>JACDJE010000165.1:165867-307787 GCA_016647715.1 Pavo muticus | reverse complement strand
AAAAAAAAAAAAAAAAAAAAAAAAAAAGCTTAAAAAAAAAACCAAGAAAAGACGTGGCTTTCAATGTTATCTCTCCTCATAGAATGTGATTGTTCAAGAACATGCACCGAAAGTTGCTTTCAAGAGTACGAAGATTCTTTGAAAACTTAATAAATTGCAGTTGTTTTGTTTTGTTTTTTTTTCTTGGCTGTTCAAATAATGTGTATTTTTCTTTTGTGCAGGGGATGCTAAAGGGCAAAATAAACAGCAGGGTTTGATGCGTGGAGGGAGCAGACGTGTTCGGTGCTGAGGAGGTTTGTGCAGGCTCCCGTCAGCGCAGTGAGTGCGTGTTGCATCCAGATGGGTGCGCGGAGTTGCTGTGGTTGGTGTTGGAGAGCTGCCCCTCACCTTCATACCCATCTTCAGTAGTGCTGTGGATGAGTTTTGAATGCGGGTTTGGGAGCAGAGGCTGAGGGCTCCTCCAGCTCTGCCCGTCCGTCCCCGCATTGGCACCTTGGTACTCTAGGTAAAGATGGTTGATTGCACTGAGTTGAGCCAGCAGCCCCTAGAGAGGAGCACAAATCATTTCATGTTTGGCCCTTCAGGCTTTGAAATGAGGGAGGTAAGGATGCCCATAGCAGCAGGTGGGAAGGATGGCAACCCACTCTGTGGTCCTGTGCTGGAAGGGGCTGCCCAGGGAGGTGGTGCAGTCACCGACCTTGCAGGAACGTTCGGATATTGTGTTGAGGGACGTGGCATAGTGAGAGCTATTGGTGACAGGTTGGACTGGGTGATCTTGTAGGTCTTTTCCAACCTTGGTGATTCTACGATTCTATGATCTCTCTTATCTAGGTGAGTCTATGTCCTCCCACCTCTGTAACACCAGCTCTTCCCTTCCTGGGGCCATTCTGGTGATTGATGCCCAAAGCATGGGTTTATCTGAGATGGCAGTGGCTGAGTCTGTGCAGGGCAGCTCACTGTGCTTCATCTGAGAGGGAGAACAACCAATGCGAAGAGCTGGAGCAGAGCAGTTCAGAGCACCAAACACCTGGGCAGTGCTCTGCAGGTTGGGTTCTGCCCTCGGGGCTATGGCCGCGCTGCCAGACATTGCACGTGTGTCACCAGCAAGCCCTGCCCAGTGGGCAACCCAGGCTGCCCATGGGAGCATGCATCTGCTGGCAGGTGTACGTGGTTACAAGTGCTCAGACCTGGATTTTGGGGTGTGTTCTGTTCCAGAGCTACAATTTCCAGTCTGCAGCCCGTTGGATTTCAGTGCTGACACTGCCACAATACTGCCCAGTTATCATCTCAGTTGTTTCTTACTTTGAACTGCTTCCCCTTCCTTTCCTCTGTTTCTTTTTCCTCTTTGGGTGTTGGTGTTGAAACTCTTGGAAGAGAACTGCCTTCTCTGTTATAAGGGGTTTTCAATGTCAGCTTTCCCGAGTTCTCTTTGCCCAGACCTCAGCATCAGACCTTACATCTTGAGCTAACAAGAGCTAAACAACTTTTGTCATCCCTGCAGTTGAGCAAAAACACCTTTCTATGTATCTGATACACTTAAAATCCTGCTGTGCAGAGAGAAATAGAGCTTTTGGCCAAAACCCATCTGTTGGTGTTTGCGTATGACTTGTGTTCTCAGCATCATTCTCTTTTTCTGCTTCGATGAGGTCAAACGTTCATGAAATTAATGTCGCTGCTGATGCTGAGGATGGGCCCTAGGTCTCAAGAATCCTTACAAAAGGACCTTTTGACAAACCTGTGTTTTTCACGTGTGTTGCGTTGACTGTACCTTCCATAGCACTGTTGCTGCATGGCTGCCCCGTTTTTAGGCCAAGAGCATTCCCTGCGTGCTCCAGAACTGTCAAACTCCCCTTAGTTCATGTCCAGTTAATGTGGGTGGCACTGGCAGAGCAGATTGTTTTGCTACTTCTGCTCCAAATATATATATATTATTACTGTTCTTGATAATTAGTATATGATTGTGTATGTGAAGGAGCGTTTTAATTAAAAATGTATATGGACCTCTGTATATGTTAAGAATTATTGGAGCTGGAGGAATCTGGATGTGGCATACCTTGAGGTAGGGGTTGTGGGCAGCTGCGGTGGCCCCAGGTCACAGGTTGCTGTATGAGCTGTGTGGGTCACCCTGCGCCGTTGTGCATGAGCTGCTGCTGAGTGTCCGTGAGCATTCCCATGCTGCACCAGCTGTACCTCTGTGTGATGCTGAATGTATGGTTTGCACAGCCAGCTTCAGGGAAGGGCGGTTCTGAACGTTGGATGCACAGCAAAGCGACCTCCTGGTGTGACCATGGATGGTCACGTCCCCACGCAGCCCCAGGTAATGACAGCCCTTCACTGCACGGTGGTGGTGTGGGTGAGGTGCTGGTGTGGGTGAGGTGCTGCACTTTGCCCTGGGATCTCACAGCAGAGTGTGTGCCCACGTGCGGATCCCATAGGATGCTGCCAGCTCCCTGCAGGTCTCGGGCTGTGGTACCCGTGGGTGGCTTCGGAGTGCTAACGTACCATGAAACCTTAATGGCCCTGGGAGCAGCCCAGCCTCTGCCCTCTCCCCTGTCCAAAGGGTCTCTTCCCAAGGGCTCTCTTCCAGTAGGGTTGTGCTCTTGGGGTTGGGAGGGGCACCTCCACCGCCCGCCCACCCACTGTAGCTTCCCTGAGGGAGCACAGACTGTGAATGCCCAC
This sequence comes from Pavo muticus, assembly GCA_016647715.1. NCBI lineage: Eukaryota > Metazoa > Chordata > Aves > Galliformes > Phasianidae > Pavo > Pavo muticus. Next base: position 305,108 of record JACDJE010000165.1, on the reverse strand, counting down.
ATTCTGGTGGGCTCCGGGTGTCTTCTTCTGGCACACACCAATCTCAGGTTAACATTTCATGTTGCAAGCTGCTCAACTATGTTAGAGCCCATCCAGCCCATGCAGAGGCAGCAGAATTGGCCTCTTTAACTTACACACTCCCACCGTTCTCTCTAACGAAGGTTGGAAGTGACGATGGTGCTCCATCCCATGTGTGCTCCTGGTGCTCGTTTTTTACTGACTGATGCATTGGAAACAAGTTGCTTGCACATTTCTCTGATGGAAACGTGGTCCCAGAGCAGCCACGATGTCAGGGTTATTAAAACGTCAGAATGAGCCAGAAGGTTCCTTTGCTTTCAGTAAGTACAATTACTAGTAGAGGTGGCTTGCCATGGTGCTGCTGGGTGATGCTGAGAGCCCCCTATGCCCAACGCCTCCTCCACCCGATATTGGAAGTTGCACGTTTATCCTTCCATTGTCCCTTTTGCTCGGGGGGAAGGAACCGGTCAGATCCAAAGCAGACCCTGACCTCTCTGTGCTTCCATCTCCCCCATTCTTCGCTCAATCTACTTTTATATTGGAGAAAACGTGGCGTGTACCAGCAGCAGTGGAAAGGAGCAGTTCTGGCTCTGTTTGCAGCGTTCTGATGTTGGGTGCAGCATTCACGGTTGTGTTTCATTGCCTGTACCCCGGGGTAGGAGAAATCAGAGTAGACGTCGTTTCATCTGATGTCGAGTGGGAGGCGCAGCGCTGCTCGGCCCTTTGCAGGGTGCTCACCCTGAGCATTGGCCCCAAAAGACAAACACCGCTAATTACGCCCTCCACAAGCGCGTGCCGCTTCTCCCTTTTGCAATGTTTGCCTTTCTGGCCGGGTGTCCCCAGTTGAAGTGCGTGTGCCGCGTCCCTCCATCAATCACAGCGGCGCCCATTGGGCACGGCGCTGCCGCAGCTGAGCCCCCCCCCCGGGCAGCGGCTGTCAGTGGTGTGCGGCTCTCAGGGGCAGCGCTGCGATGGCCCCCTATTGTTTGTGTACGTAAATGGAGCGGAGCATCTCGCTGCGCTCGGTGGGACGTGCTCTGCCGTGTGGAACGGAGCGCTGCGCTGCGGGGGACGTGGGTGGGAGGATGCATGGGGCTGGGGATGCTCTGGGGTTACTGGTCCAGGTGGGGATGGAGAGTTTCCATGGAGAGATGCTCGGGGTCATGGCAATGTTTTGGGGATGGGAAGGGCAGCCTTCACTCTTGAAGGGAAGTACTTGAAGGGAGCATATAAACAGGAAGGGGAATGGCTGTTTACGAGGGTGGATAGTGATGGGACAAGGGGGAATGGTTTTAAACTGAGACAGGGAGGTTTAGGTTGGATATTAGGAGGAAGTTTTTCATCCAGAGGGTGGTGATGCACTGGAACAGGTTGTCCAAGGAGGCTGTGGATGCCCCATCCCTGCAGGCATTCAAGGCCAGGCTGGATGTGGCTCTGGGCAGCCTGGTCTGGTGGCTGTCGACCCTGCACACAGCAGGGGGTTGGAACTGGATGATCATTGTTGTCCTTTTCAACCCAGGCCATTCTATGATTCTGCGTGCTCCCCCCCCATGGTACAGAACAGCCCCTGTAAGGGGGGGTAGATGTGGCACTGGGGGACGTGGGCAGTAGGCACAGTAGGGGTTTGGTGACCTTAGAGGTCTTCCCCAACCTCATTGACTATAGCAAACCACCTCTGAAAGCCCAGATCTATCTTAAGCCACAGCCACTTCATGAAGTGGGCACACAGGAGGATCCCTGTGCTGGATCCCGCAGCTACACTCCGAGTTAGGGAAGGAAAATCCACATCCCTTGTTGCTGCTGCTGGAGGGAAGAATGTGAGCTTTGCTTCTTCACCTCATCACACTGCAAGCACAATTTTCCACTAAAACAAAGAGCCAAACAGACGTGGGACATCCTGGTTTGTAACCTCACCCTGCACGGCCACCACTGCAAACTCCAATTCCCAGGGGCTGCGGCTGTGCCCAACCCTAACAACCAGACCCACGCTTCAGGATTGCATCTCAGCACCACAACCCCAACCCTGCTGCCCAGGGGGGGCTGGAGCTGGGGCTGGGCAATGGCACTGGGTGCTGTGCCCAGTATGGGACAGCCAAGGGGTTGGGGGTACTTCGAGTGGAGGGGGCTGTCAGGGATCCTCCTAGCCTCTTGGTTTTGCAGTTTTCTTATGATTTTAGTGTAAGAATGCAAAGACTCTAGTGCTTTTTGCAGTGTTGGAGCCAGGACGCAGCACACCCCTGGATGGAGGTGAGCACAAGGTACCAGCAACCCCACCATGGTGCAGTGGGCACAGGCATGGTGCAGGACATGTAGGTGACATTTGCCTTACAGCAGCTGGGCAGCACGAGGGGAGAGGAAAGTGGTGCAGCAAGTGCTGCCTGCAGTGCTCTCCTCCCACTCCTCTTGTTACCTCCTCTTCATGTGTTTATGATTTTTATTATGGTGCCTTTTAAGGGCTGTTGTTATTTCTGTACTCAGATGTGGGATGAGCTGTTGTATTTTCAGTTGCTTAATGCTTGGTAAAAGCCATCAAGGGGGGGGTTATGGGGACAGTGGCCCCACAGAGTGCAGTGATGCTGCTGGGGCTGCGAGTGGGGCAGTGCCAGGACACTGAGATAAGGGCAGAGCCCAGAGCAAGGAAAGCAGAGGCAGAGATGAGGGTCTGGGCACAAACCTATCCGCATGGTTAGGAAGAAACCCACACATTTTCCAGCTCTGCTTTGCACCACTGTGTTTATTGGGTATGCTTAAAAAACCAAACAAACAAAAAACCAAACAGACATAGAAAACCGAAGAGATGCATAGGCTGCCCTATCGCATGCTCTACGTGCCTATCCAAACACAGCTACCTCGGACACCCATCGTAACCACGGCTGCACCAGGACACTGCACTTGTGGGCGCTGGGGTGTGGTGGGCACAGAACCCGGAGGGGATCCAGGGGTGGTGGTGGCACAGTGCACAGTGCCCATAGAGATGCATTCAGCTGCATGCAGCCCGCGTCCCACTGTCTGTCCCCTTCCTGCAAGCACGGGTGCAGCCTGAGTGCCTGAGTGCTCGCTGCGTCCCAGGTGGGCACCCCCCTTTTTGGGATCCTGCCCTCTCCCCATGCCTTCCCAACCAAACCAAAGCAGCACCATCCCATCCGCCTCCCTCCCCGCGCTCTGCTGACCCCACAGTGCCGGGTGAGGAGGGAAGGGTGGGGAGGAGCTGGGTCCTGGCCGGCAGCCCACCTGCATCCCTCCGGGCTCAGCACACGGAGCAGCTGTTGGTTTTGTTCATGGGGGGCCGCAGCCCTTGCTCGCTGGGGAAGGTCTCCCTCCTCCTGCAGAGCGCAGGGCCGAGCCGCCCGGGCAGCCGGGCTTGCTGCAGCAGCTCCCTGAAGACCTCCAGCACGTTCTCGTTGTCCTTGGCTGACGTCTCCACGAAGCGGCTGTTCCAGTCCAGCTCCACCAGTGACAGCGCGTCCTCCGCCGGCACCTGCCGCTCGCTGCCACTCTCCGCCTTGTTGCCCACCACCACGATGGGAGGAAATTTGTCCTCCTTCACCTCCAGGATCTCCTCCCGCAGACTCTTGACGCTCTCAAAGGATTCGGCGTCATCAACGGCGTAGACCAAAGCGAAGGCATCGCTGTTCTGGATGGAGAGCTTCCTCATGGCTGGGAAGGAGTAACTGCCGCTGGTGTCCAGGATCTCCAGAGTCACGGTGGCCCCGCTCACCTCGTACTCCTTGCTGTGCAGCTCCTCCACCGTGCGCCGGTGCTTGGGCTCGAAGGTGTCCAGCAGGAAGCGGCGGATCAGGGCCGTCTTGCCCACGCCGGCGGCGCCCAAGAAGACCAAGCGCACGTGGCTCTTCTCCTTCCCTACCAGGGACATGGCTGGGAGCAGAGGGGACGGGATGCTCTACAGCTGCCGCTCAATGTCTGGGTGTCCCTGGGCGGCTGCAGCCCTGCTGTCCGTCCGTCTGTCCCTCCCTGCTCCCTGTTCTGCAAAGTTTGGTGCCACCTCTTTGCAAACTCCCAGCGGACGCTGCTCATCTTTTATCCTGGTTCCAATCTGCCATGTGGCACTCGGCTGTCCAATCTCTGTAGGTTTAGGGTGCTGAAGGAAGGGAGGGCAGGGAGGGAGGAGAGTGGGGTGCTGTGGGCCAATCCGTGCCGCGCAGTCCTGGAAAGCCACTGCGGCCCTGGAGAGCACCGCGCTGCATTGCGCAATGCATGTGTAACTCTCACCGCTGCCGGCAGTGCTGGGAGCTGGCAGCATCGCTGCGCCGGGAGGTCTGCTCCGGCTTCTTGGCATGGGCTGCTGGGCAGGGAGCCACGGGGGCTCAGCCTCCGCTTGGGTGGCTCATGGGCGGACATGGCAGGGGATGCCCGCTGGCATCTGTAGCTTTTCTCGTCCCTGTGTGCGTCCTGGAGCTCGGCTGCAGAGCAAATCGCTGTGGATGGGCTCAACCGCTCTGTGCTCTGCTGAGATAACTGACTGGAGGGGAATGGTGAGAGCTCGCTGAAAACCACACGTCGTAGCCTTCATGTCCAACTGTCAGTTATGCGGTGGTTTCATGACATATCTATCCCGAGGGAAAAACAAAATCTGCCCACAAACAGCACCCTGTCACCTCCACAAGCCAATGCTGGGCTGTGCGCTGGGAATGCTGCCCTGACCACAGCCACGCTGTGACCCGCGTCCCTGCCGGTACCCGGAGCACTGGGGCATGGCACACAGCTGTGAACACAGCGACCATGGGCAGTGCTGCGTGTCCCTGGCACAGGCTGTGGAGAGAAAGCTTGGATGTGGGCCACGTTCTTGGTCAGTGGCACAGAAAAACTGGGTCAGAGCCGGAGCAGTGCCAGGGCAATGCCCACAGTGCTGCAGACCTTCAGCGCTGGGAAATGGCTGTAAAGCTCACAGCTGTCCTGGGCAAACGGTGGAGGAGAGGGTGCTCGGTGTGTGCGCCTGATGGGTGCCCCGTCCCTGGAGGTGCTCAAGGCCAAGGGTGGTCCCTGGGCAGCCTGAGCTGGGGGCAGCCAACCCACAGCAGGGGTGGCACTAGGTGGGCTTTGAGGTCCCTTCCAACCAACCAAACCAACCCAACCAAACCATGCTGTGGTTCCACGGTCCTATGTTCATTGTGTTGGGAGGATGAGGGCTGCTGATGAGGGTTGTTCATCAGCACGTGGGTTGAGAGCGTGGTCTCAGTGGTCACCTCTTCGTTTCACAGTAGAGTCATAAATGATGAAGCTGACTTCTGAAAGGTGGAAGTCCAGAGGACACCTGTTGAAAAGACAGGACAAGCCTGTAGCATGGTTTTGTTTGTGGGTTCTTTCCTTAGCTTTGCACTTGCTTTTGTAAAATGAATGCAACTGATTTGCTTTCCACTGCAAATTGCCAGTTTCACCCTTCAGTTTTGGCTGACTTTGTCTGCTGATTTGAAAAGTCCCTTCCACAAGAGTTACTCCCTCCTCTCCATGCCTCACCCTATCCCATTGTGGCGACAGCCAAGAGCTTCACTGGGGTGAGCAGCCCTCCCCAGCAGTCTGCTCTGGGCAAGGGGAGCATTGGGTCCCCGACGGTGGGCCTGGTGCCCGACCCTCTGGTACTCAGCGCTTTGCTCACCCTGTGCTCTGCCCAGATGATGTCCCAAAGCGATGCCCAGGGTTCACCCGCAGTGAAGCTGAGGTGCAGCAGACACCATAGGACCTCGGTGAGCCAAAATCTGGGAGGAGGGACAGATCCACGGGGAGTGCCAGCTTTGGGTGAAGGGTGCATGTGGCTGACACAGCGACCACATCTTGGTGCCATCAGCTGAACCAAGGCACAACACACAACCCTAGCCCAGCTTTGGGAACAGTTTAAAGCCAGAAATAGACACATTTCTTTTCGTCAGGAAGGAATTCTGTTCGTGCTTCTTCGCATCCCCCATCACTTCTCACATCAGCAGTCTGCTGTGCGTTCTCACATCTGTGCTGCTATGGTTACTGAGAGCCTGAAAGGTTCTAAATCTCCCTCAAAGCAACGGAGGATTTCGGAAGTAATCTCGTTAAGAGATGAGCAATGAATATTTCCAAAGGCCCTTTGCATGAGTCTCTCTATGCTTTAGCTGATGGCTGCTGGCAGGAGGGAGCACGGAGTGGGGGTCCCTGTGCCAAGGGAGGGGGGAGAGCAGCTCAGCTGCCATTGCACCCTTTTGTGTCCAGCCTAAATGTGACATTTTAGCTCGGATGGGCCAGCTATGGGAACAAATAGCAGTGACCTCATGCTGAGCTTGCTCTGCTGCCCATCTCTTTTGGCTTCAGCATGTGCTCCGTGGCAGCATTTGGACAGCGGAGGTTGTCACCTGCCGGACGACCCAGCTCCCGCCCCACCCCACACTGCCTGCTCTGCCTCCTGCTTCTGCCCATGGATAAATTCATGGTGTACGTGAGGGTGGCTGCGTGCGCTGCTGTTCCAACTGAGACGGGAGCAGGGTGGCAACGAGAAACCCCGGTGAGAGCATCCTGAGCTCCCATCGCTGCAGAAGCCTGGTGGGGGTCTGGGGTGCGAGGCACCATTTCTCCCTCTGGAACTGAGTCCTAAGAGGGTGATGTGGTAAAAACAGAAGAGGATAGGGCTGGTGATTAATTAAAGGCTCTAATTGCAAGGTGGTACGAGGGCCGAGGTTGGCCAGGCATCAGCACGGTGAGGGATGAGGAATGGGCAGGGGGATGTGCTGCAGCCGCAGCCCTGGTGGTGCCATGGCTCCAGTGCTCCCAGTGCTCCCAATGACCCCAGTGTACCCATTGACCCCAGTGCTCCCAGTGACCCCACTGCCCCTAGTGCTCACAGTTCTTCCACTGCCTCCAGTGTTCCCAATGACCTCAGTGCTCCCCGTGCCCCCAGTGCACCCAGTGACCCCCCTGCCCTCAGTGCTCCCAATGACTCCAGTGCTCCCATTGTCTCCATTGCCCCCGGTGCTCCCAGTGCCCCCAGCAGGCAGTCAGCACCCCCAGTACGACCCGCAGCCACGCAGGAGGGGGTTAAAGCCACCCGTTCCCCAGCAGGAGATTAAATCCGAATGGCCTTTGCTTTAGCAACAGGTGAGAGGAGAAATCTGAAACTCCATACATTTTCCTCAGCCCTGATGCATAGATGTACCGACGCTATATGTGCTCCATGGCACCGTCTGGAACAGCGTGTTGTGCAGGATCCTGTTCCCAGCGCCGCGGGTACGTGCTGCCCCGACGGGGAGGGCTCGGCCGCACGGTGACCCCACAGCCGGATGGGGTTGGTGATTAATTAAAGGCTCTAATTGCAAGGTGGCACCAGGGCTGGGGGTTGCCTGTGCTCCTGGCCAGGCATTAGTGGAGTGAGTAATGGGGATGGGAATGGGGTTGGGAATGAGGTTGGGAATGGGGATGGGAATGGGGTTGGGATGGGGATGGGAAGGGGATGGGATGGGGATCAGGATGGAGTTGGAGGTGGGGATGGGGATGGGGTTGGGAATGGGGTTGGGATGGGGATGGGAATGGGGGTGGGATGGGGATGGGGATAGGGATGGGGATAGGAATAGGGATAGGGATGCGGAAGGGGATAGGGATGGGGATGGGATGGGATGGGGATGGGAATGGGGATGGGAATGGGGATAGCGATGGGGATGGGGATGGAAGGGGATAGGGATGGGGATGGGATGGGGATGGGGATGGAGTTGGAGATGGGGATGGGGATGGGGATGGGGTTGGAGATGGGATGGAGACAGCGATGAGGATGGGAATGCGGATGGGGATGAGGTTCCCCAGCGTGGCCATCACTGATGGTGGCACCAACTGCTTTGAAGGCACTGCTCGAGGGCATCCTCCCTGCCCACCCCCACAGCCCCACACAGCACCTGCTGATCCGGCGGGAGCCATGCGCAGGGCAGAAGAGGTGCGGACAGCATGTACCGGCGGGGTAATGGGAGCCGGGCTGCCTGGAAACACCTCTTGTTAGGACTAAAGGGATTTAGCACAGCTGTTCTCAGGCTCAGAGGAGTTTCTATAGCATCTCTTATCTCGCTCCAGCCAGGATTAGCAGCGGCAGAGAGAAGCTTGCCTCTCTCTGGGCCACCGACACGGCATCTCCTAAGGTGACGCGGGGTGAGGCTGTGCAGCTGTGCTATGGGGTCATCAGCAGGTAACAGCTGTGGCACTGGGCATCCTGGGATCCATGTCCCTTGTGTGCAGGGGTGCAATCTGGCCCCTTCCCATGCTCTATACAGATAGGGAATGTGCTGCAAGCTGCCAGTGTTCCCAATGCTCACAGTGCTCCCAGCAGCCACCTCTGCTTAGCTTTGCCCACTGCAGTGGCACTGGGGAAGGACACATAGCAGTGGCGCATGATGTGATCCCTCTAGCCAGAAGCACAGGGCTCCATCTTGGAGCTGAGCATCCTCCTTATGGGGCTGAGCATCCTCATGGGGCTGAGCATCCTCATGGGCTGAGATTGTCCCCCATGCAGGGCTGCAGCCCAGAGGTGAGGGGCTCGTGGCTGTATGGCTGATGCCACGGCTGGCTCTAACACCCCAAAGCAGGAGTGCTTTTGCTGTCCTGGGTCAGGCTGCAGGTGCTGGATGTGTCCCACTCGCCTCCAGGCTCCCGTCCCATTGTGCCATGCCCCATTGCAGGCTCTGCTCTGTGCCCCCTCCAGCAGCAGGGAGATGTGCTGCTCTCGCCCTGAAAACCGAGCGCTTTCTTTTTTCAGACTGCACGGAAATGTCACACTGTAAACACCCCCCGGTGACGCTGCCAATACCCGCGGTCCCTCTTACCATACAGCCATGATTCCTTGGGCCACCACGGCCTCAACATCCCCTTGTCCTTCAGAAGCAAAAGCCCTTTGCATCACTGCGGCAAAAGCAACATCAGTGCTGGCCCACATGCCTCGGTCGCTGCTTCTGCTGCCATGTCTATGAGCAAACTCCTTCCTGCTCCAGGCGTGAGCAGGGGGAGCTTTACCCCGAGCCAGGCAGCATCACCCTGAGTGCTGCTGACAGCGCTGCAGGAGATCCGCCGGCTCGGAGTGCAGCGGGGCACTGCCGCCTGTCAGAGCGCCTCATCCCCACGACCCCAAAATGCGTTCTGTCGGTGAGCAGCAGCAGCAGCAGCAGCAGCAGTGCGTGACCCCGCAGAGCTGGCAGCAGCACGGTGCGGCTGATCCGACAGCTGCCACCCAACCTCTGTCTCTGGCTTTGCTTTGCGGGGAGCTGCGCCACGGCCCTGCCCTGTGGTTGGGGAAGGTCAGGTCCCATTCCACCCAGCAGCACTGGGAGGGGGTGCTGAGCCAAAGCCGGGGTGTGGAGTTCTGTCCTCAGCTCATAGAATCACTGAGGTTAGAAAAGACCCCTGGGATCCCCAACCCCACCCCCACCATGCCCACTGACCATCCCTCAGTGCCACATCCCCACGGTTCTGGGACACCTCCCGGGATGGTGACCCCACCAGCACTATTGGAGCAAACAGGGTCACAGCCACCTGTGCCAGGTGCACTGCCTTTGTTTCCAGTGTGCAGTGACCCATGCGTGTGTGTGCAATGTGATTCATAGCCCTTCCAACGGCGTTTGAAGCCATTGTCTGTGGGCTGATGGATGGGGCTCAGTTCCTGCTTGTTGCACCACAGGGACGTGGGAAAGAGGAAGGTCTCAGCCCACAGCCCGGGCTCCGCTCCCCGGACCCTGGGTGTCCCTCCCTGTTGCCAAGAACCACCCTGGGAGCAGCTGCAAGGGGATAAACCAATGGGTTTTACCAAGTAAACCAAGGCAAGGCAACAATGTGCCAGAAACCAAAGCAGCTGTGCACTCCCTGCACCTCCTAACAGGCAAAAGAGTTGCCCCCCATGTCTCATCCCTTCTGTGCATGCACAGGGATTCCAAGGGCTGGGAAGGAAACAGGTGGAAAACACTGAACCTGGATTCCCTGGGCAGAAAGCAGCCCCCAGCTGGGGGAAGAGCCCTGGGAAAGGTCATGATGCAGCTTCTGGAAGTCACCCCATGGCTCCCCATGGCTGCATGGCACACCTCAGACCTCCTGCCCCTCGGGCACCCCCAGCTTAGCATGGCCAATGGAGGAGACAGCCATCCTTACGGACTTTACATGTGAATGTCAGAACGGAAGGGGCCCAAGAGCTGCTAAATCCACCCCATCCACAGCCTCAAGCTGTGTTTGGCTGTAGGGCCCCCGGGGTCCTCTCCCATATCTGTGTCCATGTGAGCCATCACCTGGCGGTGGTTCTGCCCACGTCCCCCACCACAGCCACCCCACACTGTCCCCCATCCCTCAGAGCCCCCACAAGGAGCAGCTCAGCCCAGCAGCTGTCAGCAGAGCTGTTCAGACTGAAGCATCCCTCCCAGTGTTCCTTCCCTCCTTGTCACCGTGTTGTGCTCAGGCAGTCCCATGAAGCAGAAACGACGCGTTCTGGCAGCTGACATCTCCAGGAAGAGTTCAGCATGAAGACAAAATCACCCTACGGTGAGTTCATGTTCCCAAGCTGCTGCCCTACAAACCCAGACCGCTCGTGGTGCCAAAGAGGAGAAAACAAAGGCAGGAAGGAGGTTTGTCCTGCATCTGTGTATGGAGCGCCAGCGGTGCGGGGTGACCTGGCACAGCCCCAGGCACCGTGCAGCACTTTGCAAAGGGACATCGGCTCCGTCCTCTGCACCCCAGCACGGCTGGGATGGAGTGGGATGGAGGGGTGGAGGTGACAAAGGGATGAAGGGCTCCTCTGGGCCGTGCTGGCTGCAGGTTCGTGCCCTCCCTGCCCTCAGCATGTTTCTGGCAGCATTTGCTGTGCAATGGCAGAGCACCGCCAGGCAGACCTGATGTGTTTGCCCTCCCTGAAGCAGGAGGCTGCAGCTCCTGCCATCAAGGGCAGCTCAGCGCATTGCCTGCACCCACTGAGCTTTTGGGGCCACTGTTTGCGGGCGCCGTCCCACTCTGCTGCACTGCTGCAGCTGTCACTGCTCAGAGCTGGGGTTACCCTGCATGAGCCCTGTGGGCGGCAGCAGCAGCATGCCGGGGGAGGAAGGCTCCTGCTCGTCCCAGCACATGAGATTCTCCAGCTCTCCTGTCTTCCTGTGCAGCTCCTTGGAGGCTGAACAGCATTCAGGGTCTCGGGAGAGAGGCAGGCAGAAAATGGGTTTATTTCTCTCTGTGGCACAGCAGAGAATTCAATATCTTCAAAGAGACTTGCTGATTGCAGCTGCTGGCATGGGGAGCTCTGTGCTCGGAAAGGAGGAGGAGGAGGATGGTGGTGGTGCGGAGCAGCTTCCCAGCCCCACTGCCTTGTCCCAGCGCGGCCGGGGGACAGAGCAGCCCCGGGGCTCACAGCCGTCTTCTGCTGCTGCTTTTGGTTCTCGTGAAGGACAAACAGAGGCAGGCGGCCGCCCGGAGCTGGCTCACGGCATCAGCGCTATCATGCAATGTGTCCTATTTGATCTTCAGAAACAAAGAGCGGCACGGCACGCAGCCAGATCGCCGCGGAGGGGATGGTGCCTTGCTGGGAACACACGGCTTTGTAAGAAGGCTGTGCTGGGGACCCCTCGTGCAGCCCCACTGCAGGGCTGGAGCTGCCCCAGCTCTCACCTCACAGCCGGTCTGCATCCCAAAGATTTCAGGCGGTGGCTTTGTAGTCTGGCACGTCCTGAGTGCCACCCTCGCCCCACATGGGCTCTGTGTTGGGGTGCTTGGCCTCGGCAGCACCCAGCGGGCAGCAGCCACCGCACCCTGCTCCCAAATCCCATCCGCAGTGGCTGTGCCCGGCGCGCTGAAGGACGGCTCCGAGAGCCCTCACCCCATCGCTGCTCTTCCCCGGGAAGAGGCGCTGCATCATAGCCATAAAAGCCCCAGTGCAGAAGGAGAAGCACGGAAAAGCAGCTTCGCTTGCATCCCTTCCAGGCTCGGTTAGGGGTGTACTCGGTCACAGGCAGCGCCCAGACTGGGGTCTCACCATGGGAACCGCAGTCTGCCTTTCTGCACAGGCTGCGGCTCTCTATGCAAAAATAAAAGAACTAGCAGCGCTAATGAAGCGGAGCCGGGAGTGCTGAGCGGTGCCTCCGTGCTGCTGCCTGCGGGCACCTCCCTACGGGGCTGCAGGCGGACCGGAGCTGCTTCTTTCCTGCTCACCCAGCCCCAAAGAGCTGCGAGGCTGTTATTGCAGGGACTAACAAACAAACCACCGCCGAGCCCTGCGTGCCCCGGGTAGCTTTGCGCAGTGTGGCCATGTCTGCACTCATCAACCCGCCCGTGCCTCGTTTGCCAAGTGCTTCCCTAAAATCAGAGTCGGGGCATTACGTTGGGAACCAGAAGGTACTGGAGCAATTCCGTGCTGCACAGTGCCATTCTGTGGCCTCCGACGGAACACCCCTGGGCCGGGCACACCACGGGTTGCTGCAGAGTCCCATGGGGTGCACCAGGGTCCGGGGCTCCGCTCTCGCAATGGCCCCGCGCTGTATGCCCGCTTCGCTGCACCAACCTCATCGCCACGCGCTCCAGAGCGCGCCCGGGGCCGGGAAGGCGCGCGCGGGGCCGGCACAGTACGCGGGCTTTTGGCGCCCCCTTGCGGCGCGGCGCGGTATTGCGCTGAGCCTGTCCGCACGGCGCCCACTGGCTCCGCCCCACTCTACTGCGGCTGCGCAGGGTCTGGCCCCGCCCCTCGGCCGCGGGCCGGGCGCAAAAGGCGGCGGGAAACGGGGGGCGGGAAAGGGGGCGTGTGGGGCGCGGGGGAGAGGCGGTGTGGCGCGTTTTGTTTTTGTCTCTTTTTCGGGGTAGGGGATGGAGAGACGGCAGCTGAATGTGGAAAACCCCAAGCTTTTATTTCTCAGTGCCTGCACCCCAGCCGGCTCAGGGGTCTCTCTTTACAGCTCGGACAAAAGCAGGAGCAGCCGTAAATGGGTGTTCCAGCACCGCTCCGACGGCAGCGCTTATGAAAGCCGCAGGCTGACATTTCCCGGCTGCTGCTTCAAAAATAGCGCAGCTCTGCCTGCCGGTTAGAGAGCAGAACTGCCCACGTGTGAGCCGCAGCCTCCCAGCCGAGCAGGGGGCAGCGGGGGGGCCTACAAAGGATGCATAATTCAGCACAGAGCCCATCACTTCTGGGCGCCGTGCCTGGGGACGGAGCATCAGCAAAGCCCCGTAGGGGAGCTCTGGAGATGAGAGAGCTTAATAGAGGTGAAAAAACCCCATACCTCTATATTGTTAATTTGCGTTCAAAGAAACTCTCAGCCCTCACCCCTGAGCGCCATACAGCACGGCAGGGACCCCAATGCTGGCCATGGAGCGCTGCTCCCCAGCGCCACCACAGGGCAGCCCGTGAAGAGCTCCGTGCTGTGCCTGCGTTAAGGCCGCTCCGGGCCTCCCAGGCCGTTACCTGCAGCATCCAGCCCTCTGTTCTGCCACCAGCTCTACAGCACAGACGCCGGGTGAAAAGCAATAAGCATGTGGAAGGAAAAAATAATTCTGTTTGCTTGTTCAGGCGGCCAGCCACACCCAGCCTGCACGGGGCCAATGAGATGCAGTTATTTGCACCATGTCGTGTTATGCTTGCCAGTGAAAGCCTTTTGCATAACACACATAATACAGCCCAAGGGATGCTGCTGAGGCTGGAGCTCCCTTTCAGACAAGGAGAAACAACTGAAGTCACCACGCAGTCCATAAAACCATAAGAACCCTTTTAGGGCTTTCTCAGCACAGCATTTTGTTCCTTTGGCTATTCACAGAAAGCTGCCTGACGGAAAGGGACCTTGGTGTACTGATGGACAGTAGGCTGAATATGAGCCAGCAGTGTGCCCAGGTGGCCAAGAAGGCCGATGGCATCCTGGCTTGGATGAGGAATGGTGTGGTGAGCAGGACTAGGGAAGTCATCCTGCCTTGTACTCGGCATTGGTGAGGCCCCACCTCGAGTACTGCGTTCAGTTTTGGGCACCTCCATACAAAAAGGACATGGAGGTGCTGGAGCAGGTACAAAGAAGGGCAGCAGTGCTGGTGAAGGGCTTGGAGAATATGGCCTATGAGGAGCTACTGAAGGAACTGTTCAGTCTGGGGAAGAAGAGACTGAGGGGAGACCTTATTGCTCTCTTCCAATACCTGAAAGGTGATTGCAGTGAGAGCGGGGTTGGTCTCTTCTCACTGCTGACAGAACAAGGGGAAATGGCCTCAAGTTGTGCCAAGGGAGGTTTAGGTTGGATATCAGGAAACACTTTTTTACATAAAGGGTTGTGAAGCACTGGAATGGGCTGCCCAGGGAGGTGGTTGAGTCACCATCCCTGGATGTGTTTAACAACTGTCTGGATGAGGTGCTCAGGGACATGAGGGCTGTTAGAGTTAGGGTAGGATGGTTGGGTTGCAGCTAGATCTGATGATCTTGAAGTTCTTTTCCAACCTGAGCAATTCTCTGATTCTATTAAAGAAAATAAAGCTTGTGCACCTGTGTGTATCCATACCATAGTAGTGATGAGATTCTGTTACATGGTGCCCAGCAGGGATAGTTTTCCCTCTAAGCCTGCATCTCCTCACCCCTTTACCTGCTCAGGCCTCTGTTCTCAACAAAGACTTTGTGCCTCCCCAGCAGCACAGCCTTGCTTTCCCTTTACTGCCCTGGAAGCTTTGCAGGCAGAGGAACGAAATAAAAGAGCCTGGGCCCCCTTTTTCCAAACAGTTCACATTTATTATTGATAACAATAAAAAAAATCTTTTAAAGACTATCTGTATTTTATTACCAAGAATGAGGTATTATGTATACAAAACATTTACAGAATTTGATATGCAGCTCATGAGTACGGACAGGTAAGTGCAGATGGACAGGGGTGACAGGGAAGAAAGCCAACAGAAGAGTCATTGGCTGGGAGAAAGAAGTAAGAACAACAATAGCACACAAGAAGAGACTAGGGGATGGGAAATTAATTAGTCAGACTGCGATGATCAAGTCGTATTGCCACAGCACTTTGCTTAGAGGAGGATTAACTACGGCTTGTCTGGCATTTCATCCCCTCCAGCTCTTTGTGCTGCTGTGTGCTTTGAGCTCTAAAAGAAGTGTTAAGATTTACAGCAGGAAAAACCCCGAGTGTCACTTTTGAGCCAGCTCAAGTGAAAAACAGAACAGATCTTCAGGCTTGAGAAGTGACTGCAACTCAAAAAGGGTCTGCAAAGCCAGACACCTCTGGAGAGACGTGGAGTGTTGGATGGAGGAGTTCCCTTACAGTTGTCAGCAAAACCACCATCTGAGAGGGGGAGAGAGAGAGAGGAAGAGGGGGAGAGGAAGAAAGAAAGAAGGGGGACCATCCTCACCCTTACAGCCTGGCAGATGGGAAGTGGCATTTGCAAAGAGCTGACTGTCATTAAGTTGACCTCATGGCTGCACTTGCTACGCCTGTGCCTGGGAATTCTGGTTCCTACACATTACAAATCAAACCACCTCTCCAGGAAGCTGGGCTCCTCCTAGGCAGCTCACAGCACACGGGTGGCTGTGTGCAGACCCCAGGCTGGGAGCTGCGTGACACCAGAGCAGTGTCCATCCCACACAGCAGCAGCTCCGGCAGTGACAAGTCTAACCTCCATCCTCAACTCGTGAGCTCATAGAAAGACAAAATTGAGCAGTTTGGTTCCATTTAAGGAGACCAGCACCTCAACACCTCGAAATTCATTGGTAAAATACATTTGCTAGCTCCGACCAGCCAGAACTGGTCTGCAGGAAAGATGCTCCTCGTTACAGATTAGGAGGCACCTCTCAGAAGTTCTGAGTTACATATATTAAAAAAAATAATAAAAGGATAAAAACATTCATACTGAGCTCAGAACCAGTTTTCCTCAGGCAGGGCATTCAGTATCTTCAGTGAATTCTTATCTTCAGTGAGTTCTGTTTTCAAAGTGCAAGACTTCAGCAAGCTCCTCTGCCACATACCCGCGACTCCCCAAGACTTAATTGAGCCAATCCAGCCTCCTAGCAAGGACTTCAGCAGCACAGCAGCTCCTTTTTGCCTGGATGAATAGTTTAGCTCTCAAACCGACAGACCAGGCAGGGTCTAAGCAAGCAAATGCTGCTGTGTTCCATGCAGAAATCTCAGCTCCACTGCCAGCTATGGTCTGTAGCTGCCTGCTGAAAGCCCTTTGCTCAGCTCTTCTGTGCCTTTCACTGTGCTTGGGACAGACAGCCTGAAGTGGGAGAACACCTGAACCAGCTTTAACCAGAAGAGTTCAAGTAGGATTGCTGGGTGTGGGTAGAATAGGGGCAAAATCCAAAATGCAATTCACTGCTGGCAGCAGCAATAGTGAGGATGGTTGAGCAGGCACCACTTGGAGTGTCTGCCACTGTAACACACAGCGTGAAGGTCCCTGTGCTCCCTGCCTGCTTTAGAGCTTCTGCTGCTGACACCTAAAGTGCTCTGCTTCTGACATACACAGAAAAGGATGGGAGGCAGTATGGACTGAGAAGCGCACAGGAAGGATGTAACCCGTACCTCCTCTTGGCTGATTTAAGAAGCAAACAAACTCTGCATAAATTCCTCATAATAGCAAAGCTGCAGTAAGATGAGTTCACGGGGAGCACACGAAGGAAGTGGGGTGAGGCTCCAGCACAGAACTGGAAACAAATGCTCAGGCCAATTCTAGACCAGCGAGGGAGAGCCCGCTCTCTGCCTCTCTCTTCGAGCATAAATCCAAGGGAAGAATGAACTGCTTTAACCCATCGACACCCAGAGCTCGGATTCCCCAAAAAGAGCTCATACAAAAGGTATTATTAGTGTTCACTGCCTGCCCACAGCCCCGTGGGCATGCCTTGAAAAAAATGGACTCACAAAGTCAAGTATCCAGCAACTGCTTTTCTTCGTCTCGGACATCCCTTGGTGGCAATGGGAGAAGAGTTTGCAGCTGGAAGATCACAGGGGATTTCAGATGGCAAGAGATGTCCTGACAGGAGACTTGCAGTTGATTTCTAATGCATTATGGAGCATTTTTGGTAGGGTTTTCCTCTTTTTTTTTTTTGCCCTTTTATACAATTTAAAAAAATAATCTGGACTGACACACTGATCATTTCTCCTCCCAAGAGAGCCCTTGTTGAGAGTTAGGATTCGTGCAAGCACGCTTAAAAATCTTTATGGCTGAGTTAGGAAAAAGGTTCAGGTTAAGAGACAGGAGGTTGGATCTTACAAGGACCGAAAAACACTAAGTTTAAAATTCAAACAGCTACTTTACTATCTACAAAAGGCTTTTGTGGGGGCAGGGTTGGTTATTTTTTGCACAATTGCCAGTTGTATTGCAGTCAGCTGCCACAGGCGAAGGTCCGGCCAGCTCATCCCATTGCTTCTCCTCTCTTGTGGCACTACCTGGAGATCATGGAGCTGGAGTGGGACTGGCTGGAAGAGGTGGTGGCAGCACTGAGCTGGGAGAATCCGCTGTGGCTCGATTCAAGGCTGGTCATAGATCCTCTGCAATGAAAACCCAAGCAGTGGTTCACTTCAGAATAGACAAGATTTGGTTTTCTGCAGTGTACCTGCCTTGCATCCCTGAATAAAATTAACTGTGGTGCAGGTGTTGAAAAGCTTTCCTGCTTTACCATGTGAGACAATGGGGACAGCAGAAAACCTTGCGAAGAAGAGATGCTGGTTTCTGAGTTTCAGCAGGTATCTCAACAGGCTGAACCAACTCAGCTCCATACTGAACTCCATCTATTTCAGCAGCACGACCTGCCAAGCCCTGCAGCTCACAGCACTTACAAAGAGCAGCAAAGTAACAAATGATGATTAGAATGAGACAGCTGATTGGGCCCTTTTTGACATTATTTGCTCTTATTGCTAATATGTTTTTTCCCAATGCTAACTAAGGGTTATTTAGCTTGCTTTATGACACTAATGATGCTCCATTAAGAAATACAAGCCCTTACAATTTATTCCTACTTAAGTGGACTTGACACAAAAGGGTTTGACATCACCCTTTACGATCCCTGGCCAGACATACCTGAAATCTTCAGATCCTATCACTTCAGTATAGTACATCACTTTGCATTTGTGAGAGGAGACCTGCAGAGATGCAAGCACATCATCCACACGAGGCAGGTTGGTTGCAGCACAGGCAGGCATGCTATGAAATTTCCACTGGAGAATATAGAAGCCAGGCCACCTGGTCACATGCGATCCCTGGAAGCAGCCACAGCCAAAATTGAACTTGGTTAACACAAGGATCTGTACACTTGCAGTTTATTTTCCAAGCTTAGAAAGACTGCCCATATGCCCTTATTTTGTCCCCACCAATGCCAGTATTTCAGCTGCTCAGCCAAGCAGCAATGCTGGTCAGCTGGGCTCTCTGAACATAGAATAAACTTATACCAGAATATCAGAGGTGCCTTTCCCCCCTCCTCCCCCCTTACAGTGACAAGTGGTTAGGATTTATACACACTTGAAAGTACAAAGTCCTTGGTTAAAGCAATCTTTTTTCCCCCATTTATTTTCAATGGCTGTCCTTCAAGGCTGTGAAAAGAGCACAAAGGTTCTGCCTCACAGAATGAGGAAGCATAGCTCAAAAAGTCACTGTCCATACTTCCAAAGGCGTAACACTTCCAATTAGATCATTACAGGAGTGCCTGTATAAAGGTGTTCAACTCTCATTCCAAGCCATAAGCAGCAGTGGTGGCAGAGGATGATTGTAAACACACATCCTGTAAAAGCACATTTCATAAACCAGTTTCTTTTAATGGCATTTGCAAACAACCGAGCATTTTGGGAACCTTGGCCACAGGGACCTCCCTGAGGTGTCTGTTACAGACACAACTCAGTTTTCTTTTTGCAGACTTCTCTCATTACTGAGGCAGGACACCAGGAGATCCTTCAGAACGTCTGCTTCAGAAAATAGCGCTCGTAATTACAGCACAAAGCACACCTGGATACCTCCTGCACATGCTCTGTTCTAGGTGACTTCCCTCTGCTCCATGCTGATCATCAATCATCAATTGCTATCAGACTGATGCGAGCTCCCCTCCCATCAGATCCCATGTAAATACTATCCCCCTTCCACAGAGCATGCAGCTCAGAACAGAAGCTGAAATGTCAGCCAAAAGCAAGCAGACAGTGTGGGGCTGAATCACCATCACTCATCAGCAATGTCTGTGAATGAGAACATGTACTTTTGGAGCTACTTCAACCTGTTTCCACACAATAACTCAGTAGCCTTACCTGCACGCTTTCCCCTTCTTTGCAGATAAGAGGAGATTCCACCATGCTGTAATCACAGCCCAGCTGCCAGACTTTGTCTATCAACTGGACGTTGTTCCCACCAGGAGATGTGATACTGTGAGCTCCCAGAGAGTCTTTTTTAGGAGGCTGTGGGGCTCTCTTGGAATGAAAGATGTTAAAAACAATGTCGCCTTTGCACACATCAAAATCCCATGTGATCACAGATGAGGCATCCACAATCTGGATGAGAACCTGGACAGGAGAAAAGTCAGATTAGACAGTAGCAGTTTGCTTGGTAAAGGTAGAAACTCTTAGCAGAAAAGAAGAGAGCTTTTTATTGCTGAGCTTAATTTAGACTGTCAGAAGGCATTCTAAATAGAAGTTTCCTCCTGCTGGAGTGTCTTTATTTTAACACACGACCTTCAGAAGCTCTTGAGTAGCTTCTGAGAATATAATTTGTCTTCTCTGCTCATTCAATTCAGAGCCATGTCCTCCTAAGCAATGATATTCTCTAAATGGCAACAAGATGATATCAGAAATGGCCACAAGCTTCAGCTGCTAAGCATTATAACAAATCAGAAGTACAGAAGAACAAGGTGAATGCAGGGCAGCTAAATAATCTCATTCTGAACCACCTTCAGTTCAGGAGACAGACTCCAAAGCAGAGAGGTGAGACGGAAGAGCAGGCTGCAGCCGTACCTCATGGGGAGCTCCTTTGAAGACACTTGCAGACTGGTAAATTGTTTCAGTCCAGAGCTTTATGTCTTCATTTTCCAGCTCTTCTGCTGTCCGGTAGAGGGACTTGGGAACCAGCCCACCCTCTGGTACTTCACACTGAAAACATAAACAGCCATTAAGAAGCGTCCCCTCTGTACATCCACCTTGCCATGCTCTGCCTGCTAGTTTCAGTAACAACTTGCAGTCAGCAAGTATTTTGAAGAACGAGATGAACAGAATTTACAAGTATCATCAGAGCTTGTACATCATATGTATGTAGTTTGCACAAGCCACTAATATCTAGTTTGCATAAATTTGCAGAATCAAGAGGAACAGATCTGCTTTATACAAAGAGCTGCCTTTACAGAAAATGACTGTGCAAATGGCATTGTCATCCCTTAGGCTGCCCTATGCTGAAGACATGCAGGAGCCACTTAAAAATCATGGCTATGGCAACTCAGAATGGAAAAAACTGAGCCCACAGTGACCTGAAGGAGCTGGAGTAGCTGAATCCAAGGACTAAAGATGGAGGAGAGATGCAGTAAGCAGTAAACAAGGCAAAAAGATATTGCAGTGAAGAAGGTAACAGCTTTCAAGTTACAGCTGTCTTGACAGTTGAGTACTGGAACTGATTACACAACATCCTGAAGCACAGCTCTTTATTGAGAAGCCTCCAGCAACAAAGTTTGATGACAGCCTGCTCAGGAACTGGCTCCATAGAAGTGTTTGGGGCAGCAGAAATATTCCATTACCGAATTACAGGAGAGAAGTGAAAGAACCTTCGAGAAGTCATTTTTGTCCAAACATCCCAAAGTAAAGAAAAAAAGCCCCTGTTATTGCCTGTGACCAGCAGGAAGTATTGCAGCAATGTGCTTTCTGGTAACCTTCCCTTCTGCTTACTCAGGCAGTAGATCTTACCCACTTCTCAAGCTCTGAATTCCACAGTACAAACTCTCTCCACTGAAAGCTACTGCTGCTGTAAAAAGCAGCCCACTGAACATAAGCATAACATCTAGCAGTGCTCCACTGTAGTATGAGACTGCATCTGAACAGAACTAGATGCATTCTCAAGAACAGTACGGAAATTAATCTAGCAAATGTTAGCAGGGGCTTAATAAGCAAGCCTGGAATTATCAAGTTTTAACACAGCTGAGTACAAAAAGCTAGCAATAAGCCAATCAAACAAAACCTAAATGTTATGGTGATGGAAGCTCCAGAAAATGCCTGAGTTGCAGTGAAACAAGTTGGCAGTCAGAAACATGATGGAGCAAAAAAGGTCTTACAGCACTGTTGTATGTTATATGTGCTGTGTTCTGTTGATGGATTTGTTTGACACCTACAGCCCAGGTAGGAAGCAGCTGTTAAGGCACATGACAAGGGACTGAGAAATTGCAGTACAGCCCAGAAAAACATTGTTTTCAGTTTGATGTGGTCAGCAGAGATCCCAGTGTATTGCACAGATGAGACTCAGCTGCTTGTTAAACGCTGCCAGCAGCTGGGCCATCTCCTTGTGCTCCTTATGGTATCAGTCAGCTCGTTCAGATGATGCAGACTTCTCTCATTAGCTGGTGGTGACAGTGGCCAATGAAGTCTGGTAGTTGAAATACTTTCAATTGGGCCCATGCATGTCAGAATCTTCTTTGACCATCAACTTCTCTTGGACAGTTGAGACCACTATTGATACATACTTAAGTGAGAAAAGGAATGAACAGCTCCTAGATGGGCACAGAATCATTTTGATACGTTTAATCCGTGTTATGATTTGGCCACTGATGGTGACAATAGAGCTTTTGCTCCTATTTCTGAATCTCCAGAGTATCTGAAATCTTGGGGTGATGGTAGACCATCAAATGGCATAGTCTAGCACACTGGCTATAGCTAACCTTTCATCTTGCTGCCACGAAGAGGAAGTAAAAGATCTTACACTGCATCTTACGCCCTCACAAAGATGCAAACAACAGAAGCACGCACAGCTCCAGGCACCTATATTGCACACAACAAATGCTAAGGTCAAGAACTGTGGTCACACAATGGCCACAGTCAGCCACCGTGGCTCCAAAGCTTGGAATTCAGTTCTCCTCTTCAAAGGCTTCCTTTTGAATTCTGACCAAAACCAACAGGCTTCTTTGTTTAGAGGAGCGAGGGAAAAAAAACCCAACCCACAAGCAAGTCTCTATATGCAGTAGTTTAAATTCATACCATGCACTCTCCACCAAGAAAATCAGGAATGATTTCTTTATCGATGTAATCCAGCAATCCCCCAGGGCCCTGGTAGTCATTTCCAGCATAAATAAGGAATTTCTTTCTAGTGTTGTCATCAATGAATGGACTAACCTATAAATGAAGAAAAACAGAATAGATCAGGTTCCTAAGTTTGTCTTGAGAAAGTTCTGAAGGAATCAGTTTGACCACATTAAGTGTTACCACCCTTGTTATGCAAAGTTTACACCATAAAAAAGCTAAATTCACTGGCTATATCTTAGGTTGGAGTTTCAAATCCATTCCAAGAATCCTATAAAAGAGACACATCCAAAGGAAACATTTACTGCCTATAAAACCCAATTAAGTGCTTTTACAAGCTACAGATGCAGAGCTGTGTGCTGAGAGTGCTGAGAAAGACCCTGAATTAAAAACATACCAGCGTCCAAAGAACTGGGAATACTCGAGGTGCTCTCAGGATAAGAAGACGACCCAAAGTCTCAGGGTAATTAGCTTCTACCACCTCAATGATTCTTAGCAGTGCTTTGACACCAGGCCTCCATAGATGCCGCATGTTTAAGCCTTCTAGATCTACTAGACAGGTCCAAGAGCTAAATTTTAGAGACAGAAAGGAAAAATACATCTCACATGGAAGAAAAAAATATTCTACTTGCTAGTTCAGGTGGGAAGACAGATTTCAGCCTGCACAGGGGCAAATGGGATGCATTTATTTATACCTATTTCATGTGTCTTATGCACATGGACTCCACTGCATGTAAAAGTGTGATTACAACTCAAAGTTTATTCTGTTACCAGATCTCAGGAAGAGAAGCTTTTTTTATAGGATTAAATGTGTTCTTAAGACAAAATATTGAGCTTTAGCATATGCTTTATTTATTTTCCAAGCTCTGGTCTCACCCGGGGCACGGACTCAAGATGTAAGCTGTGCTGTACCAGCTAGCATCCATGAAACCATGTTCAATGTTAAAATGAAACAAGAAGTGCTTGCTGTTTCTATGTAGTCCTTTAGCAAGTGTCCTGCTTCCATCAGGCTTGGAAGTCACTCAAGTGGTCATTAGGGCAGGTCTCAGTTAACAGTAGCTGTGCTTATATCTTACGTGAAACACAGACTACCCTTTGCTTGGTCCATTTAATAAATGTAACTCATCCCACCCTCCCCACCCCCACAGTGACACTTGGTTATTCCTGAAAAGCAGATCTATAATTGATGTCTTTTACCTTATTGGTCTGCCAAACACTTTTGTGTTCTCTTCACATCGCCTCAGACCTTCTTCATTTATGGAAAGAACCTGCACAAGAAAATAGTCTGGCTTGAGAAGACAGTCTAACACTCAGCAGGTAGGATGAAGACAAAAGATGTTCATAACCAAAGTCTAAGCAGAACTACAAGCTCAAACCAGCACATAC
Source organism: Pavo muticus (assembly GCA_016647715.1). Taxonomy (NCBI): domain Eukaryota; kingdom Metazoa; phylum Chordata; class Aves; order Galliformes; family Phasianidae; genus Pavo; species Pavo muticus. The sequence goes on along the minus strand of JACDJE010000165.1, from coordinate 281,583 downwards.
TTAAGTGAAAAAATTATAAGAAACATGATTGATTTTCCTGAAAAATTACATAAAAATGGAGCACTCAACTTGGCTTCATTTTTATCCCCTCCAAAGAATCGTAGGTTGGAAAAGACCTCTACGGTCACCCAGTCCAACTGTCCACCTATCACCAATGAATGAACTAGTGATCACTGTGTTCACTTCACTGGTTGATCTTGCTGAAAAATAGATGTGCCTTTCCTTAAAACCAGGAACAGGTAAACAATGTGCCTGGAAAAGCTATTGGAGATGAAAAATGCAATCCAACCCCTGTGTCTAGAGGTTACTGTGGCCATGACTGTCATTGCTATTGAAAACCTGGAATTCTGCAAGCTTTCTGCCTAGAAACAGAAAATCCACAAGAACAGTACGAGTGCTGCCCTTAGAAAAGGTCACATTAAAAGAAAGTATTCTTCCTTTAAAAATAACTTATTCTAATCCTCGTGATAAAGGCTGGAAAAAGTCTGACCACATTATTTTCTCTTCTGCACAAATGCAGAGACTTCAGTTCGAAGCAGCACACAAACTGCAGAAGGATCTACAAGAGTGCTAACCAGTAACTGCAGGAGCTGCCAAGAGCTACGCCTTTCCACCATCGGTTCGTAGTTGGAAAGAATGCAGAAGACCAGGAGCCTTCAGAGGTATTCAAACTGAAAGCAGACAGTACATCAAAATACCCCGTGTGATGAATGTTCTGGCAGAAAAGGAAGTTTCTAAATGAAAATATCACACTGTTAGCAACTTGCTGGCTCCACAAATACTTACGTATCGAAGCAAGGCCTCTTCCCCAAGAGCTCTCACTAAGCCTTTGGTATCCATCTGTCCCAGCCTCAGCACGTACAGCGGGCGGCCATCTGAAGAACAAGGACAATTACATCAGTGTAACAGAACCTTCATTTTTACAGTAATAAATACAATTGAGTGAAGCCGCTTTATGCTAAAAATCCGAATGGAAATGAGCCATATTCAGTTCTAACTTTGCTGTACGAGTGGAAGAAGGAGCACCTGGAGCAGATGGCACTATGAGCTTAACCCTGCCCAGTTAGACCACAAGATCACCAGTAAATGAACAGCTTAGAGCAACCACTTTGGACAGGTGCTACACTAAGTGCTGAGAGCTAAAGAAACAAAATGTTAGCCTCCAGCCTTGCTTTCTGAGTATGTGCTGAAGTCCCACCTTTCAGCTATGTCATGACATCGTGTGGAACTGGCACACAGCCTCCCTTATTCAGTTTGAGCCTGGAGAACACAGACTCTGATCCAGAAACCAGCTTCAGATGACCCTCTGTGTTCAAGAGGTTGCCTTTTCACAGTCCTCTTGCCACAGTATGCTGCTGCTGTCCTGGGATACAGAGGCTTAACAGCTGCATTATCTGAATTTAAGAATTAAGGTTTGCATTGCTGGCTCTTCATAAGAGGAGCTAGTTGTCTGAACTAGTTTCCATCCTCCTCCCAAAGACTTGATGTATTTGTTAAGCTTTGCTCCACCTATTCTAGTACACAAGCTAATAATCACCAACTTATAGAACTAAGTATGCTATTTTAAAAGGAAATCAGCAATAAAAGGCAGCTTTCTCCATAAAAATCTCCCTCCAGTCTGTATGTCTGTTTCCATCACTCAACAACTGCAAACAGGAATGGCAAATTATCATTAAGTCCTTCGGGAGTCAAGGAAAGAAACTGTCAGGATATGCAACATTAAAAACAAATTGCAGAGCCAAACCAAGCTGCTTATTTAGCAAGGACAGTACCCCATGCAAGTTCATGGGTCATCTGATACTTAATCAGGTGGCCTGAAAAACAATATTGTTTAACACCAGCACACACTTATCTTGTTTGGTTTTTGAAACACTACACAGAAAAGCAGTTAAGCTTCCTAGTAGGCTCCCCTCCCTCACAGATGCACACGCATGCAAAGCTAAACAGCTTACTAACCCTCCTCCACCCAAATGACACATGAAGTCTCAGCTGACAGCGCTGTATATTTCATTCAAGCTTAATCATCTAAATAAACATTTGACTGAAGCGCTCTTGACACGCTAAAAGCCACTCATGTAAAGGAGCACTGTGCAAACTGAAAGCCAAGATATTAACTTTTGCACTGATAGCTTCTTTGGGACAGCGTGCTTTGTACCACTGTTGCCTCTGTTTTAGCACTAAGAGCTATGCAGAATTCTGCTAGCTTAAGTTTGGCACATCTTGCCCATGTGGGAGGGGAGGAGCAGTACTGGAAAAGAGGATTTTTTAAAAAGCTGCCCATTGAAGGTTAAAATTGTAGAGAACTGCTCGGTTTTTAAAGTCTGTTTGCATTATTGACAGCCCTGCTACATTTGTGGGTACGGCCCAGAAGAGATCAAAGAAACTGGGGGGAAAAGGAGAGGCACGTGAAGTTCACAATGCTGAAGATCTGCTTAGAAGAACGTTAGAGACTCTGGTGTGTTCTGCACCTTCCTGCTCACTGGCAGGAGCCTGTTATGTGTCTGGAGAGCAGGACAAGGAGTGACAGAAAGGGGGAGCAGATTCACAATTCTTTTTCCTCCAATCTTTACGATCATGTTCTCAATTTCCACTTTCTAAGTTCAAGTCTGTCCAACCCAGTGCAGCAGGGCAGAGCCATTCAGGCTCGTTCTCTTTACAGCAATAAAGCTCCTGTTGTGTCCTCCTGGCCAGGACTGCAGACAGCTTCCTGTTATCATCTTCTTTGTAACAGGAAGAATTGGCAGAAACAATGGTGCCTAGTGGGGAAAGGACTACAGCAGAAGGACAGAGATAGCTCACAGTAAGAGACCATTTCCTTATCTACAGAGCCCAGCGTGCCTCAAGCAATGAGTTCCAAAACATTTCATTACTGTGCATGTACTGGCAACAAGACCAGTGTGCAATAAAGCCAGCTGAGGGACAAGGGAGCACATCATGTATAGTCTCCCATGTTTTAAGGATTTGGCCATGCCACACCACACAAAGTGAATTCAACCACAGCTTCTTCCCTTCTTAAATAAACCCGCTCTATTTGGTGTTTCTGCAACATCCCACTTCTCTTCATTAAGCTGACTGTAATGCCAAATAAGCATTTATGCCACGAGCAGACTTATCCAACGTCTGAAGTAGGTTGATTAGAAAAACACACTTATTTACAAACATCTCTTAATCACCACAATAGAACACTCAACATTTGCATAACACCACTCTAACCAACTCAGAGCAGCAGAGGAGTGCAATTACTTTTTTAAAGGTAATGGCGTAGCAGAGCTCTTTACAGAGTTAAACATGTTGGTGTTAGTCAGGAAGGTTAGGATCTGGGAGTCTGCTCCCACTGCCTAAGGAGCTGGCAACATGAATTTAAATATGTTCAGTACAAAGTAATGGAGAAGACCTGCCCAGCTTCTTCCAGCCACCTCTAACAGAGGAACCATGACAGCCTTTCATACAGAACATAAAAAGGCTGGTCTATACCCACAGCACAGATCATCATACCTTTGTCGTGATGATGCCAGCCTCCTGCATAGTAATCCTGGAGTACTTGAGGAGGATTCCAGGTATCTAAAATGTAGTCTACCTGGTGCTGCTTACGCCACGTCAGAGACTGGCAAAGGATCTCTCTTGCTTTATCAATGTTGAAATCCCGGGCACGGAGGAACCTTAAAATGTGCTCATCCTTTGGGATCTGTTACAAAGGACAACGAACAACAAAACAAAAACACCACAGCTTTGTACTCATGGTTTGAAACTAGCAGAACAAAAGGATGATTAAGAGGAGCTGAAAAAGGTGTAGCCTAGCACCAGGGCAAGAGGATGGCATAGGACACTCAAAGTTCAAGGAAATCAGTCTCTTTTGCAACTAAACCTAAGCCCTGTCAGGTATTGCAACTACTATCATTTGAAGGATATAAACATTTCATTAACTCTTACAGTGATTTACACCTGTATGACCATAATAAGTTAGTCCCATTTAAATGAACATAGTGACAAAACAGACTGTACTTCATTGCTGAGTAACAGGAAGGCCTGGAAACAGAGACAGATAAGCAAGTCAGAAGCAACTGGACAACCCTCAGTGCTTTAACAGGCCACATTGGTTTCCTTGTGCACATAGATTTATGAGCACCATGTTGGCCAAAACAAACATATGTAAAAATGAAGTTATTCTAGAACCAGGAAGACTTGTAAAACTGTTGTTATCCCCATGCTGGATTATTCATGTTCTGGGAGGCACTCAGACTCATCAGACAGACAGTCACAACGTCCTATTGCTGGTGTAAAGACTTAATTTGGGTATTTGATTGCAGAGGTCCACTTATCAAAACTAGTTAACACCACGAGACACGGCACGATGTTTGACCAGGTCTACCTTGCACCTCACACATCAAGAGAGCCACAAGAAATAAACAGGAACTTACTTTGCCCTTGTGTGTCTCTTGGAGCCACTGTCTCAGCCGAATGAGGCAGCTTTCCTGCATGGGTGTCAGGTCGCCCAGATAACGCTTGATGTAGTCTGCATCTAGCTTGTCTAAAAGGAGATGTACATGTGATTAAAGCGGTCCTGAACTGACCTAACCAACACAGCAAATGATCTTATATGCTGATATCTGAGACAGAAGGGGTGGCTCTGTGTTCTCTGTGGAGTTGAATGAAATTTCTCTGAATCAATGAAAAGATGAGCAAAGAAACAGACAGTTATCTTCATGTTAAACTGAGAAGACTCACTCATTCTTCTGCAACTAAGAAAGGAGTGAAAAAAGGCATTTACAAAAGCTTTTTTTCACAGTATATTCAGACTTGTCAATTCACAGCAATCATAGGGCTTGATTCTTCTGGAAATATTAGAGAAGCTCTGACCTAAACTTCCCAGTGCAAAAATTTCCCCAAATTCCATTATTGACAGCAGAAGGAAGTTAGAACAGAATACTGTGACCATGAAGCTTTCCTCCTTGTTACTGCTACAGTTAAACCCACCCCAGAATTTCTGGACAAAATGCAGGCTAATGATTTGCAACCTAATGAACAAAGAAAAGCTTCTCCACTCTTCTGATCTTCATTCACTAAAAAGACAAGCTGATAACAGCTCTTCAAGCTGATGTTCAAGTTTTCAGCTACCCAGGAGAAGTAGCACAGTGCCGCCAAGAGCCTCTACAGTACAAAGAATCCCACTAAAACAAGTCAAACCTCCATACCATCAGGTGTTCCTGCTGTAAGCTCTGAGGGGCTGCTTGAGGTGTTGAGGATCTCCTTATTGTTCAAGCCCTCCTTTGTGGCAGAATCTGGCACATTAATAGCAGGTGAAACTGGTCGTCTTGTGTGGGATGTGCTGCTCTCCAATTTACATGCAACAGGAGGAGTCCAACGAGGAACAAAGGTTATTCCTTCTTCCTCCAGCTGCTTCAGGTAGTACTCTATTATTTCCTTTCCCTTTAAAAAGGAGACTTTACTTCAGCTACTAAAAATACCTTTAGACACAGAAAGGATTGGTCTGGAAACCTTTTATGTGGCCAGACCTCCCTAAAGATTCCACTTCCAAATACAGACCTACACACACACACTGCCCTGGGCTAAAGAGCAAACGGCCCAGCTTTCTGACCACAGCAGCCTGTTACTTAGCAGCAGCTACATCATCTTTCCATAACTTAGAGCCAGGCACCAAACTCATGGCTGCAAGCTCACCTTTTTAATATTGCTGGTGTACTGCTTCATGGCAATCTTTTCCACTGTGCTTTCAAAACCAAAAAAAGATTTTATATCCAGACTTGCTGACTGTTCAAAACAGGTCCAGTCTTCATTGTCAGGATGAACCTAATAGTTAAAAGGAGGTCACACAATCTAGTTATATACTTGGTATTCTTTTTCCTCACAATGTTCCCAATGACTCTTCGTCAGGTTCACAGTCAAAAACACGCAAGAGGAATTTGCAGTCTTTTGCTTCATTTGCAAAATACAGATAGGAAAAGATAACACTAAAGAACAATTGGCTGAGAAGCCCTCCTGTAACCCCACTGCTGGAACAGAACGTGTTCCTAACGAGAAAGGGAAGGGTGGAGAAATCCTAGTGCACGAGCCAAGATACCAGAGACCAGCAGGTTTAAATAATTAACAATATCTCACTGTAGATATGAGTTGAGACTGTAGAGTATCAGTGGAACAAAGTAAAATACTCCACAGTGAACTCTGTTCCTGCAGGTTAGGCTGACAGACCAGACCTTAAGCTGCAGCTTAAGGGCTGCAGCAAGCACAGCGTAAGCTTTCCCCAGCACTGCAGTCTAGACATGTTTGCAACAGACACAACTGCAACAGATTGTTCCTCCCTTGACCTACAAAGCACCAAGGTAGAGTAATATTTTACTTTGTTCTCCTATGATAACGCTACAGAAGTGTAAACTTCTCATTTGGTCGAGCAAACCATCAGGGAAGCTTCTGCTACCATCTTGCCTTTTAAAGTTTAGAGCATCTTCCACAGGAAAAACCGCAGACAGAGGAGTGTTTGTAATGGGAATAATGGAGAACTAATAACAAAAATAGGGTAATAGTAATAATAATAAAATAGGGTAATAGTGGCAAGTGGCTTTGAATTCCAGTGACCTTTCAGCCATGTTTCTGTAGAAAACTGAAAAAATATTAGCTGCACATAAAAAAAAATCATAGTGCACATAAGAGGGTTACATTTGCAAGCTTGCATTTGACCTTTAAAATCTATTTGAAATTTTACTTCTCTGAACACATGCTGTATCAGCCTATGAGTACTTCCTAAGCTATTAAGAAAAAACACGACCAGAACATGCAGCAGGCATGCCACCACACTGCTCTGTATCAGATAACACCTGCACTGTAGACCAAAGGCAGCCACCACGGAAGGAGTTAGGTTAAAACACTTCTGATGATGAACATTTGAGCTGAGCAGAAGGCAAATAAAGCTATGTTGAAGTTTCCTTTCGCAGTTCTGTCAGGGTATCAACAGCCTTGACAAGGCTCACACTGCTATTACAGACCACAGATCTGCCTAAACAGAGCTGTCAAACACAGCAAATTATGTTGTTCCGCTACTGAGAAGATGCTCAAGCAAGAGGGTGCCAAACTTGTTTCACTTCTTCAAGCAAGCGTGTTACATTTAACACTAACAACAATTATCACCCATGGTGGTATGTTGGTTATTTCTTCTTGCAAAGCAAAAGCCAAGAACAACCTCACTTCTGTTTGAGTTCTGCAATCTAAACACTGACTTAATTCCATCTGTAGCACCACCAAGAGCCTGTTACTCACTGTGTAAGAGCAGTGCTCGTTAATAATGACTCTGTTAGAGAAGGTTTCATTGTAGGCCTCTATATGCAAAGTCCTTTCCCGTCTGTTCAGAGAATTCTTCTGGACAAAGTAGACGTAATCCACTCCTGCAATCTGAGGATGATGCCATAGATTCTGTTAACATACAATATTCATGTGAAACGATATCATAAAGTAAGAACAGGCACTTCAAATCTCATCACCTTTTTCAACAGCCGTGGTGCATCTATATCCAGCTTGCAGCGCCGCTCGATCACATGGATGGCTTCATCCTCACTCTTGTATTCACTCACGGTGTCGCTGGCTACGAACATAGGAATCAGTGGGCACGTAGGAAACCTCCTCTCATAAGCCTACAACAACAGAACAAGAAGAAAAGCTGTCATCACAGTTTAGCCTTGAGGGTGTGTGTAGGGTTCCTTCACTGACATCACTGGCATCTGAAGGCAAAAGACCACTAATGCCTTTTGCAGAAGGGATCCTTCCTGGCGTCCACGTTATAGTTGAAAGATCAGAGTTCCAAGCATTCCAAGCAAACCATTTAAGATGTTCTTAACGTAGCCCTACTTGAGTAAAACAACACATAAAACACATCCCTTCCCCACCCTTCCCCCCAAAAGGAAACTGCCTGTTACACATAATGACAACCCACTTGTCAGCAATAACAGGAAAATAAGACTCTCTAGTTCTAAAATACCACAAGACAAAAACAATTACATGTTGGATTAGAAAACCCCACACGCTAATTATCGGTGTTCCACCAAGCTGTCTACAGGGTTTTTCACACAGCTCCCAGAGGTCTAATAAAAACATTTCAGAGCCCATTCCTTAAGCTAATGGAGCTCTCAAGTTCCCTATGCACGGAGTATTCATGATCACAGAATGGCTTGAGTTGGAAGGGACCTCAAGGATCATGAAGCTCCAACCCCCCACCACAGGCAGGGCCACCAACCTCCACATTTTATACCAGTCCAGGCTGCCCAGGACCCCACCCAACCTGGCCTTGAACACCTCCAGGGATGGACGGAGCATCCACAGCCTCTCTGGGCAAAATGATGATTTCCTGGCACAGTTTATCAGCTCACAGTTATGTCCAGCAACATGTGATGAGCCTTTCCAATAAGACAAGGCCACGTCATACTTTTGGCAATTGAACTTTCTGCCACCATGCCAGACAGCAATAGCTGTGCCTCCAGTTACAGGACAGAGTCACATAAATGACTTGATCCCTTAAATACTTCACACATAAGGAAGACAGAATTAAATTAGGCACGTTCAGATATAGTTTAAAATCTAGAATCAGTAACAAGTGAAAAAAAAGGGGAGTTATCCCCACTAAGGAGGCTACTGAATTGTAGTTTTAGAGCCAACCATGACTGGAGAATACAACATAACAGTTACCTTCTCCTCTTCATAGTCATTACTATCTCTCTGCTTCCCTCTCATGAGGGACAGTGATATAATCAATGTTTTACCCCCCTTTCCAAACTGTGAGTTCTATCCTTTCTGCCATTAGACTCAAAACCTTGGCTTTGGTAAATAGGTAGGACGACGTGCAAGGTGCAGAAATCTGAGCGCCAAACATGAAACAAAAGCCTTTAAAAAGAGCTAAAATACGCACTTTGTCCTTTTAAATCTTCTTAACTGCTCTTAATATAGCTGGGCAGCAGCACAGGAACAGCATCAGCAGGGAGAGGGTGTGGAAGAAAACAAGCAGCAGCTGCAGAAAGCATGCAGCCACAGCACCGGGAGAGAAAAGGTCTCTTAATTCTCCTCTTAAAAGAATAAAAATACTGAGTTTGCTACCAGAGTTCAATTGTAGCAGCGTTGCTGTGGTGACAGCAGTGCAATGCACTGAAACAATGTCGGCTTTTCTCCCCTTCATGAGTATTTTCAAGCCATTTTTGCAGCAAGACTGCCCTGAGTTCATAAAGCTCCTCTGTAATGTACTCCAAACACAACCAGGGTGAATACACACACACTCCTCTCTTTAAACCTCTCATTTGTGCACAGCTGGTTTTGTTTAAGGAAGAGAAATAACTCCTGAGCTCAGAGACATGCATGGTAGAAGTGGCAGAGGGTCAGTGCTGCAACACAGCAGCTACAGCATATAGCAAAAGCCTTTGACAGCTCTAAGGGTGGACTGGTCCTATAAAACAGTACAAGAGTTTGCTTATTTGTGTGATGAAGGTCTTGTTGTGAATAAAGCCTGTATGTTCTTGTAGTCATACAGGAACGCCCCAGCTCTCCCACTGAATAACAAAGCCCCAACATTCAATTAATCACTACTGCAAGTATATGGAATTACTGTTTTTTATTTGAGGACTGTGTAACAACAATTAGCCACTTCTTCCTCAGCTTATGAAACATTCAGCATTCCTCTCTATTTTGGAAGGGGTTTTGTTTGCTGCTACTTCGAAAGACAATGAAACATCCCCACTGAGGAGCCCCTGTAAGCCTCTGCTGTCTCACTGATTGCACATATTGATGCATTTCTCATCTCAGTCCTCAGAAAGCTCCTCATTTGCCCTGTGAGCACTTGCAAATTGCAACATTACCTGCTGGAACGGTTTATTGAACTACAAGCAGAAAAAAAGCCCAAGAATTTGTTGTTCTGAAAGGCAGGACTGAGTTGAACGTGTTCAGTTTGGAACAGAATAATTAACGTCAGAAGTTGGCACGCTGGGTGCTCACAGCAACAAAGCACTTGAAGGTTTCAAAGAGATTAACAGCATCCCCGGAGTCTTTCTTCCCTGAAGAACGTGCACTCAGCATTGAGGACTGCTCACAGTCCGTTTCACTGGGCTCTGAAGTCAGGCTGGCTCTGTTCAAGTTGTGTGCCACCAGCATAGGTCCTTGTAATGCATCATTCCTCAGCACAGCATCGTTTGAGGAGTTATTACAGCGTGGTTATATGTGCAATTACAGCAAACTGTAGCCACATCAACATTTTCTATCTGATTTAAGCACCGCTGTCTTTTCCACACGTGGCAAACAGTTCTTTCACAGTGCAGAGCAGGCAGGCAAAGCTGCACTGGCTATGGGATACTGAGAGGTCTTCCTTTGGACCACACAACACTAGAACACCTGCAGTGTAAGAATGGCACAGCAATCAATAAGAGACACGTGGCTCAAAGCAGCACACGTATTGCCAGACCTGGAGCTATTAAAAGAGCAAGAGAACATAAAAAATAACCAAACGCTGCTGCTTTGCTTGTAATAGAACTGATTTCTTCCGTATTACTGAGGTGTTTTGAAAAAGAAACTGTCTCAAGTCTGGCTTTGTGGGCAGGAAATAACTAAACTGTGTTATCCAATACTCCTTCAGCAGCCAGATAAAGCAGGTTAAGATGCCACATGCGTTTTCCCTCTGTGATAGGTGTCTCTTTACCAATAAAATCATGAGGTGCCACACACCTCCCTCTCAGCATTGCAGCTGCACTGTACAGATGCAATCACAAAAGCCAATTATTTCCTCAAAAGCAAAGCAGCTGAGGCAATATTGCTGCACTCTGCGTGCAACAGCAAAATGCTGCTTGCTTTGGGACTAAGTGCATGCAGGAAGGATGCTGCAAGGACGTTACTTAGTTGTACCCTTCTGTTCTGTCACCTTTAAAGAAGAGGTTAAGTGGAGATCCCCGTATTTAAACGAGGAGAGCACATCCTCCAGAGGTCTGCAATTGGTGCTGGGGGTGACATGAGAGGACACGATGCCCTCTGGGTAGGGCAGAGCTTTCAGAACCATTAAGCCTGCAGTGCTGTTGTTCCCTAAATCATCCCGAAATTAGACTTCCCACCGGCCTCAAACACTGGTATACTCCTATTGACTAAAAGGTGGCATGGTGTATTCAGAAACATACTGCCCAAACTGCAGATTTCGTGGGCCCTTTATATAAACCCCCAACTTTCTTAATGCATGTAACAGTAAGAACACTGACAAGCATAATTTCCACCAAAATAGCACCGTATTAAAGCCTGTTCTCCACCTGCTTCCCTTAGCAACTCCTGCTCAGAGGCGAAATAACAGGATTTTACTTCCATCACTTAGCTGTGCTTAAAGACATGAAAGCAATTCAGAAGTGACACTATTTTAAACCCATCATTTCTCACACCCAAGCAAATTGTACTTGCCCCTGCCAGCCTTACATTTCAGGACTGCAGTGTTAGCAATAGCAGGATCCTCCCAAAATACCAACTTCAGACCAGTTAGGGATGATCCCAACCCAGTTTTCAGGAAGACTGAAGACAATGCTTTGACTTTCTGCTTCTCAAACCACACCTGGGGCTAACAAAGAGGGCTTGACCACACGAGAACAGGGATGTGCTCAGCCCTCTGGAGATCATCAGTTACTTATACACAAATTACTCAGCTTCTCTGGCCAGATTAATACTCCCTGTTGAATATATTAGCTTCCCATAGCCAGGTCCTGGTCTCCTTTCTTAAAGGATGTGGATCGTTCAGTTTGTTCATTAAATAGACCAAAAATACTTCGAAACACACAGAAGATGAAAATCTGACAGAGCTTGCCAAGCAACCTTTTGCTATCCCGTTATTCTTATAGCACCCAAATCCTCCAAATAAAAACTTAAATCTGGTAAATTACAAGTAGGAATTCTAGTCCTCACTCAGAAAATTAAGCATGCTATTATTTTCTTCATAGCTCATTACATGGAACAGGCCAAGATGCTGCACTTCTCTTTGGTCACTGCTCAAAATGGCAAGAGAAGCAGCCTTTAAAAGTAGCACAGCGTTCCCCAGGGGCATCCCAAGAGAGGCTGGCCCATCCTGCCAACTGAACCCGCTCCTCTGCTACTGGAGCATGCCACACACAAACGTTATGTCTGCAATAAATACCTGACCATGTTTGGGTGCTGATCTGCAGACACATACTGGCATTCACCGCACTGCTACCCGCTGCAAGCACGTGGAATGTGAGGTGTTTATAAACACACAGGTAGGGTGACTGGAGCACCAGCCTGACAGCCTGCATTCCAGCAGCTCCATCACTCCTGGTATCACCAGGTCCCCTTCCTCCCCTGCAGATCAATAGGAAAAACATCGGCTCATTGGAGGCCAACCAAGAGGCTTCATATTCTTGGCAGCTGTATTTGAAATGAAACAACTTTGGATTAGCTCTGGCAAATCAGCAAGTACCCACTCAGCCATAATACACTGCTGTTCATACCTCTCTCTACAACAAACGTGAGTTAAAAACCATTATACTTCTACAAACATAGTGCATACCTCAGTGCCAGTGTATTTCATGCATGCTAGTTCATACGTTAGTTATCAATTGGAATTGAGAGGAAGAAAGTGGATGGGAAGGATATATATACCTCAAGAAGGACCAGAAACAGCTTCTAGCTAAGTTAGTATTCCAGTCACCAGAACTGGAGTGCAGTTTGAGAAGCAAAATCTTTAATGCAGTAGTCAGCTCTTTAGAAAAGAGCCCTGCTGTGAAGGAAGCTTGGTAAGGACAAACAGAGCTCCACAACTCCCCTGCTGCAAGTCAAACCCCTGCTATCATGCAAGCAGCACTGCTTAACTTTGTGCAGGGAGCTTTTCTCATCAGCATGGCTCTCCACTCGTTCAAAATAAGTTTATGCGTTTTTTCCTTCCTTGTTGCATTTTTAGTTCATTAAATGTTCTCATTTACCAAAAGTGATTTTCTTCTTTCTGAGAAACAAAGGCAGCTTGGCAGTGACTCAGTACTCAGAACTCACTTTCTCTGGAAAAGACCAGGAAGGCTTTAATTACACAGGACTACAAATGAGGTTTCTACAGGACTGCAGACAACCCACTGAGCATGAAAGAGGCAGATTCAGACCAAAGAACGAATCAGGGGATAGCATTTAAACTGCAGTTGTGTGTGCATGTTTCTAGTCCTTGACAAATACGAGGTAGTTGAACCAACCTTATTTTTCACTTGTTTGTAAGCCTTGGCCCAGTCTTCACCACCACCATGACCATTTTTAACATAATGCTACAACGACCCACAGCTACAAAGAATGCTGGGATGTATTTTGGTGCATTTCTTCAAACGAGAACTGGCTGGCATGTGTGGGTAGCTGAGAAGCCCCACACCCTGAGCTGCAGGCACAGGGCATTGCCCAGTAACTCCATGTCCCCATCAAGCCTTACTAAGGTGGCAGCTGCATCTACTCTTTCTTACTTCATCCCTCTTCCATCCTCCCTCCAGCCCTGTTCATTTCACCCTGTTACTGAGGAAGAGGAACACTGTATTCACACACTGTTCCCTTGTACAAGATGAAATTTGGCCTTTAAGTATTAATGATTGCTATTAAGCATATCCGAGATAAAATAACTCTTCTATAAGTTACACAGAAGAATCAATAAGATAAGTTGATATCAATAAAACAAGCATTCTGCTTCACTTTAAGAAGCTAAAAAGTCCTTGTTTATTACACACAAGTACAGAGCGTTGTTGACCTGGGACTTCCTGATTAAATGCTCATTAGTGTATGCAGAGAGGAAGCTTACAGCCCTGGAGCAAGCAGTAATCGCACTGCTCCCACACCATGTACCAAAGCTAAGCATCCCCTACGTAATGCAGATGGCCCAACTGCCATCTACGTCACAGATGTGCACCCCAGTACTGAAGTTCTGAGATGGAGTCAGTCTAAAATGTTCATAACAGGTGCTGTTATGCTTACAGCTTACAAACTGTAACCGTGTTCCCAACACCCACAGGCATGGAGCAGCCTGCACTCCTCACAGCCTGCACGCCCCTACCTACACTGAACATCACTGCAGGACACATTTCATTAGCAACACCAGGGATTCACTTGTTAGAGTAGGAAGTGCTAAGATTCCCTCTTATTTGCAGCACTCTTGTCTCTGGAGAAGTGTTGAAAACAGCCAAGCCAATAAACTGAGCTTTGTTAGCTCACATCTCCTTCAGAGGAATAGGAATTCCTGAGATGTTCTCCAGGAAACGGGCAGCTGAGGGAATTGATGCCTGCTCTAAGCAGAGCTGGACTAGAAAACATTTCTTTTCCTGGCACACACCAGACCATTACATTCTCACTGCTGACAGCTCCTCTTGTCGCTTGAGAGCTGGGGATGGAAGAAAAGTTCTTATTATGTGTACAAAGGAGTATAATCCCTAACACGCCTTGTCTTCTTCTGATGCTCTGATAGTTGTTTAAAGGAGTCCTTTTGATTTAATCAGGGTCAACTGAAAAGGATCTCAGACCTTACATCGCTATGAACGACCCACTTAAACCCGTGCCAACATCCACATTGAAATAGAAAGGGAGGAGAGGGGAGATTTATTCCTGTACATTTGAATTCACACCTTTGACTACTTAAAGCCTTCAGTTTCATTGCTCTGTTTGAAGAGAACAGGACTGTTCTGTCCATTTTCACGTTTAGCTGCTTCAGAAGCCTGCAGTACTTTAAATAACTACCCAGCTATGTTTCTTGCAGGTCTCAAATATATCCTACTCCTAGGCAACATGAACACAGCCACTGAAAAGCTATTAAAGCAATCTTGTTGATGTCACCAAAGAATAAACACTGTGTATTTGTTCTACTCAATAGATTTAAGAGGCCTGTCACATGAAAAGCTGGCACTGAAATTTCCTGCTTCATTTCAAAAGACAGTGAGAAAGCTTTGGATTTTCACATCCATTCCAGAAATTCCTGAAATAGAAAGCTGAAAGTATCTGAAAACAAAGACATGGGCCACAAACATGACAAAGTAACCCAGCTCACAGACTTCACTCACATTCAGTAGCTACTGTGCAATACCATGAGGACTGTTTTTGAGCAATGCCTCCTATTTTATTATGGTGCCCACTGCATTAGAGGTGATGGTGGCATGGAGGCAGAGGTTCAACCTTCCCATCAACATCCCATTACATCTTGTTGCTGCTGTCTAGATGCAATTGCCTACTTGCTTTTCGATCACCATCACCCCAAACAGCACTTACCTAAAACACATGGGATGCATGCAGTGAAAGCAGAGCAACCTTCCCAGACAGAGGCACTGTGGCTTTTGCACAAGGAACAAATCTCCATTACACATACCAGGAAGTACCAACACTTTACACACCCCTGTAGACACAGTCCAGGCTATTTCACACCTACTTAATGTCTCAGATGTCTTCTGCAGGTTTTCAGGTACAACAACAGTTTATACACTGCCATCAGCTATTAGGAAACACAACTGAGATGCTATTAGAAATGAAATGGCAATAATTGCAATAGCTTGCAAATAGAGCTGCTGACACAACACGTCCCACACCGCCTGGACTTCTGACAGCAGGACCCTTCACATGCTAACACTGCTACAAAGCACTCCCAAGTGAAAGTAATAGCACCAACCAGCAGCGGCGTGCCTGGTCACCTCCTTCCTTCAAGCAGCATTTCCATGGTTACAGTGTTGATCACTACTGGCTTTAAATACATTCCAAATATAGATCAAATGCACAGCTTGGCATTTTAAACAGCCCTAATAACTACCCTGCGGGCCAGCTCTTGTGAGCCAGCGCTGAGTCTAAGGCATAAGGCACTCAAATAGCACGCTGTGGTCACTCCTGAAGAGTTAGCAAGCATACTGCTTATTGTATCACCCTGATCATTCGTAAAAGCAGTCACCAAAGCTGGGCAGAGCAGTGAGAAATCATCACTGAAGTACCCATTTCTCTACCAGGTAAGCCAGAAATCTAAAGGTTTTAAAGGACAGCTTATTAGAAGGATGCTCCATTTAGAACAGTGCCCACAACTGTGGATATCTGTGAAACTCTGCGCTTATTATTTGCTCATACATACTCATAAATTTGAGTTATACTAAAAACAAACTGCATATTTGCTTAAGATTGTCCCAAAGCAAAAGCAAGGTAGGGGATAGAAGGAAAAAAATGCAGAAAAGTATGGAGGGGAACTGCAGAAAGCTTCCTCTGTATCAGAACATGCAGTGATCTGTAGGCTACAGAGGCACCGAACCAGTTTCAGAAACCAGTGTTACTTTAATATTTTAATATTTCATTAATATAATTTACACCTTATAAATAAAGCAAGAGAATCAAAACAGGCTATGAAGCAATCTTCTGGATTAGTGGAATTTTCCTGGTAACTCGCTGCTGGTTACACAACGTGGTAACCAACCTACCCAACTGAGCAAGGAGCTCTGCCTGGCAGCACGGGGAGAGATGGGCAGGCACAGAAAACCTCTGTTCTAAAGAGCAGCCACACCACCCACACAGCCTCCTTTAGTACAGCACAGTGCTTTACCCCTCAGTACATGCACTGATACCACTCGATCCCTTCCTGCATGGGTACCATCCATTAGTTGGTCATTTCCATTTCAGAAAACTAATCACTGAGAAGCTTTACCAGCAAAATTATAGTGGCATGATTGCTCCATACAGATGCATATAATGAAACTGAAAGGGAACCGGCTCGTAATCACCTAAGAACCATTCTGCCACGTGCAAATATAGTCTTCTTCCAGATAAAAAAATAAACTTGTCCATGATTTAATGCACCTTCATTCCAGCTCTAAAAACTCAAGATTTAGCAAGCAAGCAAAAAAAAAGCCACAGTTTGGAGAGAAAGAATCTGACCTTGACACAAGGACTAACATTCTATCTTTTATCTGCAAAAATCTTCAGCCACCACAGGCATGCCTCAGCGGGGCTCTAATTGGAAGAGTGGTTTCTTTATAACAGATATGAGCCACTTGTGGTTTGCTTGAATAAATTTGCACACCTGGAACTGTGTCATACATGGTCCTACCTGTGAGAACCTGAATGTCCACCTTCAGAACACATGAATGAACAGGGCAGATCTGAGGAGAAAGTGGATGGCCACTATGAGAAGTTAAGAGTTACACCTGCTTGCCTCAGAGATGCTCACAAGGAGAGCGTTCACTCTTTTCCTCCCTTTGAGAAGCCTAGAGAGCCTGAAAGAGCCCAGGGCACAGCACTGCTCCACTAAGCAGCAACTCTAACAGCTTACAGCCTCATCAGAGCTGCTGCACAGGCTGGAGATGTGAATCTCTAAAACAAGAAGCTAAAAAAAAAAAAGTTGGGCAAGTTTCTTCCTCTAGGAAAAAAAGAGGAAGGACAGAAAACCCCAAGAGGCTGAATGTAAATAAAGTCATTTCCATCTTCCTTTGGAGTAAGCAAGGAGAGCCTGCTCGCTCAGGTTAGGCTGGCTGGTGACTGGGAGACCAACAGTAAAATGCTGGTTGGAAAGGAAAAAAATCAAAGAAAAAAACTGACGTTGTTCTGGTCTGAGTTAAGGTGGGACATCAAGGACAGATCACACAGTGACACTGACAGATGTCACTATTACACACCGACCTTCGTTGCCCTAGTGGGGGTAACAGCAGCGTGAGATTGACTTGCAATTCCACTTCAGTGTGTTTATATTAAATGTATGTGCAAAGCCATTCTACAGAGAAAACGAGTGTTTGCACTGTCTGCGTTCCAGGCAAGACAGATGGAAATCAGTTCTGGCTCAGAAGCCACGTAGCTCTGAGCACAGCACTGGGTTTGACAGAATGTGCCTTGCAATTAGCATCAGCTTCACTAGCTGCTGGGAGAGGAAACTTGGCTTCTGACCCCGGTTGCACAGGACACGGCTGCTCTGGTTCAAGGTTAGAGTGCTCTGGCAAAGAGGCTGACCTCCAAAAAGGCATCACAGGAAAGCTGGCCATGGGCCAGCAAAAGCTGAAATGCTCTGAGACTGCCGCGATTACTGGGGAATGTCAGCTATTCTCAAGCACTTCCTATTGCTCCGCAGCAATGGCAATATATAAGCCTTTCCACAGCACAGAAACATATCTTTGAGATTAAGAGACACACATGGAAGGACTGCAAGCCATTAAAACCTTGTCCTGGTATTGCTTGTAAATAACCCACTGTATGTCTTACGGCAGCTGAGCAGTGACAACTCCGTTCGTTCAGCATTGCCAGCAGGCATCCCCTAACACACAGGACAGCCACACGGATATGCTGATTTCTGTATTTAATTTCCCCATTCCTCCCATTAACAGAATTTGTCTGGATCCTCCGCAGTCAGTTTTACTTTAGAATTCCACTGCAATTCTAATGTGTCCACTGAGGATCTATTTCTGGAGCTGCCACACATCCTTACTGAACGCTTGCTCCTCATTTCAGGCTTACTTTCATACTTGCCACAATTGCTATTCAGCAGGGTTGTTTTTGTCTTAGAATCACAGACACTTTCACCAAGCAGCCCTATTAAGATGCTGAATATATGGAATATATATATTTCTTTAATAAAATTATTACTGTATAGAAAAAAATCTAGTTTAATGGTGGGAGAAGGAAGGATGGCTGCAGTGTTGCTACAGGCTCAGCATTTCTCACTGAAGTATTAACAGAAGGGCCAGAGCCTCGTACTGCCACAAAGCACCAAGTCTCCTGATCTCCATGCAGATCAGCCCCTGTTCCTTGCCACCCCGTGCAGAGGTTCAGCCAAACAGGTTTGGCTCCACTGTCAGACTGCACCCACCAGGTTTCCATTTGGCCTCCAAGCAACACTGACTGCTCTCTGCCAGGAGGGCAACCAGTACAGTAAGGAAACCTTCGGCAAGAGGGCAGAATTCAAGGTGAGCAGCGTAGATCAGCTGTCTGGGTTTGGCTTTTGGACCAAAATATCAGCTTCTAGGTAAAACAAGGCAGCTGTACTCTATTAAGCAAACCAGTAAAACTATTAACTTCATCTATTACATGGTGGCCATTCACTGATGTCAATGTCATCAAAACACAGCATGATAGGGTCTGGGACATGCAAGAAGATTACCTTGAGCTAGAAAGTTAAATGCAACATTGCAAACATGTATCCTAACCTTACACATCTGACTTCCCAGGAAAAGGTTCAGAAGTGTTTGAAGATGGAAGATAACAGTACGGAACAGCAATGTCTCATATGGAATCATAGGCTGGGACTCATCACCATAATAAGAACTTGAGGTCTGAGGGAGGTAACACAGCTATCTAACGAGCAAGCAGCATGATGAATGTGAGCACAGAGCAGGTGGTGTGCAGCCGAGCCAGGCTCCAGATAAAGGATATCTCTCTTGACAGATTGTGTCATGAAGCACAGCCACCTGCTGGAGGGTGTCATGATAGAGAGCTTGCTTTGTTCCAGAAAAGAATCGGGCAAGCACAGGAAGCCAACCATACACTGTGCTATTACACACAACAGGCACTTTCTGGACCAGAAGGGCTGTCAAGACACAGCTGTAGATTGAAAATGTATCAGAGACAGCATTACCACAAGTTTCTCTCATCCCTATCCTCTTCTCTAGAGGGATGCTGCCAGATATACACTGCACTAAGTAGGGCTTATGCTGCTCATCAAAACACCACTGCTAGGTGCCACCCCTGCCAACAGCCAGCTAACACCACAGCTAGGTGCCACCCCTGCCAACAGCCAGCTAACACCACTGCTAGGTGCCACCCCTGCCAACAGCCAGCTAACACCACTGCTAGGTGCCATCCCTGCCAACAACCAGCTAACACCACTGCTAGGTGCAGCCCTGGCAGTGGGGTGGTGCAGCCTCTGCACCCCACATCTGCTCAGCAATAAAATGAGAGAGATGCCATCAGCTTCATTAGGCAAGGCAATTAAAGGATAATCAAGATTCCTTTGATTCGTTTCTAAAAAAAAAGAATTAAAATCATAGATCATAATCACTGCTTTGTTCCTCACCCTCCTTTAGAGCAAGGAAAGGCAGGCTAAAGCTGGAATCAGTTTGGTCGAAACAGAACAACAGTTCAAGTGAAATTGCATTAAGTCCTGTTCACTGCAGCATCAGTAGCTGCACCACGCAGACCGTGAACCACTTCAATAAGTAATTTCATAGAGCCACTAGTTCAGTAATGAAGAATTTATCCACAGGCCAACGAATTGCACAGCAAAGAGAGAGTTCTGCAAATTAAGAAGCACAACTTACACGCTGTGTGGAATAGCCAGCAGAACATCCTCTGACTGATGTTCTGAACTGGAACAATGTTTATAGCACTCACATTCATCAACAAAAAGCACAATATGCTAAGGAAGGAAGTGCTCTCATCAGGAAACAAATTGTTCCTCTTCTGTTGTGGCACAAATACAAATAGGACCCATCACCATCCTCACCATCACTGTAGAAATATTTGTTTCCACACAGTGAGATCCATTGGTAGCAATGCAATACGAAGCATTACGTAGGCAAGGCAGAAGGTTCCTAGCCAGAGAGGCCAAGATGGTAAGGGAATTCTGCAATATAATTTCCAAACTGTGACACCAAAAATACCTGTAGTCAAGTGGTGAGACTCCACATAATATCAGAATGAAAACACTGCTCTAATTACAAAAATAATAATAATTTAGGGCTTAACTTCACAAGTCTGATTGTGACAAAGTCTTGATGCATTAAAGAAGCCAAACGGATACAGTGAGCTTTTCCTTGCTCCCTCCCACAGCTCCTGTGCTATCACCAGAGCTAAAGCTGGCATGCAGCAATACCTTCTGAGACTTTCATTTGCAAGTTTGCTGACACGCAGACTCCTCACTCAGGTTTTGCCTGATGATAACTTAAAAGGAATCCAAGACACAAAGTGTTCAAGTCTGAAGTTTCATACACGCAGTCTTGTGGTTTCTTTCAAGACACTACTTGATTATTATTCAATTTTTCTAAGGTCAGGACAGATTCCTGTTTACACCAAATCAACTCACAGAATCTACATTTCCAAGCCATTAAGCACAACATGCAAATGCTGTGCCCTGCTGAACACCGCCAAGCCGACAGAGTGCTGAATCAAGTTTCCAGCAGCCCCTTCGTTCAGCCTTACAGCAATCAGCCTCTGCATTTTTCAGGCTGCAGATCCCTCATGATTCCCCATGGAATCAGGGCTCCCTGACAACACCACGCTGACTCGCTCTTTTCTCATGGCCAGCTGCCATCATCTCACCCACAGCACAGGAGGGGAAGAGCACCTGCTCCCATAAGGTGCCCATCAGCCTCAAGGGAGCCTGTTGTGGCAATCAGGCAGACAAAATCATTGACTCTTTGTTCCAAGATGGCATTTGAGCAGCTTATCTCCCTGAATTGGCTTGCGGATGAACTGCTGCAGCATCTTCTGCAAGAAAGTGTTGAGGACAACCTGGTGTGCTAACTTGGCTGTAATGAGAAACCACGTATTTCTTCTTTCTCTGACCCCTAGAAGAGAAAGCCCACAAACCACAAGCTGATAACCTCTATGGACCAGGCTGAAATCACCATTACTGAGCAAAAGGGATGCAGAGAGAAGCAAAAAGCTTAGCACCTGATCTCAGATTTTGAAGGCTTGTGCTTGCTTATAGCCTTGTGGGAACACTGCCCCACACTGCAGCGGGTCCCAGGTGGTGTCAGGCAGTCCTTGCAATGCAGGCTTTGGACCTGTGTTGCCACCATATCCTCCACATGTTTCTAGGCATGACTCACCTCAAGTATACTGATGACAACTACAACTAGCAGCATGCAGACAGATTATGAGAAAGCAGAATGATTAAATTACTTGTAATAAGTCCTACTCAATGTTTTACCTGAGCTGCTAACATTACCTGTCTTAACTACATCATAAAAATCAGATGAAAAGAGTTAGTAATTCAGCTTAACAGCCTAATTCCTCATTTAAAATATACACACAGTAATTTCAAACTGCTTGATAAAAAATGAAGATGAGCTCACTTGGGAGAAAATAGACCATTTAAGACTAACCTGTAATTAATTTTAACTTCAGCTAATTAACAGATTTCCCTGTAAATTCCCAGAAGATTTGTTCTATATTCAGAGTTTTAAGATCACGTCGCCTTCCTCCTTCCAGAAAGGCACTGAATTTCAAGTGAGTGCAAAGCAAAAACATCAATCCTGGTTATGAAAAATCACAACGCACCCCTGCATTCTGTGTTCCAAGATCTGGACTCTGATTTAATGTGATCTGTTGGAAGTCCTGAGGGACTGCTTTCAGTCCCCGAGGCTCTCCTACCCCATCTTTCATTGCGTACTTGTTTCTTCTGAGCATCTGAGCTCAGATCTGTCTGCAGCTCCTTCAGCTCACAGCGGGAAGAGCTCTACAGGAAGAGGAAATGCAGATTGTTTAAGCTGGAGGTGCACATAACTGGCCACACCATATGGAAATACCTCATCCCACGCCTGCAGTTGATGTCTGTGATCTCTAAATTAACCTGCCTGCTCACTGGATGTGATTTTAGAACCTACAAATACACCACATCTTTGATCCACGAGGTTTTAAAAGCTTGTACGTGCTTCTAAAGGCTAATTGCATATTAAATTACAAACATACAGATCCTAACCCTGGTACCACGGCTGTCCAGGACCCTGCAGAACGCACTAACCACTTCCTTTCTCCCATGCATTCAACATACTTTCAACTCTGAATGTTCCTTGGTTGATTATCAGGCCGTAGAGCAGCACTTCACACCAGATCAGACACAGAACGCCTGCAAAGCGTGGAACTGAGTGCTTGCAGAGCAAAGCAGCAAGACCAGCACTGACACAGATTCTTCCTCCACTGACACCTTTCAGAGTTTGACAGTAGCTGTGTTTTAGCTTTTAAAGCATAAAAGAACTGCCAAGAAAGCACTGGGTGGAGAAAAGTGCAGCTGTCAGCTACAGCCGGGTCATGTGCTTGCCCACAGAGAACAGGAAACTGCTAGCCATGGAAATATCTAGGCATGCCATGAAATAATATGTAAATTGCACAGTAAGCAGGCTGCTAAGTCGATATTTTTCCCTAGTGCTTTGCTTAACTCTTATGTTTGTTAACTACAGCGCATTCCAAACAAGTGGCCAAAATCTCATTTGTTCATACAACACGTTGCAAACACCACAGACCATCAGCAGTGACATCAGACAGCAGCTGAGCTGTAGACACTGACATATATATCCAGCTGTACAAGGTGCTGCTCCACAGCTCTCTCACTAGTGCATTTCCAACAGCAAATAGGGCTGAATTTTCAACAAAGCCAGGAAGCACAGTGGATGAGGGCCTGGGAGCCCAACAGAGGAAGGGAAAAGAGTCGAGCCTAAACATAAAGAAATTACTTGACAATGGTAAGCTCCAGACTGCGCTCCGAACTTCCTTGTTTGGCTCCAACACCAGGCATTTTAAGAGTGGAAACATCATTTTAGGTATTCAAAAGACAGCAAACCACCTTTGAAGCCATCTTTTGGAGAAGAGAAGGCTCTGGGAAGACCTCACTGTGGCCTTCCAATACTTGAAGGGAGCATATAAACAGGAGGGGGAACGGCTGTTTATGAGGGTGGATAGTGATAGAGCAAGGGGAAATGGTTCTAAACTGAGAGGGGGTGGTTTAGGTTGGATCTTAGGAGGAAGTTTTTCACCCAGAGGGTGGTGACGCACTGGAACAGGTTGCCCAAGGAGGCTGTGGATGCCCCATCCCTGCAGGCATTCAAGGCCAGGCTGGATGTGGCTCTGGGCAGCCTGGGCTGGTGGTTGGCGACCCTGCACACAGCGGGGGGTTGGAACTGGATGAGCATTGTGGGCCTTTTAACCCAGGCCATTCTATGATTCTAAAGTCTGTCTGCTGCACAGGCAGATCTGGAAGCCTCAGCTGTCACAAAGCAACAAGCTCTTATAATGCACATTAATTTGACTAAACATAACATTTAATAGTTTAACACACACTTGCTGTGTTCAGTCATGGTAGCAGTCACACTTGTATCTGAAGCTAAGTAATCGGGGGCTGCAAATGAGACATTTCTAAGCAGGCTGTAAGAGCAAGACGTTCTGCATGGAGCTTCCAGAACCTCTCAGAAAAGCCTTGAGCTCTCAGGACACCCAGTGTGGGTTGTTTTGTTGTGTTGGGTTTTTTTGCATTGTTATTTTCCCAATAATCTCAATTTCCATTTGCACGAATCCCACAACAGCCGATGAGTCGTTATTTGAATTTACTATGGAAATGAAACTCAAGGAGAATTATTTAATGCTTGCCAGACCAAAAACAAGCTGTGAATGTCCAAGGTTAATTTCAGCCTTGTGTGTTGTAAGAGGTCTTCAAGATTCAACCTCTCAACTGCCTTTTAACATGAACTTATTGGCTGAAGGCACTACATTATCAAATGCAATCTCCTTCAAGGTAACACTACAATTTCTAACTTTGGTAACTTGACAGCAGTTTAAGTTTAAACAGTCATTCTTCCACGTTTCAGCTGCTTTCAGCACGATGTAAACTTAAACAGGAAAAAATAAGCTTAGATTCTATTCAATCTGATAAACGCCTGCACAAGTGTTTATACAGAGAAATATATATATACATATAGACGATGCTCAAGGCGTTGATTATGACCTATGCCACAGAGCTGCCAAAAAGCATCACGGCACAATGCAGAACCACGTGGTGAAGCTGTGCTGCCAGCACCAGGCATGTCAGGCTGTAACATGGTAACTTCTGGTCCACGATTCTAGAAGCTGCCCAAGCCCAGGAGATGCTTCAGTAAAAGATTTGCATCCTGTTCTTACTGCTTTCAAAGCAACTTAGATATCATCCGAAACCACACAGCTCATCAGTAAAAACAAATCCCCTTCACAGAAGTAGCTTATGTTAAATTTTACATAGCTTGCCTTTCATGTTAAAGGAAGGAAGGCAAGAAGCACAAAGCAATGCATCTCCACGCTCACTTCCTACAACTGCACTTCAATCCCAGACTGGAGAGATAAGGGGTTGTGCCTTGCAGAACACTGCCAGAGATGCATTAGGCTCAGTAGCTGATTTTTGGATATCAGTGCAGGAGCAGAAGAGAAACATTTTCAAAAACAATTAAGCAAGAAAAAGTATTCCCACATTTTAAAGTCTTTCTATCATAACTGTCTGCAAAACACTTGTCAATATTAGTCTAGGTCCAAGTGGAATTAAACCCAGTTTTTGGTCTTAATATAGCTGGGCTCATCCTTCAGCGAGAGGAAGCCCCCCAAATGTGAGCAATGTGAACAGAGTGCTAATTGTACTTCATTCTCCCCTCAAGAACCTCTTTGAAATCCAGGATGGGAAAAGTAGGCAATCAGGAAGCTCACTGATCCCGAACCAAAGGGGAACAGTACCAAAAAGCACCAAACTATCAGATACTGTTGATATTCCTGGAATAATTTGGCTCACAGAGACACTCTTCTGCATTCTTCAGGAGATACATTAACAGTTTGGGTAGATTACATGCATTAAAAACCAATAATGTAACAGAAGCAATGAGGCAGAAGGACGGTCGCCCAGTGAACACATTCTGACCAAGTTCAAATAATAACTTGCTGCCCAACATAGACAAAATGAATATCATCAACACTAATCCTGACTTCCAGCCTCAGCAAGTATCAATCCAGCTGACTTTCTTCTTTATAAACATTCTTCTCTTTGCTCACTATTTTAATCTTTCAGTGATTGTTTTTTCCTCTATAGCTATATGCAGTATAGCCTCTTTCCCCTTCCAGGAGGAAGAAACAAATCTTTTATGTAGGAAAAGGCTAAATATTTGCTAAAAATTATCCTGGAAGTTTTGTTACCCCCCAGATACAGAACAGCTTGAGAACTCAATATTAACAGTCTGAATTGTTTCCAATTACACTCAATTAAGCACTGTGAACAATCCTGAGGTCAGCTCAGTACTTCAGCTGAAAATACCCTTGAAGATTTCTTACAAGAAGAAACTGTGCCTTCCTCTGAACAGCAAGTAAAGGCTCCTCAGTTCAGCAAAGCCTAGAGAATTGTGGCCAAGACACTCAACTCTGTTCAGTGTTCTTAGAACTAAAGCCAGTATACTTCACTGAAGGATAAAGAGCTGCATACAGTCAGATTTGAATTCTAGAAAGCCGCTTAGCTTAGCTATCATAACGGGGTGAGGTGTTGAAAGACCTTCAACATATCACAGATCCTTATGAAAATAACCACCCTCTGCCTTGAACTGTTTGCAAGAGCAAGACCTGCAGGTGGATGGTGGAGGCAGTCTCAGGAATATGACAGAAATTGAAGTGTTTCACCTGGTGTGATTTCATCCGTTTTTTGCCCTGTGGCTGCGAAGGATCACTTCTGGAAGGAACTCTGCACTTCAGCCCATGTGATCTATCTAAATATTTACACATCAAGCACCATTAAAACTCTCCCCCAGAGCCATTAAACACAGCCTTTTCAGCAAGTGAAGCAATAATAGTTATTTTAGATTATTTACATTTTAACTGTTCTTATCTGGTAGAAGCTGACCTGACTGCTCCCCCACAAGAGCCCTTCCTAACTCACAAGCAGCACACAGTTGTGGTTTTGGCTGAATATACTTAAAAACGTCAAAGACTGACTTCCTCTTTGTTTTCTAAAAGGAAAAAAGAGAGGGGAGGAGGCAGGGAGAGAAGAGAACCCAAGTAGGATTTTACTTTTCTTACAGCTTTAATACTAGCACACAAACCAGCAGTCACGCAGCCAAGAAGCTTTCTGGTTATCTCTCTAGCCTCCTTTTTTTTCCCCTCCCCAGAAGGTACTGCCCCTGCTCCCAGTGCTTCTTCCTCTTCTGTTCACACTTAACCCTGCTTTCATGGCTTCTTCTGTGCTCTCTATTCTTTTACAGCCCATATGAACAAAGATGCCACCACAATAAGCATTTCATCAACATACTTGATGCTTTCTCCCAGCCTAGAATAGATTGGTCCCGATGATCACAGAATGGTTTGGGTTGGGAGGGACCTCAAGGATCATCAAACACCAACCCCCCTGCTGCATGCAGGGCCAGCAACCTCCACATTTAATACTAGACCAGGCTGCCCAGGGCCCCATCCAACCTGGCCCTGAACACCCCCAGGGATGGGGCACCCACAGCCTCTCTGGGCAGCTGTTCCAGCACCTCACCACTCTGTCTGTGAAGAACTTAATCAACATGGAAGCACGCTTCAAAGCAACTTGTGCCGTAAGTTTAAAACAAAACAGCCTGTGAGCTGTATTGAAACTTGTAGGGAAGAGGACGTGTTATATAAAAATACTCTGAGGAAAAAGGAAGCCGTCAAAACACACACCTCCCATATTTGGTATCACCTCAGACTCGCGTGTTCCACAGCGCCTATCAATGGTGCCCAGCTCATACTGAGCAACGCAAGGAGCTGCCAAGTAAGAGAATTTGAGCAGAAATTAATACTTACAGCCATAATCAACTCAAAGGGGTGTTTATACACCCGTATGGGTGACTGATACTTCTGCACCATGGCTGCGGTTATGAAGGTCAGCTCCAACCTGAAAAAGAAACATTTAAAACCATTTGTCAGATGCAAGAAGCCAGTTTTAGACTCCTCTTCAGGCAGCGATTCCAACTGTAATAGCATTGCTTGCAGTTCTCTCTTCACAGCTCCACTAAGACTTCTCAATGAGTCCCTGAAGAGCTATGTATATTTTTGTCAGAAACGAGCAGTCATCCTAAAAAAGGCACCAAATTAACACCATTTCTGTCCGGTTTTAGTAACAAACTTTCAGCGTACGTTGTGACTAGTCATCTGGGCTGCGAGATCTCCCGTGCTGCTGCTGGGACAGCGTTAGCACCTCAGGGCAGAGCGCTGCCGGGCTCCCAGCACGGGGCTGCTTAGGGCTGTTTGGGACTGGCATCATGAGGAACGGGATCGGTTCAAAGAGAAAGCATCCCAAACGGGAAAACCCTTTGTTTTTGGAAAGTAAGCAAAAAGGAGATCACAGCAAACAGACATAGCGCGTTCCGATATTGCTTCCAAATGAGAATAATCAGTGCTTTCCAGACAAAAACTTCGGAAATGTCTGTAGTTCCCCTAAGGTTCATTTCCTCCCCAGACATTCCAGTGCAGAGCCAACGAGGAATCCACCGGCACAGCCAACAGCAGCCAACCGCACCACATCTGCTCGCCCCGGACCCAACCTCTCCCAACGCGATCCCTTTGACTGGGATACGTCGGCAGCAGCGCTCGCGGATGAGCACGCTGGCGGCCGGCCAGGCTCATTTCAGCGAGAAACGGCTTTAACGCAACAACTTCATTGTACTTTTATTTCGCAGCGCGTACCCGCAGCGCTTCGGGAGGGCGGCCCGAGCCCGGCGAGCAGAGCGCAGCCCCGCGCCCGGCACATGGAGCAGCGGCACCGCGCCGCGAACAAAAGAGCCGCGCAACAAAGCGGCGCTCCCGGCCCGCCGTGCCCCGCCGGCCGCTCCGCACCGGACACCTGTTGGGGATCGCGTGGCCGAGGGCCGCTCGCTCGCCAAGGACTCCCCGCAACCACCGTCCGCACGCACCGCGGAGAGGGGCCGAGGGGAAAGCAGGATGAGCGTGTGGGGCCGCGCGCAGGACAGTCTCTTACCGCCTGCCGTCACGCCGCCCGGCCGCTCTCCGCTCTCCTCATGTCGGTGCGGGGCAGCGCCGCCGCCGGTTCCGGCACAGGAGAAGGAGGAGGAGGAGCGCAGCGCTGCCGCCGCCCGTTGTTAATGGTGACGGGGCGGGGGCGGGGGCGGGGCTTGGCCACCAGCCAGCTCGACGCATGCGTGACGGCGCAACAGGGCTGAAGCGGGGAGGGGGCGGGCGCCTTCGCTTCGCGCTGTTTTTGCGCCTGCGCGCTGTGCCTATAGCTGGCACGGGGCTGCGCATGCTTTATGCGGCCAATGGTTGGGGTGGGTGGGAGTTTCGCGTGGAGCGGTAGCCTCTGTTCACCATGTTTCTTCCGGCTGGTCTTTAGTCCTCCGTCGCTGAAGGAGGCCCCAGAAGCCTGCCTAGGGCATGAGAGGTGAAGGGCTGAAGCCTGATGTAAGTGATGGTATCTTCTGAGTGAGAGTACTTAAGCGTTTCAGTCACAGCCCCAGCTGGGTTACTCACCTGAGGGGAATGCGTGCAGCCCTCAGCCCGGGGTGCTCACGGGTGTCCAAAAGCATTCTTTCTTACTGCACAGTCACACCACGATGCGCTGAAAGCAAGAAATACAACCATGCTTCGTGCAGCACCAGTACGGCAGTCTGTGTTAGAATAAAGACTTGAAAATTAGGGGCAAATGCCTCTGTTCCCATCAGGGACTCCATTAAAGCAATTCTTTCACCCTGAACATGTTTTATTTCTGGCTCGTTCCCTCAAAAAATAAATCTACTAAAATTTAAAGTCATTATCCAGTCCTTTTGGTGCAATTCTGTTTCTAGGAAGGCTAAATTTGTGGTTACTATTAATTAGTGATTCAGCTGCAGTTCTCTCTTACACAAACCATGTGTCTTAGTCATTAATAGTCTGTTGTCTGATCCGAAACCTGTCCTTACAAGACGTTGTTTAACGTGTTGAGCAATTGTTTCTCTAAATCAGTTTTCTTTGGTGGTATTTGGCCAGTTGCGCTCGTGTAAGCGAGGTTAACTAGTTAATCTAGCACCTTTGTAATTAGATAGAGTTGTCTGATTGATATTGCCTGCCATTACGCCTGCAACATCCTTTTCCTGCTCTGAAAGCCTGAGATATAATCCTACCAGCATAGCAGGGTGAGGAATGTACGCCCACTCAGATTCCTCTTTGTTCATAACACTTCTCCATATCGAGTCTGGGAAATCTGATTAGCTGCCACTATTGCATTTAACCAGATAGCCGCATGGCCAGAAAGGCTTTGTGAAAGCTCTGAAATTTACTGATAAAGTGAAGGCATTATCAGTGCATGATTTTATGTCCAAATCGGTCACAGATGTCTTGGCTGTTTGCTGTAGAAATAATCTTAACAAGATAGACACAGCAGAGGAAAGTAGAATTTTTCTATTGTTTGCATTCCTGTTACATCTTATCCTATGGAAGCTCCAGCGGGGCATCACCAGTAGGAATATAAATTAATAAAGGAGTGAGTGAAAAGCTCAAGGAAAGCAGTGAGGGGTGCTGAGATTTGAAGCCCAAGGGACAAAGGCTGATATTTTCAGAAAATAAGGAATGAGGCGTGCTAGATGGGGAGGGAAGCTGGGCCTTCCAGGGGTCATGCAAGGCCATTCACTGCCCAGCACATGAATGTTTTTTTCTGGCCTTCCTTCCTTCCTATTATGAATTCTGGTCATTCTGGTTACACAACTCAAAGCCCGGACATTTTTCCTGTTTCAGGGCAATATTCCCATGGAAATGAGAGCTATCTGCAGCCAATCCTTTATTATTAATGTCAGCTAAATCAAAGTGCAATTGCCTGGGAGCAGTATGGGCTGATGGATACGCACACAGAATGCCTCCTGGCCTCACTGTGAGTGGGTGCAGGGCTGTGGCATCCAGCAGGCAGGAACTCGCCCTGCTCTCTTCTGTTTGCATCCCAAGGAGTGCTGGTAAAGGTGAAGCTGTCATTGCTTCTTTCTGTCCAGCTGGTCTCATCTTCACAGCTTTTGTACCGAGTAGATTGTTAAGAGCTGTCAACAAGCCAGGAATGCCTTCATTCAAGTTCTTGCTGCTAAGCACTAAGCACATTAAATGTTCCAGAAGGGATAAGATTTTGAGTTCAGATATAATGTAGTTCTTCCAGAGTAATTCCCTAATAAATCAGCTACGTCTGACTCAGTGGAATTTTATGTACCCCTGGCTAAATTGAAATAAACGCCTGCTGCTTCCTAAACATCTGAAACCATGAAAAACTTCTAAACGGTCATGTTTGCACATAGAACAAGCAAGATAACTGACAGGCAGTTAGCAGGGCAGAGCTGTGCCCCGCAGACATGCGATTCTGCTTTACACACTTCTTATTAAGCACATTACATGTACTTAGCTGGGTGTCACAATTCTTTCTTTCCTTTGTATGCTATCAGCTGCTCCAAATCCCTTCAGCCCTTCACTCTTAGAACCAAAGCAGCTGTGACATCCAAGTTGGGTCCTCCAGACACATCTGGATGTGCTCGTCTGTGTAACAGCTGATGTATGTTTGAAAGCTCCCTGCACAGCACATGCTGTGGAAACACTGCACAGGAGGAGTATAATGGTCATGTATCTCTGGAGATCTTCATGCCCTTTGTAATGTTAGGGAATATATTATCCTTCCCAACATACAGATGTAAGCACTGAGGCTCAGAAAATGCCCCACAGAAAGTCATGCAGTGAGTCAGTGTCAAAGCAGACCAGAGCTCTGCGCTCCACAGTGATGCCTTTATTCCCACATGCTGCTGCCTTTTAGCCCTGTGGTAGTTTTCCACACTTGACAAAATTAGGAACAGGGTAAAATGTCTGTTCAGGAGATGATGTTGATGTACAAAACCTAAAAGATGTGAAACTTGTGCAGCGATGTTCACTCGGGATTGAGCTGGCTTGAGTGAGCAGTAGTGCGGTGCAGTATAAGTGAGGGTGTAGCTTTACACTGTTATTCCATTTATCTGAGCTTTCCCATGTGTCACAGTGCAGAAGAGCCTTAAACTAACTTGTACCCTGCAGCCCTTTATGTTTTGATTTCACAAACAGGCAGAAACATGGTTTGTTAGTTGGGTTTTCTTTCCTTTCTTCTGAAGAGACTGATAGAAAATTGAATTCTAGGCTGGGAGCTGCCAGAAACACCAGCTGCCAGCGCTCGGGCTGCAGCAGCTGACATCAGAGCATGGCTGCCAATGACATTAAAAGCTACGTAGACAAGCATTAGCAAATAGGACTAAGTTGTGATTCATCAGATACATGAATCAGGGTGAGCATGTGAAAGCATCCCAGCCCTTATTCACATCCTCTCTCGCGAAGCCCATAACCATACAGCGCTTCCTGCGTGGTTCTGCTGCCTGTAAGAACTGTTAGAGCAGTGAGCGGGTGTGCAGGGGTGGGAGTTGCTGGTGCAGAGATAATTAAAGCATGAGGAGAGCTAGCAGAGCGTGTGTACCAAGTGAAGCATCAGACCCAATGCTTCTCTCAGTGCCTGTGCTGGATGTCTGTAACATCAGGAGGCCGACAGCACAGACCTCTTAGGGAGTGTGGTGAAGGGGAGGCAGCCTTTGGGACCCCCAAGATGATTTTATCCCCAAGACATGAGGAGGTGGCTTGGGAGGGCCACTCTGCCGAAGGGAACATGCTCCCCTTTTTGTCAGCATAAAAACACTTGGATGATAATTTATTTACTATCGGCAAAGATGCTGTCGTGCTCGTGGTACAGGAAGCTGGAACTGCAAGCAAGGAAAGGTTTAGTGGGCTTTTGGGAACGCTTAGCTTTCCTAAGTGCCTTTGGAAATGCCACTTGAGCCCATCTGCCGCTGCCCTGAAGCCTGCTGGGACTCCTGGTAGCAGTCATCTTCTGAAGTGATTCGCAGGGCCACCTGGAGCTCATCCATTCATTAATGACACTTCTCTGTACTCAGAAAATACCAATCTTGACTAAGAGGCACAGCAAATGCAAAGATGAGCAAATTTCCTACACATGTAAAAACAAAGACTGTGTAATATCACAGAATATCCCTCCTTCAAATGAGTCTGACAGTGTAAACACTCTCCCCTACTTCAACAAGTGCTGAATCAAGTTATTGGGTTGTTCACTAGCTACACACTGTCTTTATTTGCCTGTAAAACGCTCTGATTATTATGTATTTTTTTTAAATAACACCAGAGGAGTAATAAGAAACAATTAGTTGTTATTAGAAGTACTCTGCAAACCCAGCTCCTTTCAAAGTATGCACTGCACCAGAGCACAGTCTGCTCCCTGTGTGTGAACACTGAACCCTTTCACAGGGTCAGGGTCAGCACAAGCCTGCTTTGAGAATGCTGCACTGCTGGTATGAAAGTGCTTATATCTGTACAGTTTATTCCCATGCCTGAGGAAAATGAGGTGTGTCATTATGAAGCACTTCCACACTGAAATACCTACCTGGATGGCCATCCGAGGGTTTGGGTTGTTTTAAACCGTGCTCCTGAGTGTAATAGCTAAAGCAGCCCAGCCTGTGCATGGATCTATCCTCTGCTGGCAGCCTTCGTCTAAGCACTCTGAGAAAACACTGAAAACACTTGAGAAACATAAGCTCACAGCCCATAGAAATGCTGTTATCTTCTCTGATCAGCAGAATTCTTTGCATGAATTCCGGCCCCGTATCCAAGGCAATCTCATTATTTGCTATCCACGCTCAATCTGCTTGCTAATTTCTTTTTCCTTGTCGTGGGGGAGGAACCTTCCTGTGCTTCACAGCGTGCCTGTGCTTGGGAGAAAGCAAGCGAGACGCATAAAACGTCACCCTCCTGCAGCAGAGAGAGCCTGAATGGGGAGTGGGATTTGGAGCTGTGCCTTCCCATTGCTCTGTGCCATTGGCCCCTGTGAGTTCCATGCCAGGGAACAGAACACGGCTCTGCTTGCTTCACTGTGGCTGTAGCTGTCAGCATGGGGCAGAGGAGCCCCAGCAGGGAGGGAAGAGGTGGAACTGCAGTGAGATGTGGAGTTTTTTTCTGAGGGCAGCTTCCCAACAACAGCCTCAAAATAACTTGGTCTAATGAAGGGCATGGTCTCCAGCACACAAAGCCTGTTTGCAGTCGTGGTTTCAAGCTGGTAGCTGCAGACTGATGTGTGACCACTAAGTATTTCGAATTAGCTAATGAACAGCTGCCCTTTTCTTTGCTTCTGGTCACAACCAGCCTGTGTCTGAATCGAACAAAAGGATCCATATGTCACAGTGCAGCTCCCTGGGCAAAGCCTGGCAACAAAGCCCCCCATTCCCAGTGCTGCAAAACATGGAGTGGCAAACCCACTTCGTCTCTCAATCAGTGGGGAAGGACATTTTGGGCAGCCCTATACGACCACTCCAAGCAAACAGCCACATCCAGCATGGGCACATCCAGCAGCACAGAGACACAGGTCCAAACCCTTCAGTATGTGGATGTAGGACACATCACCACAGTGCTGCTCAAACATCAGAGATTTTAAACACAGGCAAGTGAACTGCCAAGAAAAAACTCCCCAGCCCACTGTGGCTGCTGCAGTGTGCCATGGGAACAACACTGTGCATACGATCAGATCCAGCAGGACACCAGCAGCCTAAGGGTCCTTTTACATTTGGCTTAGAAAGGCTAAAAATAGCACCCCAAACCACACTCTTTTTTGCTTTGCCATCTCCTCCCCCTGTTCCCATTCACTGGCACTTTTATATGCAAAGCAGCGTTTGGAGCAGGACCTGGTAATTAGACTCCAGCCCAGCAGCTGCAGGAGGAACAGCTGGAGGTGTTATTTTGGTGGGTTACTCATTGACTCCACCGAAAAAAAAGGAGCCCGGAAAACTCAGAGCAGCCCACAGCCACATGACAAGGTCCTACTGACAAAAAAAGAGAGAAAATAGAAGAGAGGGCCCTATATCCTAAAGCCGATTAGTTATAGCAATTTCTCCAAACCTAAATATAGATAAAAAATCCTCCCTCATCTTTAGCTCTGTTGGCGGAGATCAGAAAGAACAAGGAGGAGATAGAGAAAAATGTCATCTTTTGCTTAACCCCCTCATCAGCTGCAGAGGACAACTGCTGCTGTGGTGATGCTCCCAGCACTGAAAACCACATTCCTGTGCCACAGCCCTTCCACAGGGCCTTGGCAGGGGCAGCAGTGCTGCACTAACAGGGCCCATGCCCAGTGATGCTGGCCCCTTCACCCCAGCCTTAGGTTTCACTTCTGAAAAATCAATCACTGCTGTGGCAAAGCAGCACCTCCTGCAGGTCCCTTGGCTGGGCAGAGAGTCCTGAGCATCTCCCATGGCAGCACAGAGGTGGGAGAGGCAGCAGGACCCCCTGGGACCTGGGCATGTGTGCTGCAATGAGCTGTGTGCCCCCGCTTGGGGACACGAGCTTGCACCCGCGGCTCTGGCAGCACCAGGTGTCCCCAGGCACTTTTCCCTATCAGTTCTCACTGTGTGCCATCTGTGCTGCCGTCGCACCTCCCTGCAAAGTGCCAAGTCGTGGTTGCACAAGGATAAACAGCTCTTCAGGGCAGCAGAAGGAGAGGAGGCTTCTCTAAGGGGTGTCAGAGCTGCAGGTGCCCTCACTGCAGCATCCCTGGGCAGCCCGTGCTCCCTGCAGGAGCGCCTGCCTGTCATGGGATGTGAAGCGGAGGGCACACGGAACTACCCAAAGGACGCACAGCTAACGATGCAAAGTGATTAATAAACAGATGATGCATTTGCACCAGGAAGAAAGCAATGAGAGGAAAGGAAGGCGAGGAGCCACATTTAGAACGGCAGCATGCAGCAGTGAGCTCTCTACAAATCTGCTGAGGAAGGCGCTTGCACAGCACATGGTTTGGTCGGATCAATGGAGCTGCAGAGCTGCTTGCTGCTGGCAGGCACACAAATCCACTTTCTAATGAAATTTACAGCAAGTGGAATTTAGGTCACTACTCGGAAGCATTCAGTTTATTCCAGGCAGCTTTTAAAATATTTAAGAAATAGCTGTCAGATTAAGCCTGATCACCTCTGTCTGGATAGTCCAGAATTTGGAGCCAGGGCAGATTTCTTAACTCTAGACCTCAGAGAACAGTTTTTAAAGCTTTCTTCAATTGCCCCCAGCCCACCATGACTGAACTCAGCCCAGCTCGTGATGCTCG
The DNA here is from genome assembly GCA_016647715.1 of Pavo muticus. Classification (NCBI taxonomy): domain Eukaryota; kingdom Metazoa; phylum Chordata; class Aves; order Galliformes; family Phasianidae; genus Pavo; species Pavo muticus. The sequence continues at coordinate 245,786 of JACDJE010000165.1, read as the reverse complement.
TGCTGCACCAGCTCCTGCCCAGGGCCCAGTGCAGCAGCACAGACATGTTAGCAGAGGTGAACCTCAGCTAATGACTGAGAGGAAAGGGTTTGGCCCAGGGCAGCACTTGCTAACACTCTTCCCAGATGTGTACCTTAAGGGAGTGGCCAAAGCTCCTCAATGGGGATGGAGAAGGAGGAAAGGAGCAAAGCAGGCGGTGCTGCTTGCCCCAAGGAGCAGCCCTAGCTCTCTGCACTTCCTGAAGCTCCAAGCAAAAAGTACAGACGTTTTCCTTTTCTAGGATGCAAAGTCCAACTGCTTGTGTAACGCACCAATGGGATTAACCTGTTCCTGCCCCAGCTGAGGTGGAAGCAGAGCCACCTGGGCACACTGTAAGAAGGAAGGAGCTGTAATTCTAGAGCACTGGAAGCAGGATCAAGGCTAAGGAACACTCAGTATTCTGACATCCCAACCCTGCTGCTCCCAAATAGTGTCCTTCAGCCCAGGGATGCAGGAGGGAGTCAGTCCCAGGCTCTGCAGCCTGGATTTGTGATTTAAGAGGAGAGCACTCATCCTGGCAACATGAACAACCTCCTAAAGCTCTGCCTGGAGGATGACAGGGTGTGGAACATCAGGGAAGGGGGCTGCCTCTTGCTCAGTTCAAGCTGGGTCCCCCGTTCTGAAGACATCCCCAACTCCAGCAGCTGGGAAGCCTGAGGACTGTTTCACCCAACAAAACCCGCTGGGCTCACAGTCAGCTCTGGGAAAAGCCAACTGCCCGTGCCAGCTCTCCAGGATTTTCCTCCTTTTCCACTTCACAGATCCCAATTACTTCCCACTAGGACCAGAACATGGTAGCTCCGGTCCAGCAGATCACACAGACTTGACCCCACCTTATCAGGCCCTGTAGGAGGATGGCAGAGCTGTTGTGGCACAGTCGGTTATCAGTCTGCCAGCACAGCGGAAGGGTACGGCTGCTGTTACAGACAGATCTCTCCAGTAGATAGGGCTTTTTTTTCCTTCTTCCTTCTGTTACAGAAGAAAAAAGTTGCTGAGGAGAAGTTACATCCTGGTCCAAGAGTCCTGACCTGGAGTTTTACTTCTCCCCAGAGCAGCTTGCTACCTGGATGGGCTGAGAAGCCAAGCACTTCCCCATGGATGCTGCCACGTGGCTGAGTGCACATGGTACTCTGCATTTAGAACCACCAAGAAGTCATGGGAAAACCTGGCTTTGTGGTCAGAAACACAAGAGGAGGTTGCAATGAGTCTCTGTGCTTGGGTTCATTTTGCAGGAGAGCTGATGATCGAGCCTGATTTCCCATGCAAATAACACAACGCACAATGGGTAGAACTTTTTCAAGCCAAGGGATGAGGAGAGCATGACCTCACTGCTTAAATACGGAGGGACTGAGCAGTGCTGGAGGAGGCAGCCCCAGCAATGTGGTAGCTCCCATCCCTGCACTGGCAGGAGGAGCTGCATTAGGGCACAGGGAGAAGACAATTGGATGTGTTGGCGTTGCCCTAGGACCTAACAGCCCAGAAGAGGAATGCAGAGCCAGGCAGAGCTGCCAGGGCTGGGGGACCCGGCGGGATGCTGCACCACTCACATGTGCAAGGTCTTAGAGCTGCTGCAGACTATGGAGCTGTTTCCAAGCAAGGAGCACATCCAAGCATAACTCATTGCTTCAGAGATCTACGTCAAGCTCGGGGAGGAACGTCCCGCAGTCTGCACAAACAAGTGCATGGCTCAGCTCTAGGACAGGGCTCAAACGCTATATCACGCTCAGGCAGTGGGTCTGTGCCTACAGACACTGAGCTATGGGGGTGGCCAAAGCACTTCGCACACAGCTTCCTTCATGGCTGGGGAAGAAAAACAAACAGGGTGTGCTCGGGGAGCTGGGGTGGGCACTGCTTTGGGGCTGGTGGTAGGACCAGAGGGCTGTGCTGGGATCAGTGGCAGAGGTGCACCCAAAGTGGTGCTCAGCCTAACCTAAGCTCCTCCAAGAGGAAAGGTTGGCAAGATCCTGAAGTGAATGTCTTGGCTTGAAAAAAAACATCCGGACTGCAGAGCCAACATGGCAGGGATTCAGTGCAATGCCCTCGCTCATCTGCAGGCCTGCAGCCCACTCAGGGTCCCTGTGCCCCATCTGCACAGTGTGAGCTCCCTCGTTTTCTCCCAAGCATAAGGAAACTCACAGCAGCTGGAGGGAAGCCACACGGTGACAAACAGGTGCACCCATCCTCCCAGGGCATGTGGGCCTTCAGACAGCAGGGCTACAGCACTCGCTGCTCCTGACACCCATACGCCACTTTCACAGTGCAGTTTGAGTCACTTCAGCTGATGAGAACTAAGACCCTTAAGCATGATTTGCAGTTTCCAGAGCCCCAAATACACAAGTGACCCACTTCTCCCAACTCCATTGTGCTTTCCTCAAATGAAGGATGTTTGCAATCTCTAATCCACTCTCCATGTCGGAGGTAGAGACCTCTGCCCCTGCAGGCTGCACAAAGAAGCTTTTACCAGAGCAGGACTTCAGTGCAATCCATCAGCTTCAGCTCTTTTGCAGCAAGAGCCTGTGTGAGCTGGGGGTCATTCTCAGCAGTCCGTGCACATGACTGTGACACAGCAGCTCGAGCAGGAGCCAGGAAAAAACAGTGACCAACTTCTTGCTGACCTACTCTGAATTAAAACCTCCAGAGAAAGCATTAGTAGTTCTGCAGAAGCAAAAGGAGTTAAGTAGCAGCGCGTCCTCTTTGAGATGAGCTCTGCAAAAGCACCAAGCACAGGGGAAGCACACACACAGCCTGTGTCAGCTCAGCAACCGGCATGGCTCCAAAGCACACCAACCTCAGGCTTTATTTGCATTGGGAATATTGCAAATTCAGTGAAAATTCCCCCTACAAAAAGAAACCCAAAAGCCAGGCTCTTTGCAGTGCAAATGAAAACTTACTACTTGCTTAGCAAGGGTAGGTGTTACTGTTCATGTGAAAGGAAAGGGAACTTGGAAGCAGTACCAAACACAGAGCAGAGCTGCCTCCCCCCGGACACACACACACATTGCCCAAGAGCATGACAGGATGCACGATGGCAAGGGCTGAGCATCACATGGGCTTCGCAGCGAGTGCAGCTGATGGGTTACATAAAGCAGATGTAACTTGGGCTGCTGCCAACACAGAGCGCAGTTTTTCAACTGGAACATAATCCTGCCACAGTCTTACTGCCTGCACATCTGATTAAACAAGGTCTCCCAGTTCCAATGAAATACAGCCGTTCTTGCAGACCTTCACACCCTCTAGCGGAGATCAGAGCTTGGCACACTGCAAACATGCTCTCACATTCTTCAGGATTGCTTTAATGACTGTCAGGAATGAATCACTCCTAGAGATCTTGAAAGCACCACAACGCCCCAGCATGGCTGCCCTGGACACAGGTGTCAGCACAGGAGAAAGCTTTACATGCCTCCTTGCCTAAATGCACACCTCCAGCATGTTAAAATCCTTCCTACTTTATTCCCAATAGCAGAGATTAAATAAGAAAGAAAGACAATCAGCTTGAAGAATTGGAATTTATTCACATTTACCATCTACTTTGGCAAAAATACCTTCTATAGCCTAAAGAGACCACACAGGTATAAACAAATGGAACTGCAGGGGCAGCACTCTCACCATAACGCAGACAGATCTTCGGTTCAGCCACCTGAAAAGAAACGACCAGGACATTCAAGCAGAACAAGCATACTGCAGGGAAAGCTGCACACAGATGTCAGAGCTGCTCAGCGTGCGAGCCAGGGCACCAGAGTGAACAAGGGTGCCACGAGCAGCCTACAACCCACGGCCCTCTTGCAAATGGTTATGCTGCACATTCATTGAAATGAGGAAGCACTTTGTCATTTAAAAGTTGGTTGACAGGAAAATCCCCACTCAGACAAATAACCTTTTCCAGGTGCAACAAAGATGAGGTTATTTGCAGTCACTCTATCTAGGGTTCCACATGCTTTGTTCTGAAGGCCAGGTGACAGAAAATACCAACCTGTAGCCTAGGGAAGAGTGGCATTAGTGAAGGGAAAGGGAAATGGAAATGCTTGTTCCAGTAATAAGCTGAACAAAGAGTGTCGGTCTGCAGCAGCACAAAAGTGAAATGTTTTCTAACTGCAGCCTGACACTGTCAGACAGTTCTGCCCAGGTGAATTTAACATTAGAAGACAAAGCAGAAAGGGAGGACTGGTTGCAAATTCCAAGCACGCAGCTTTGCATCTGGTGGGCAGAGAGCACAGCTGAGCTCAGTTACCTTGGCAAGGGTGCAGATCCAGCAGCCACTCCACGGTCAGCAGGAACACCTACATAAAGAGCAGCAAGCATTAAGCACAGTACTCAGTGATGTGTACCTGGAAGGCCGCTGCTTCTAAGCCTCAGACAAGAGTCCAGGCAGCAGCTCAGGAGCCAACCTCCCTCCCCCAGGAAACTCCACTCTCATTTAGCCACCATGTGTTTGAATCCAAGCACAATTGTCACGGTTGGCTGATGTCAGAAGGCAGCAAAATTCACCTTGAAGTCCACACAGGACCAGAAGGGTGATGTTAAACTGCAGCACTGCTATAGTTTCACATAAGGTACAATACTTGCTATGTTAGGTGAGGGCTGCAAGAAAAACAGAGTTGATAGAGGCGAGAAAAAGCAATAAGCATTCAGCCCATCAGCTGAATGCAGTACTGGGAAGCACCATGCTTTATCTACAAGCACCTTGCAAGCTCAGAGAGCTGCAGGCAGCCTGGCACACTTTGAAGCAAGGTTATTCTGAACATGTGTCCGTCTGACACTGCTGAAACAAACACTTTGCCAAAGGTGCATGTCATTTAAGACGACAGTTACTTTATCAGCTCACAAATCTATACAGGCTTTAGTTTCAATCCTGCTGTAGTGGAGCACCAGAGGACCTAATGCCTGCCCACATCTCAAAGTAGGACCTTCCCCTGGGCATGGCCAATGAGGATAGCCCCATGCATTCAAATAACTGCTGGCAACTGGGCAGATTTAACCCGAAGTGCCCCATGTCTGCAGGCACCCAGTAATGTGTGCTGTTCCCTTTGCCTGCTCCTGGGCCCTGCTAAACATCTGGCACCTCTGTTCAAGTCCCTTACTGAAGGATGAGATGAGCATTTGACTTCTATCATCTCAGTCATGTGCTGAACTTGGCCCTCCCTGCTGCTGGCCGGTTATAGCAATGACAGCTACACTTCAGCTCCTCTCATTATCCCAGGCAAGCTTCCTGTAGAAGCCCAAAAGGCTCCAGCTCATACATAGTAAGCTGCCTCAGAGAAACCCCTCAGGACTGCTTTACTGCCACAGGAAAGCAAATTAAAATGGAGACTGCCTAAGCACTGTGCAGTGTTTTTCAAACAGAGCCCATTACCCAGTCAGGGTTTTAGCACAAAAGCCAAATAAAGCTGGAGACCACTGCCCCACATCGACCTGTCTTCTGTGCACCAGCATCAACTGAAACGGTTCATAAAAACAGCATCCCACCCCTGCTTGTTCTAAAATCCTTTCCTATAGCATTTTGACCACACACCGCTGCCAGACATCAATAATAAATAACAAAGAGCCTTTTTAGTGGTGGTGAATGATTTTTTTTCTTCAAAAGTCTGGGCTGTTTGGGTGCCAGTTGCCAATCCAGGCCTGCCCCACACCTGCAAGAGCACGCAAGGGCCTTAGCTGGGACCTCAGCTGAACTCCTTGGCTGTAGAGAAAAGTCAACACTAAAGAAAACCACAGATGTAACGGGAGGGCAAAGTACACAGCTTCCAACAGAACCTTGGTTTGTTCAAGTAAAGAAACCAGCCTATCGGTATTCCCTATTACATGAAATAAAGTTTGGGAATTCAGATAGTACCTGTGATAAATCAAGGGGAAAAAATTATCATCAGCGTACCCAAGTTCTACCTTCCCCATTTAAAACCTGCCCGTAAAGGAAGGGCAATGTCAGTTTAATAGTACAAGACAGCTTTTAAAAGATGCAGTACACATTATAGAAATTAATCCTGAAGCTGTAAAGAGTACTTTCTTTTGGCTGAAGGCAGCAACTCGTTGTGTGCAGTATCATACATGACCATCAGAATGCTGCATGGATGCTCACACCTGTTACTGCATAGGAGGAACCCAGCAGGGGGATCTCTGGAGGTTGATCTGGGGCACGGGTGAGGCCAGCAGGCACTAGGCTGAGACACAGCCGCCAGCAGCCGTCCCCAGGCCCTCAGCCTACCATGGCACCAGTGGGCATGGAGGGCTCCTGTGTGGCTGCTGCCCACCCCTAGAGAGTGCATGACTCACTGGCCTTGCCTCGGTCCCACTCACCTGATGAATGCTGGCTTCCCAAGAATACCTAGTGATCTTCAGCCACAAGTTGGGGCTGTATTTCTTCCAGAAGCAACTCCCAGCACAGATCCCACAACACATGATGCTCAAGGAACATTCTCTGTCAATTTGCACCCCATACCCTACCCTCCCGGTACCTACGCCCCCCAGCCCTGCTACTTACAGCACCCTGCTGCCTCTCAGTGCCCACTGTGCTCCCTTCCAGCCTCACATACCCTGATCCCCAGCCTGCAAAATGATACCTAAGCCCTGCTCAAGCCTTTATCTCCCCACTTCATGCCCTGCCCCTCAGCCCCAATATGAACCCCCCCAGCCCCTGCACCCTCACCCCTAGACCCCAGTATTACCCCAGGCCCCCATTCCCTGACCCCAAGCCCCAATATGGCCCTCTGAACCTCCCCCACCCTGACTCTCAGACCCCAGTTTGACCCCTCTAGTTCTACTCCAGCCCTTACCTCCACCCTTAACTCTAGCCCCCCGTATGACCATCTCAAACCCCTGTATCTTCATCTCCAGCCCAAATATGACTCTTCGCCCCCCTCATACCCTGACCCCAGACCCCAATATGACCCCTCCACCTTCTACTTCCTCCTATACCCCGTACCCTAACCCTATACCCCTATATGACCCCTCCTCCCCAGACCTCTGTACCCTCACCCCCCCTGAATGACTAACCCAGCTCCTATACTCTGACCTCCAGCCCGCAATATAACCTCCAGCTCCGACTATGACCACCCCAGGCCCGGACCCCTGCCACGCCGCCCCTCGCAGTGCCCGCCACCGGAAGCAGAAAGGCAGGAAAACCACAGAGACGAAGCGAAAACCAGAGCGCCACGCGGAGCCACTTCCGGCCTCCAAGAACGCTCTTAAAGGGGTAGGCGGCCAGCGCCTCGTCGCTATGGCAACATGGAGGCCCGATGCAGGCCTGAGTGAGGCCTAAGGATGGGCCCGAGCAACATACAGGGGAAATCCACGCAGAGGGAGTGCAGGGAGCTCCAGCCTGCCCCATGGGGTGACAGAGGAGAGCTCCAAAATGGGGGACTTGCTCAGGGAATCACAAAGCATAGGATGTGATCAGCATTGTAACACAGCTTTGGTTTCAGTCTTGTGCTTCTGAAAAGGCATTAAATCTCCTTGTGCAGAGAGCTCAGAGGCTGGAACTGCACATACATTTATATGGAGTAAATCAATATTTAGATCTAATTTCATGCTTATGGCTTGTGAGGCCCTGTTTATGGTGAGTTGTGCTTCGCTTTCAGTGGCTCTGACAGCTCCGATCAGGGTTGAATGAGAGTGGCCTTCCAGCACAGCTCGAGGTTCCTCAATCATGCCATTTACTCACAGGCAGCCTGGCACCCTCATTGCATGATGGGCTTTTCCAGCCGGGTCGAAGGGCTCCGAGCTTCAGCACCAGGACTGACCGCATTCTGATACACCTGCAGTGATGTGAAGGGGGGTGAAGGCAGGAAAAAAGGGTCTGTTTAGCTGATTTCATTTTAATTATTCAAAAATGCATCTTTGCCTTTCAGCAGAGGCAAGCACCCGGTGCTGGCAGCAAGGTGCACTGGTTGGACACTGCTCCATACAGACACATACTCCACTGCCCAACGCACGTCTGGTCAAAGCTGAGAGCAGGGGAACACCACATCCTCTTTGCTGCTGAATGAAGCCCACTGCTGCCCAGCTCTGAGTGACAGCTTCCTTGCCCCTGTGCTTTCATTTTCATAGAATCATAGAATCATGGAATTATAGGATTGTTTAAGTTGGAAGGGACCCCTGAGGTCCATCTGGTCTTATCCCCGGGAATGAGCAGGGACACCCACAGCTCCATCAGTGCTCAGAGCCCATCCCCTGACCTTGGCTGTATGCAGGGATGGCCTCTCTGGGCAACCTGTGCCACTGCCTCACTGCCTGTGGTGTAAAACTTTTTTCCTTATATCCAGTCTAAGTCTCCCCTCTTTAAGTTTGAAAACATTTCCCCTTGTCCTATCACAGCAGACCCTCCTGAAGAGTCCATCCCCTTTTCTTTCATTGCTCCCCATTAGATAGAATCATAGAATCATAGAATCATAGAATCACAAGGTTGGAAAGTACCTACAAGATCATCTAGTCCAACCATCCTCCTATTACCCTTGCTACCACAAGCTACTAAACCATATCTCAAAGCTCCTCATCCAGACGCCTCTTGGACACTGCAAGGTACAGCGACTCCACCACCTCCCTGGGTAGGCCATTCCAGTGCCTGACCACTCTCTGAGAGAAAAAGATAAAGGCCACTATCCCTCAATATAACAACCACTAGCGCCGCAGCCTGCTCAAAATGCTATGCATCTCAATGTACATCTGAACCAGTGCTGTCTGGCTCTGAAAACAAACATTCTTTCTGTTTGTTTGTTTTGGGTTTTTTTTTTCCCTTTGGTAAAAGAAAACATTACCTCTCTGAGATTCAGCACAAAGCTGAATTATCTCCCCCTCCTTTTCTTCTGGGGAGCAGATAATAGGTAGATCTATCCATCCATCTGCTCTGTTACACGTCTCCCAGCTTGGCAGCATTTCGGTTGCTATTAAACCATGTTCATCCCCCTTGACATTCAAAGGGCCTTTATATGATTACTGTCACAGTCTTGTACGTGGATCCTTAAAGCAATTCTCTCTTCTTCTTCCTTCTGATGATGGATTTGCTCGTTTATGCCATTGTAATTTGTTTTTCACATGCTGTACTCCAGCAAAATGCTTTCACTGTCAAACATGGTTTTCTGTGCAGACCTTCCCTGCAGTGCCATGTTGTAACGGAATGGCTTCAGGCAAATTGGAGCTGCCTTATCTTTCAACAGTGTTAGCAAAGAGAAATAGTAAGAGCCTGGGTCATGTCCTCCTAGTTTGCAGCTCAGCAAGTGGGGATGGAACACAGCACTGTGACTCCCTAGGATGAAGACTGTCTCTCATCCCAATGCAAGATGTAGCATGGAACATGTGGTTGTCAGCTCCATGATGAGGAGCATGGGGTGCCTGCAAACAGGGACTCGATGCTTTCTGGCCTCTTTGGGAGCAGATTTCCAGCATTTGGAAACCACCATCTGTTTGGGGGTTTGAAGCTTATCTGTAGGTCAGCAGGCACTGGAAAATAGCTGCCTTGGTGTTTGCTGCTACTGGGGTTTTTCCAGATGATTTGTGAAGGGGAGGAACATTTCAGTACAGAAGTGTGCTTTAAAATTCCTTTTGGCCTCCCCTATGTTCTCCGAAGCTGTCAGTACACAGCTCTGCCAGGCTCTTGGAGATGCTCACTCCGGGTACATCTTCCATTCCCAACATGACCTGGGGCAGGAGCTGTGCACAGGGATGCCCTCAACCATATCACATCTGGAAGATGTGTCCTGCAGAGATCCCAATGCCAGCATGCCCTGCAGGGAGAGGGTGATGGTGGGCATCGTGGTAGCTCACATCATCAGGACACCCAGCGTGAAGGCCTCTTGAGGAGCTGACACTGACCCCAAAGCACAGTGGGTCCCACTCACAGTGGGTCAACCAGCTCACCTGCAGGGGCACAGCTCCACAGCAGGCTGCAGGTGCCATGCCTCCCAGCAGCACAGCTGGATCTCAGAGCTGATGGCTCTTGGCTGTAGGTGTGCCTGCAGGGCAGCATGCCAGCACCAGCCCCTACTCACCCTGTCTTTCTGCATCACTGCTGGACACGATTGGCTCTGTGGGCTGACAGCAAGGCACCCAGTATGCTTACAGTGTTGGGGATAACACCCATCTTCATCTAATTCTGCCAATGTAAATGGCTATTTTCAGGAAACCATTTGATTCACGGGTTCATCCTTTATTGTGGCAGATAACATCAGTTAAATGCCTGCTTATTTCTGCTTGGCGAGAACAATATAAGCCACTTAACTACACATCCAAGATAGACCGATCCGTAAGTGCTTATGAGCTCTTTGATTTACTTCAGCGTCTTTATCTTTGCTGAGTATCTCACAATGTCATTTATTATTTAGCAGTAAATTAAAGCAGAGGAGCTGTGATTTTCAACAACAGAAATTAATATCCCAGTACCCCTTTGTACCATATATATCTATAATTTACAGCCCTGAAATCAGCCAGATAGCACTGGAAGACGATCTGTTCCCCTTCTCCCTTGTTACCTCCTGATTACTGCTGCACAGGGGGAAATAAAAAATGGGCTGGTGGGAGAGAGGCTCGAGTCAGTGAAGGATAGTTTTAAATTAAAAGTCCGGTGTTTGTGGCTCTCGTGAGATCCCCTTCTCCTCACGCTCCACGCTGGTGCACACATCACTTACAGATAATATATGGAACAGGCTGTGCTTTCGCCCCGAGACCTCTGAATTTTCATCTTGCTGATTTTATGCTCAGGGATAATCATTACTAAGTAATAATACTGATAATAATTCTTCTAGCCTCAGGCACCAAGCACACTGCAGGGCGCTTTGCCCACCCATGGGTGTTGGAGCTGCCTTGAGGATGGTGGCAGCTGGGATGGATCTGTCCCCTCCATGGCCATGTCTTGCTGGAAAGATCTGCTCAGGGCCCATTGGTGGTCCCCGGGACATGGATGGGGCACTCTGGGTTAAATCCCCCTTGAGCTGACAGCCTCTCCCATTGGCCTTGCCATGCTGTGGTGCAGTATCACGGCCAAGAAGCTTTATAGGCTGTGTTGGGCTCGGGCTGACACCAAGAAGCTGATAATTTACAGCAATCTGCTGTAATACAACAGCGAGACATGCCCTGCTCGGATGTAGCTGCGCAAGCTGCAGGGATAAATCAGCTCCAGCAGGGAGCAAAGATGAGAAGCAGAAAAATGATCCCAAAGTCACTGCTTTTCCCTACAGGCGCCGGGCATGGGGTTGGTGCTGTGCCACTGCAGCGTCACCTGGCACGGCCAGCACCTGTGGGGACATTGCACTGACATCCCCGGCATCACGCTGAGAGGATCAAAAGGAAGAAAGACACTGAGGAATTTGGCCTTTGACAAATAACCCTTTCCCCTTCTCTTCTCAGAAATGTGCTGAAATTTTCAAGAAGAAAACATTGAGGTATTGTTTGTTTCTGGGAAGAGAAGCGAGCGGATGAAAAGCAAACATACAGCAATAGCTGGGGGGTCCCGGAGGCTCCTTGCAGCAGTTCAAAGGAAAAGGGAACAACAACGGAAGCATCAGATCAAGATATATTGAAGCTTTGAAGATTATATCTGTTATGGATGAATTAAAGCATGCAATAATTAGCACTGAAAGCTACAACGACACCTGAAGAGATGGGGAATATCACTTTCTTCATGCTCAGCCTTTCCAGCAGTGCTTGTGCCAGGCTGGGTTATGGCAGTAGCATCCATGCCTTGTGGGGCAGGATAAGGCTTATCATGTGGCGCTGCTCAGGACAGCGTGCCCTGGGGCACTGGGAAGAATGGGACAGCAGCGCTCTGTTCCCCCCAGATCCCATAATGGGCCCTGAGATGGACTTGGAGGTAGAGATGAGCTGGGAAAAGGGAATTGCCCCATCAGAACTTGGGAGGCACTGAGGTTCTCTCTCCTGCTACCATCAGCTGAAGATTACAGGCTTTTATTTTCTTCATCCCAGTTGTAAGGAGAAAAGAGAACTAGGAATAAAAACAGCCTCTGTGGAAAGCACAAGCCCCAGATCAATACCACAGCTGTGTTATCCCATGAAAACAACATTTGTCTTCAAGCTTTGGTCACCTTGGGCATTAGGATGCCAGGCTCTGACACAATGAGCGATGGGAACATGCTGCCAGTTGCTGCTGGCTCCGACTTCCTTGGCAAACTCTTCCCTCTTCTGTGAGTGCAGAAATCTTTTAGCGCTTGGCTTCAGACCCACTCCAAAGTTAATCTGCTTGAAAATCAGCCCTGTAGATCAGGGGTTTGTCATCTGCTGTGAGGTTGATGGTGGAGAGCTGAATGCCAAGTGCCAGGGCAGACACAGCAAAGAGGGGCTGTGGTCTTTTGGGGATGGCCAACCCCTGAAATGGGGACATGGGGACATGAGGATATGGGGCAGGAGCTCCTGGGCTGCCTGGGCAGGTGTCAGATCCTTGGGGAGCTTCACCTTTCTATAATCCCAACACAATTGGAAGCAGTGAGAGCCTCCGGGGTCCGTGGGTTGATCTCATGTCCAGCAGGTGCTGGAGATGGGAGCAAAGGAGCGCACACACATCACCCTGGGCATTGATTCAGTGGGAAGAAAAAATCAGCAAGATTCCTGTTAAATAGCATCTTACAGCACAAATAATATTCAGCAGCAGGAGGCTGAGTCAGGTTTTGTGTCACTTCAAGAGGAAAGCTCAGAAATGTGTTGACTGAGAAAGAAAACCCAAACAAAAAGAGGTAGAACCAGGGTTCAGCAGTGACAGAGTGAACCACGTTTGGCCGTTTCAGTGGAGAAACCCGGACAGCCCCAGGCCTGAGAACCACAGCCCCTCCTGTGCAGATGTGCTGCTGGAGGAGCAGGGAGAAAAGGAGAGGAGCGGTACCCCACAGCCACCAAAGTGTGCCTCTGTATTTCCAAACCGTAGGGGAAAGAAAACCAATCACGAATTCCTCGTCCCCTGAGTCTGGAGCCCCGCAGCCGCTAGGTGTCAGTGGAGGCTGCTGCTGCCTTGCCGAGGTCGGCCCCCCCCCCCCCGCCCCCAGCTCCCGAGGGTCCCGGGGTAGCCCTGGCTTGAACTGACTCCCCAGCTTCTCCCACCAAAACCCATTAAGACCAGCCGTTTTCCCTGCAAATAACTCCTGTATCTACCATTTCTTGGTTAATAATAATAATAATAATAATGGCACTTTACGTCAAATTACTGATCAAATGCTGCTAGTTGTAGAGTTGGAGGTTTGCATGAGGTATACTAATTAGAGGAGGGTTAAAACCCCATTCTCCTGCCAAACAACCTCAACGAATTTGAGTCCCCCTATGTCCTCCCTGTTCCCACCACCCCAACACCGAGCCATGTTGTGCTCCATTCCTCAGACACAACCAGTGCCATCCCCAGCCCCATTCCTATCCTAATGAACAGTGTCCAAAGTGTAGAAGAGCTCTGCAGTGCTGACACCCATAAATCGACCCCGAGGTCCCCACTGATTAAAAGATATTTCATTTCATCAGCTGGGAAGACACAGCCTGCACCCAGCAGGGCAGGGATGGGGTGGGATAACTCAGGGAGCTGCTGTAAATAATGGATGGGTTTGTGGTGTGTTAAACCACACAGAGCTGCAGGGGCTCTGAGAGGCTCCAGAGAGACACATGTGGGTGAGTGCTGGCTGTCCCAGGTGGGGTGATCCTATTACTGGGAAGGAGAAATGGGATGTGGCCCCCCCAAACCCACAGAGCTCAGGAAAGCTGGGGGCTGAGTCAGAGTTAATTTCATGCAGGAAAACAGCTATTAAGCTTTCTGAGGCCTTCTGAAGAGAATTAGAGGGGAATTAAGTTGCTCGTTTCAGCTTACTCAGTACAAACAAACCCTCATCTGTTGGATTAGTTATGCAGGAGCAGGAATGGTGGCTGCTGGAATTTTTCCTTTTTTTTTTTTACCACTTTGATTCTCGTCATTCAGGGGAACACAGCGTCAAACCAGCCTGGCTCTGCTCCAGGATACCACTGCCTTTGTGGCTGCAATGCTGCTTGCTTTACTCCTCATGGAAATAAAGGAAGAAGCAGAAAGCAGGAACAAATCCCCCAGTCCCCGCTCCCCATTCACACCGGCTCTTCTATCCCCATGAGAGCCCATGCAGATTTCATTTGGAGAAAAATCTTCTTTTTCAAATGATATTGGACAATGAAATGTACCTGGCAAATAAAGAAGTTCTCCCCCCGTATCCATGCAGCTCACACGGCACAGTTGGACTCACGCTGCACCTGACAAAGGAGATGAGCTGGAGCAGAGAATAAACTGCCCAATCATAGCAAATAGTCTTGGAAATAAAGATTAGCTTGGCTTAGTGAACACATCCTCTGCCCTTGGCAGCAGAGCTCTACCTGAGGGACCCCAGGCACTGCTTCAGCCTCTCCCCTCCGTACCGCCCTGCTAAAGGCTCAGTGCGGAGCGAAGACGCCTGGCACGGGCTGTGCTGGATGCATGGAGCTGTGCTGCTGGGCACCCCTTGGGGCATCGGGGGCAGCACTGCGGCTCTCCATGGCCATAAGTGGACGCTGGGCACTGGGAGAGTGAAGAGCAGCACTCAAATGGAGCAGAAAGAGAGGGACGTGCCAAGCCCTGCCAGCAGGGAGGTCATGCATGTGGCATCTTTATGTTCTGATAATGATCTGCGCGGCCAGCGCTCCCACCTGACCCTGTGTCCCAGTGGCAGAGAGAACCGCTTACTCTATTAGTGCTGGGCCACTTCAGCCAGCAGCTAATTTTCCTCTTCTGCAGCCTGGAGATGGAGGAGGGCTGAGCAATTTCTATCCCAGCGTGTGCAGAAGGAGAGGGCTGTGGAGCTGGGGCAGGGGAGGCAGAGCAAGCAGTGATCACTGCGGGCACCCCGGCACTGGGACTGCCCCAGTCTCAGTTGGGTACTGCAGTGGCCCCCCCCAAGGTTTGGCAGAGGGATTCCTCCTCCCTGCACCTACAGGGAGTAGAGGGTCCCCAGGGCTTCACTCTTGCCACGTCTCTTTGCATCTCTTATTTTAGAAGCTTCCTTGCCTGCAAAACACTCTCCCTGCTCCACACCATCACCATGGACTGTGGATGTGGGTGCCTCTCCAGCTGATGCTATTGAGCCTGACACTGTCTTTTTAATTAAAAAGTCTCTTTCAGGGTGCTGTGCTGTCTGGTGTGTAGCACCCACGCTGCTAATGGGGTGGATTTCATCTCCTCCTCTGAGCTGCTTGCCTTCGGGCAGCACTAAGGACCTCTACATGGTCCCTTCCCCACTTTGATTGCTCCCTTGAAGGATGATCAGCTCTGTCCCAGCTTCATTTAAGGGTGGCAGGAAACCAGAATTGCTATGTGTGAGCCCCCTGGGCTGCACACTGCAGAGTGAACAGATGGAGCAGGGCTGGGTGGGGGGCTGCTATCCCCCATATAAGGTCCCACTGGGTCCAGCTGGCCCCAGCCCCATGTGGATTCCCTCATCCCTTGGCTTTGTGTGCAAAGGAAGCAGACCATGAGCTCGCTGTGCCTGCAGATGTGTTTCCATCACTGCTCAGGCTGCAGAACATGCACAGCCTCCGAGGTCTTTGGCAAACACTTTGCTCCTGCATTGCCCTGCAGCATCTCCCAAGGGACAGAGCAAACACCACCAGGATGGAGGAATTTGTGTCTGAGAGCCCTGCAGGCTGTTGCAGGTTATCTGGGAGGGAGGTGATCAAACACAAACAGGGCAGAAAGGCAGTGGCTGATGGGTTTGGGGACTCCCAGGGGTTCTCCCCCCACTTAGCACATGTGGGAGGCTCTGCCCCCCAAGCTCCTCCACAGCAAATGCAAGGAGGCAGCGGTGGAGCTGCCTGACAAGTGAGATCCTTGGCCCTGGCCTAAAAACGTCACTTGTGTTCTCTTTCCTTCCCTGTGACAAACGTGCAGGGGGTGCTGCTAATAAAACCGGGGTCAGGAACTTGGCAAAAGCTCCACATGCGGGGAAAGCAACTTCCCAACAAAAGCAGAACCCTCGATCAGCCCATTTATGTGTTTTGATTGTAGCATTTACATCGTGTTTAACATAAAGAAAAGAAGAAATCGCCTCATTGTAAGCAGCTGCCAGGTGGCCAGGGCCAGCAGCAGGCACCCAGCCCAGCCCCAAGCCCATCCACAGGCCGAGAGCAGCAACAGCACTGACCTGAGCCCTGGTGATGAGCCACAGCTTGCTAATGAAATAATTGAACATGATCGCCTGCCCTACTCGGATCATGGCCAATATCCATCACAGAAGCATCATCCGCCAAGAGATTTATTTGTTCACGGGGGAAGAGGAGCCAGTGCCCAGCTCAGCTCTGCCGGGAGTGGGGAGACTATGGAGAGCAGCCCGGCCACACCACACACTGGGGACAGCCCTAGGACAGAAGGGACCGAACATGGTCACTGTCCCTTTTCAGCTCTCCCATGCAGCACCCATCACTCCACGCATCACAGAAACCATCAGTTTGGGATCATTAACACAATTTCCCCCTTTCATACCATATAGAGAGTGGACTCCGCTGGGTCTGGCCAAGCCCCACAGCAGAGAGAGATGTGAGGTCTCACACAGGGAAACAGTGAGAAGGAGAGAAAAATGCCCTCATTCATTAATGAAAGACACAACAAGGATAACAAATGCAACCCTTCCTCACTGCCCTCCCTGCTCCAGCAGCCAGCCGTTACTCCGCAGCACTGGGTGAGTTTTCTCTCCTTCTCAGCACATTGCTGCTTCCAGCGCGGTGCAAAGTGTCTGGCTCTGATGCCAGCAGCTCTCTGCAGCCAGGATCCTTACAAAGGAGGTTGCTTTTTCTTTCTTTCTTTTTTTTCTTTCTTCTGGAGGGGAGGGAACTGGTGAGCACACGGGGCAGGCAGACTGCTGCTCATCGCTCAGCTAAATGCTGAGCTGCTCCAATCACTGTTTGGGGGCATTTAGAAAGTTTCTTCATGCCTTCAAGTGGCATCCTCCGGGCTGGGCACCAGATGTTGAAATTACACGTCAGCCATTCCTGGATATTATCAAGTTAACCAACGAGCCAGGATCCGGAGGCACAACCCAGCATCCCTAAACTGCAGCAAGAAGCATAAGGATTTTTCCCTGGGGGAAGCAAATCCTCCTGCTTGCAACAAACGGAGGTTCTGCCTGCACAGGATCTATTGGGATCCCATTGCCCTCCCAGGAGCACATTAACTCATCCTCACGGTGCTACCCTGCCCCTTCCAGCCCAGCCTCCAGGCATGGAGGGAGGATCCCACCCAAAATCATTTTTCTTTCCTATTTTCTATCTTTCATATTCCCCGCACAGCCCGTATATCTGGCAATATGCTAACGCTGCCACCAAATTGAAGCAGGGAGATGAGAGCAATCAAATCAGTTTCCACAGGATACATTTAACTGGACAGATTTTGCTCTAAACCTAAGTACCCTTCTGGGGATTCATTACTAAAATCCATCCGCTTCCCATTTGTTTTTAACAGGAGGGAAAGATGAGCTCTGAATAATTAAAGGCAGCTCCTCTCTGTGCGCTGCCGGTGGCCAAAGCGAGGTCCGAGCCACCGCTGCTCGGTGACCCTACAGGACCCGAGCTCTTTGGGAACACTGCCAAACCCACCCGGCTCCTCTTGGCATAATGCTCGAGAGAACGCACATCAAAATGAGCACCTGGTGAAAACAGCACTAAAAAAAGGAATCACCTCAAAATGAAATCGCCCCCATCGGAAATCAGCCCCAAAAGAAATCAGCCCCAAAAGAAATCACCCCCAAAAGAAGTCCCCCTCCATGCCGCCCATCGTGGAGCTCTCCCAGGTCCTGACCTCAGTTGCGGTGTCTCCCAAGGGCTGAGCTGCCCAAACGCGTTGATGAGATGGTTTGTCAGTGGGGGAAGTGATGACAACTTCCTCCTGTTAATTAAGTAACCCCACTCCCCACAACGCAGCCGAGCTTTTGAAGTAATTTATGATCGCTTATTCATTTTGTCCCAGCACAATCTCTATGGAAATGTAAAATTCAGCTACTGTATGATTTTCTCTTCGCATTGACTGGAAGAAGAGAGAACGAATAGATACTGTTAAATTAATTATCAGCATTGATTTCTTGTCTTTTCTATATTTTTATCCCGAGACAGAGCCTTCGGTAACTTTGAAGAATCTCAAGCACTCAGGCTTGGAAAATTGATCTGGTGGTTTCTGTGAAGCAGTGCTTCCCAGCTCCCCTTCCTCACAACACGCTCTAAATGTTAATTTGCATGCTTGAAGGGAGCGGCACAGTTTGGCATTGTATCCCTCTCCTCTCCCCTCTCCCACACGGAGCTACCAGCTCCCTTCTTAATTGATTTTCATATTTAGATTCAGTTCTAGGCAAAGTAATTTGGGGACTGAATCGGAGACTGAATTAATAGCTGACAACAAATGAAACGTTGATGGGACTCCATTAGGCCATCGGAGCTCCCAACTTGCTCTCTTGCTCCAGCGGTTTAATTTTCCTGATCTATTATAAATCATCATATTAAAAAATAGCTGCTAGATAGACTCCTCACTTCTTTCGCAACCAATTTGAAAGTTGCCAGATAAGGGGAAGGAATTGTTTGCAAACATTCATTTGGAACCCTGTAGGTTCCCTTGTCATCGTGGCCGGTGGCATCAGGGGAAGCTCCAGTTGCAGGACTGGGAACAAAAAATGATGCTTCACACACCCAGGCTGGTCCAAAGCTACCAGCACAGCTATTGCACGACCAAGTGTTGGATAGCTTCTAGCATCTCAGAGCCCTCATTAGCAGCAATTAATCAGTGGTCACAAGGACTTTGGGCAATCTGGCTGTGTTCCAGCTGTTGGGATTTGCCAAACACAGCAGTTTCCTGCACCCAGGGAGCTTCAGTCCCACTGCAGCCCTGGTTTTGCTCATTGCACATTTAGCACCTGAACTTGCACAGAACTCAGTACTTGCAGAAAAACATTTCCTCCTTACATTTTGTTGCAGCACTGCTCCAACGCTGGCTGGAGAAAGCAGCTCTTTCCTCACTCCTACTAAACACAGTTAATTCTTTTATAAATTAGCTTGCATAATGTTACAGTACATTGCCTCACCTTGAATATTTTTATTCTGAACTTTGCATGGCTGATAAATGGAACGATGCTCGGATTATCTCTGGGGGATACTTTACCCATAACACAACGTATTAAAATACAGCTGACTGCAGAAGAAACAGCGCTTTTTCAGCAGGGTCTGGGCTACCCAGCCAAACACAGATAATGAAGAATGGTTTATGGCAAAACTGATAATTCAGCAGCTAGCATAAAGCCCAGTCCCATGGCTTAGTTCAGTCACTGGGAGGTACCAGGCAAAGTTTGGTGTGGGGGTAGCACTGTGTTACTTCAAGGGGTGGCAATGGGCAACCTGAGTGACTCCCAAAATCAGCAAAGAAACTGATTTTGGCCACCACAGCAAGGCCAGGGCCAAGCATGCCCTGAAGGACCATTTCAGTAGCCAACAAGACAGAAGAAGGCTTCAACCAGAGCCTAACAGCAGACCTAACTCCTGATGCTCCATACATATACATCTCACAGCCCCAGAGCTGCAGGTGTGTGCCATCATGTACCTCTCAGTGCCAGGGACAGTGGTGGCTCCGGTGGCATCACTGGGCATGGATCAGCTTCCAAGCACCCAACTCTACTTCCCCAGGAGGTGGGAACCCTCTTGTGTTTCAACCTGAGCACTGGGCCATTAATCCTTTCCTGCTTGCTGGTCTTTATCTGCCTACCCATGCAGGGGACGCGTGTTAGAGCTGTCACCCAGGTGTTGGTCCCATTCCATTTCTTTCCCTTTCAGCCCTCTTACCACTACTGGGGGCATTTCTGTCTGCTACCAGTGGCAATGCCTTCCCAAGTAAGTGATAAGGCAAAAGGAATTAGAGTTATGAGCCCTGTTTTACAAAAGGATCAGGGATCCAGAGGGATGCAGCAGGCAGGGGAGTGAGGTACAGCGTGCCACTGGAATGGGGCAGCTCTTCATCACTGCATACAGCAGCTATCATCAGCAGGAAAACTGCTGTGCTGGGAGCTTTGGAGGGTCCCAGCTCTGGTGACACCCAGGTGACAGTCTGCGATGCTGCAGTGGCTACAGAGCTCTGGTTGGTGATGTGCTGTGCCTTAGTTTCCCCACGCACATGCCATATCTAACCCAATTTTCCAGCAGTATTGGCATTTCCATGTCAGACATCCACAGCGCAGCGAGGCTGTCTGCAGAGAGGTGTAAATCCAAGTCAAACACTTCTTCTTTCCCTCTCCTGGGAAGATTAGATGCTAATTAGGGCTGACAGCAAACCCATACCTAGCAGGAGGGCAGGGGCAGAGCTCTGCAGCAGCTCCCAGCCCTGTGCACAGCTCCTGCAGGATTTTCCCCTCCCTCAAGCAAATCTCCTTTGCCTCCAACACTGAGCCCACTGCTGGGGCAGGGGAAGGTGGCACGGCAGCTCCAGGCCCCGCTGCTGTCGAAAGCTCTGTCTTAATTATGAACGATGAACACTTGAAAATCTGACCCGAGGTGGCTGTTGTTGAGTCATCCTCTGTTTAATTGCTTGCAAATATTACACAGTCTCACAGTGTGGGCTGTAAATTACCAGCAAATAAAGTGAGGAAACTGCTTTACGGCTAATAGATTGCTTCTTGGGAAAGTTTGGGATTAAAAACATGGTTCTGTGGGGATGGCAGTGCCTTCCCTGCGGTCTGACTGTGGGGACAGGCAGGAGACAAGAGCAGAGGATGCACAGGGGATGCTGAACTCCTCTGCTCTATTCCTGCACCTCCACGGGTGGAGGCATCCAGTTCGACTGCTGCAACAGCATCTGTACCACTTGCTGAGAGCCTCAGAAGTGCCAAGTGCTATTTATCAATATTTTCCAATACCCCCTAAGGTGAGCCTTTCTGAAGATTTCAGCATGAGGGTTCGTTAAGTGACTTCAAGTGAAAAGGAAGAAAAAAAAAAGAGAATCCGCTATTCAGTACTGCAGATTTCCCTGGAGGCTCCTGTTATTACAACCTTCCCAGCGATGAGTGATTTATGTGATGCTCCTGCCTTGGTACACACTGTGCAGAGAACTGCTCCTGGGCTGAGCATGGCCCACCTGCCCTGGGGAGCCCTGAGCTTGGGGTAAAACACAGGCATAGGGATGTCCCATGGGGAACAGCCCCTGCCCTGGTGGTGGCAGCTCAGCACCTCAGCCAGATCCCAAATCCCATTAAAATGAGAAATATTTCCAGCCATGGCCAACACCAAGCGCTGACTTGGATGTAGATGACAAAGAGGAAAGACCATTTCACTTTGTTTCTGTATTGTTTTCTCTAATGCCCAAAGGAAACCCTCCTCCAGAACTCCAGGATGAAGGATTATTAATTGATGAAGGAGCCTCTTTCTGTGGAAGCACTCGCTCTACTACTCAGAAATGCAGTCTACAATTAACAAGGCTTTTTCCTTTGGGTGCACACAACCTGAAAATGCTCAGAAGCCTCTGGGAGGCTGCACTGGGGGTACATGGGCATGGGGAGCAGGTTCAGTCCTTTGGATGCTCCAGCTGCAGCTGTGCATGAATGGAGGATGTTCCAAATCTGCTGTGCTGAGCTCTGAGCATCACTGCAAAGTAAAGGGGATGCGCCCACAGTCTGCTCATCCCTGTGTCCCCATTGCTGCTCATTGCATACAGACAGGAAGGCATTTTCTTACCAGGAATACCTGGAAGAGAGCAAAAGGAGTGGGGAGGAAGGAAGCAATAAAGCAGAGGAAGCACTCAGTGTTCAAAGCCTCAGTACGGAGGTTGGAATGGAATAAAAGCGTATTGTTGGCTCCCAGAGCTGCTGTTCTGGCAAAGGTGAGCAAAAACAATAAAAATTCCACCGGTCCGAGCTTTTCCTTGAATAACATTAGGGGTTTGCTCAGGAAGAGCCCTGAACAGTGCGAAAATGAAAATGGGGAGCATTTCTGTGCCTGCAGGCAGGAAGGAAGCTGCCATCACCCCTGGCACAGGCTGCAGGAGGTGCCCTTGGAGCAGTGCTGTAAGGAACCACGTCCTCCCCCCATCCCACTCCGCTCCAGTGCAGCTAATTCTGTATTTCTCTTTCTGGCTGCGCTGCAGAGAGTAATGAATGTGGCTGATTTGCCATCAGATAAATGGCATGCCATTAGCTGCCTGTTTAGAGACCATATTTCCTCTTTGTGATGAGAGCTCAATATCTTTCCAATGAGTTATTACTTGGAGATCTTCTAGACCTGGACTTTAAGTACCAAGCAATTACTGCGCTGTAATTCCAGGGCTGTTTGCCTCCCTGTTAGACACAGCCTCTCGAGCCTCACCAGGTTGACTGGAGGAAGGGCTTTAGGTTTAGGGCTGCAGCAGCTCCTTCCCAGGCTGTCCTGTGCACATCGTCCCCTGGTCCCTGTTGGTCTCAGGACTTGGGCACGCTCCTTGCAGCTCCAGGGCATTGCCCCTTTTTGCAGAGCAGGAAGAAAATCCTCTTTTCTTTGGGAAAAGCCCTTTGCCTTGGGACAGAGGTCAAGAGCCACACTTGCAGCATTAATACAGATTTTTATCCTCCAAGCACTCCACTGGGGCTGGATGTCAGTGTGGCAACGTGAGCAGGTTTTTTTCAGTTATTACTGGGGTATTTAGAGCATCCTGACATTCCCAAGGTCTCAGAGGAGTGGTGGGTGATACCGGAGGCTGCATTTGGAGCTGCTTGAACAAAAGGATCCCAAATGATACTCAATTCCCTCTTTTAAATACAGCATTACGAAAGCACGAGGTGCTTGTTCAACACGAACACAGCCGCTGCTGCCTTTCCTGGAAAGCTGCTCTGAGACCTGGGAGCAATTAAACCCTGCCCAAGGCCTGAGCACAGATTGCCCAAAGCCAGTGTCTGCCCCACAGGGCTCAAGGGCTTCTGAGCAACAGCCTCATCCGTGAGAAAGGGTTCAAAGGAAACACTGCGGATATGAGAAATTACTGCTGTAAAATCTAAGGAAAAACATCTAAATTTTGCAAAGGGATCTGGAACTCCCAGCATCTCCAAATGCAGAGATGAGAGGCCAAGGGGAGATGGCACATCTGGAGGTATTGGGGTGGGCCTGGAGGTATCTCCCTGCTAATGAGCACCTGCAGCTCCTCCGCTCACAATCCTGTGCCATCACTGCGGGAGATTTACTCTCCAAAAGTCTATTTCTTCTTTATTAAAGAAAACAGCAACAACAAGTGGAAAATTCAGGGCTAAAACTGTTGACGCAGAGTTCAGCTTGCCATGGGCATCTCCTGCATTTTTAAAAGCTTCAGCCTGAAGGAATGAAAAACAAGACAATCCAATGCCCTGTGGAGCTGCTGCTGCCCGCTCAGCTCCAGCTCCAGGCATCTCATCTTCCTCTGAGCCTCCACACTGGGTCCCCAGCAGCCAGCACAGAGGGATGGGATGGAGCAGGGTGGGATCAATGCAATAGGATGCAGCAGGATGCAGTGCAGCAGAGGCCAGCTACCCACAGGTGCTTCCCAGCTCTGAACAAATAACACATACTCACTAACGATGAACTTAAGGAACATCATCTTGATGAGCAATGAAACACATAACCGTGCCTCAGCTGTACATATTTATCCTAATAAGTGATAGAAACAAAGTAGTATTGTCCATCCTAGTGGTCTTGCAGCTCAGCTGCGACTGTCCACTGGATGTCCCCTGCCCAAATTCCAAACACAAATAGAAGAGAAGGGCTGTGAGATAGGGGGCATTTCCACCTCTCAGGGTGAGTGCATGGATGGATGGATGAACGGATGAATATAAGGATGGATGGATGGATTGATGGGTAAATAGATGGATGGATGAATGGATGGATGGAGGGACAGACATGAATGGATGGATGAATATAAGGACTGATGGATGAATATAAGGACGGATGGGTGGCCACATGGTGAGTACCACAACCCCCTTGATTTACCAGGCCAAATGCTCTTCTACTGTTTACACTAGAAACAGTAAAACTAAACTATCTAGGAAACTTGTTTTTTTTCTCTCTTGCTTTCTTGCTTTTTGTTTTTGGTATCAAATTTAGCATGTAAAAAGAGCCTGGCAGGCCCAATGATGCAGCCCCAACCACTTGCCTGAGGAAGCAGCTTGAATCAGGGTCACTTTCTATTCCACCTATTGCTTTCTTCCCAAATCAGTCACAAGGAGGTGTCAAAAAGAGGCCAGGTGGCACAAACAGTGGCGTTTCCAACACTGAGGCTCCATGTCCTAGGAATTAGAGAATGGCAGAATGGCCTGGAGGAGATATTTCAGCCTCCCAAACTGCTGACGTTGAAATGTATCCAGGAGACCGGGCTAATACTGGAAGTATTTTAAATAGATCAAATAATCAGTGCTTTGCAAAGCCAGATTCCTACGTCTGAGGCCTCGGGCAGGTAAGTTCAAGTGTGTTTCCACAGTGTATTAAAGGCACATTAATGAAGCCCACAGCCTCCGCTCGCGATCTTCAAAAGCTCTCTTGTTTTTGAACTGTAATTGTCCACTGAGAAATGGCAAAACAAACAGCAATTACACTGGAAAAGGGATTTTTTAAAAAAAATGATGCCAGTGGGACTGGAGCTCATAAAAGCGTGCTGGTGATATATACAGATCTAACTGCTGCCTATTGCCGGAGAATTGAAAGCACTGAAGTGAGCGTTGTTGGTGCCTTTGGCCCCCAAGCTCGGAGGAGCTGCAGCCCCTGGAAAGCCCAAACAATTCCCCTGCTCTGCTCCAGCATTGCTGCCTTTTAGGAGTGAGACTAGGCATGCCCAGGCTCTCCAAAAAGGCTGAGAGCTTCCCCGCCGGCAGGACGTTTTCATTAGCTCGGTGCTAATAATTCCCCTTTTTTATTAGGGTAGCACCGTCCCTCTTTATGTGCAATCTGCAGAATTCATTTCCACCAGATAACACGACCCACGCTGGACTCAGCGTGCAGAAAACCACTGATAGCAACACGGGGCCATTTATTTGGTGCGGTATTGTTAAAGTGAAAACAGCAGCCAGGCAGCGGTGGCCAATTACTGTCAGATAGGACCTGCAAATAGGAAAAAATTACCCTTGCTAGGAAGGAGAGAGACAAGTTATGGACTGGATTCGGTGCTGTGGCAAGGCAAATAACAAAATTTCTGTGTTGGGAGAGATTACGGGCTGCCTGCCTGCCAGCTGTAGCTATTGTGCCGTAATGTTGGGTTTCTGCCTGTGTGGTTGGAAGGGAAAACCCACTGGGCAAAGCAAAGAGCACCTGTGCTGTGTGCAGCTCTCCAGGGGTCCCTCCTGCCAGGATCCTCCCTGCAAAAGGTATGTTTGGGTGCACAACCTGCACTGGCATTCCCCACCGCCTCAGCCCCACCAACCAGCAATGGAAAACCTCATTCTCCTTTCCCTGCCCGTGAATAAAACCGCAGTCATACTTTCATTTTAAAACCATGCAGAATATGAAAATTTGGTACGAGGAACTCAGCTCCTTCATTGCAGAGAGCACTTATCTTGTTTAGGAAATCAGTTTTAAATGCGTGCTCAGATAAGATTCTATTTTCCTCTATAGTTAGCACATTTTAAATGGTTTTATTTAACTAATAAAAGCCATCTTTGATGCTGGTTTTTTAGGTGTTTTAAATTGAAAACCAATTCCCATCCAAATGGACCACGACGCAAGTTGTGAGTCTAAAATTAATAACAATCTCATAAAAGGGAAATGCATCATTCCCTATAACACAACATAATCAAATGTGGAAATGAAGAATCCCTGTAAATACACATCCAGCAGCATAATTGCCCAAGCAAACTTGCACCCGTTTAGCCAAAAAAAGGTTGCCGACTGTAGGGTAAAAGAAGTACAGCTGCAGATTAATGGTTGTCACCCAAGAGGAATAAATAAGATGTATGAATGAGAAGCAAGATTAGAGCTGGTATGCAGACCAAGCAGGATGCTAGCAGGGCTCACAGTGCTTCGTGCTGCTCTCAGGCTTTGGGGGATAGATAGGAAACGTCCAAGGGGATGGTGTGGGACTTCAGTGGGACCTGGGGCACCACAGCCAAGGCGGCATCCTGGGGAGACACCAGGGCAGCAACAAGCACAAAGGGCTGGGAAAAGTGCTGTTCCTTCCTGGCATTTCCTGTGCTGACTCCCTTTCAAAATGCTTGTGAGCAAAACGGACCATCTTTCTTTTATGTGCAAGAGAGAAGCTCAGCGAGATGCAGCAATAATCTGTCTTTTTCTATTCTGCTGCTCAGCTAGAAGCCCCTGGGGATGGAGGGGAAGGAGAGGGACCTCAAAATAGCAGCGGACTTCTTGTGCAGCTGGAGATGCTGTCAAGAACAAAGCAAAACCTGGAGCAGAGCAGACGCGTCCCTTCCCCATCCCTATCCCACAGAAAGGAAGCGCTGCGGGGCTGGGAACTTTGTGCAGTGCCCCGATGGCTTTGAACCCTCCAAGAGCTGATGAAGTGAGATGGAAAAAGGAGTTTGCGGAGTGCTGGGTCTGAACGAAAGGCAGTCCCTGCTGCCCTGGGGCTCCGTCTGAGCCCTTGTTAGAGAGAGATGCTGAAAATATCCTCGTTTCCTCTGGGAGCAACATCTGCCAATCATTAGCCAGGCTGTAAGAGGGGAACATCTGCTGCTGGTGGCTGGCAGGTCGGGCTGCTGCTGGCTCTGTTTGGCAGCCAAGGGGAGGGCACATCTCTGCTACTGCCACAGTCCTGCCTTGGTGCCCCATCACTGGATTCCCCAGTGTCGCATTCCCACACGCTTATGGTGGTCAGCAAACATCAGAGCATTCCCTTCCATTCAGACCATGGCAGAAAAACAAAGCATCAGCTCTGGGTCATCGAATTGCAGAATCATAAATGTAGGAAGAGACCTCTAAGATCATGTAGTCCAAATGTCAGCCCATCCAAACCCACCATGCCCTCCAAACCGCATCCCTCACTGCGATGATGGAGGCTGTGCCGCAACAGCATCCCACCCAGCACCAAGAATATCCCACCCAGCTCCGAGCAGCAGCAACTCGAGCTCTTCATGCAGCTTTTGAGCTGCCCCCAGCAATTGTCCTTTTGGATGGAGCCAGATGATGCCTGGGGATCTGCAGCTCATGCAGAGGGAATCCCCAAGATAGGATTAGCTCAAGGGTGATTGCTGGGTCTCAGTTGCTTATAACCTCTCCGCTGCACAGTTAGTTGGAGGAAAGCAGCCCTGCTGGGGTTTTGCCACATTTGCCAGTTTGTTGCTGGAGCAGAACGCCCAAGGCTGAGCTGGGAGGAAGCAGGGAGGCAATGGAAAAGGAGTGGGATCAAACTCAACCAACCGCAGCAGCCTGCAGAGTGATGCCTCAGTGGGAAAATGGGTGAAAGCAAGGATGCTGAGGTAAAATCCTTCTTTCCTATGAGCCCAAAGCCTTGGAAGGTGGCTCAGCCTAAAAAGCATTGCAAAAGCCAGCAGCAAGGAGATCATCCCAGCCTTCTGCAAGCCAGCCCTTCATCCTCCTCCTCAGACACCACCAGCCTTCCTCCCCTCTCCCCACCATCCTCCTGCCCCCAGCAGAGGTGTTACCTCACATCCCAGCAGTGTGTGATGCCCACACTCAGTGCTCAGCTATTTCCACCATCTCCTTGTTAAACCAAACAGGGAGTAATCAGAAAGAAAGCCGTGGCAGAAGTGTGTTTGCAAAGCAGCAGCAACAGATGTCCTGGGTCCCGGGTGAGCTTTGTCTACACCAGAAAGCAGCCAGCTCCAGGCTTTCTTTGTCTCGACAATAAACAAGTGCTAAGGCTAAGTGCAGCTCCACGCTGCCAAGGGGTATAAATTGGCACCTATTAGCCAGCCTCAAAATAATTCTAACTTGTTTGACATAATGAGGTGATTAAATCAGCATGAGAAATTCTGCTTCTTGGAGCCAACAGGACACGGCGATTTAAATCACCCTGCAAACCCCCACTGCAATTAGAGGAAGGACAGAACGGGGTTTCAGGAGGGAGACATCCACGCAGGCTTTGTTAATCGTGCTGCGCCGTGCCAGCAGTGAACCTGAATGGATCCACAGCCCAGCCACCCTCATTAGCACTCCCAGGGCTGGGAAAACACAAAGATTACCTAATCTGCATGGTTTCACCCATTTTTCATGCCCTACAAAGACATTAGGGCATGCAAGGACACTGCAGTGAGGGACGCCAGTGCTGGAGATCCACCTGCCATCAGCTCCCACACTGCTGCCAGTGTGTTCTCCTGCTTGCAGACTCTTACTGAAGAAACCCAATGCATGGAAGCTGCTGTTGGAGCAGAGAGAGTCCAGAAAGGGTGGGCTCTGAGCTGGTGGTGAAGGACATTTCAGCAAAGAGTTTGCTTTTGCTTCACCAGATGTAGGAAAACAAGCAGGGAAGTTGCTGCGTGGTGCATAGGTTTGGCAATGAATGAAGACCACCTGTGCTGATGAGGAACAGCTCCACACCACGCTGCAGGAGAACATGAACACATGGATGAGTGCTCCCGAAAGCAGCCTTCTGCCAGTCCTGCCTAGCACCAGCCCACCCAGAATATACCCAGAATCCATGGAGAGCACCCAGACCCCCAGCCCTGTGCTGGAGGCCTTCGAGGATCCCATCCCAGGGTAGCTCTGCAGAGCCTTTGGTGGCTGCTCCCCTGCATTGGTATCTCCGTGCCCCACATGCACATTCCCAGCAGCTTGCTGGTGACCTTCAGTGGGCTGCCTCTCTTGGCCAACTCCAGCATGCAAATAGCAGGACAGTAAATCTTTGGCCAGCATCAATTCTCATCCAGGTGTCACAGGGACTGAAGGTAACGAGGGTTTTGCAATCCAATAGTCCCTAAACACTTTAAGGCTCTGCCTTTGCCTTTCTATCTTCATGCTTTGAGGACAAATCATTCCTTACAATCTGTGTTCCCGTACCCCCTTTCCTGAACTCCAGAGAGGGATTTAGCCTAGGTCCAGCACTCAGTATGGCCATTTGTCATAAAATTATTTTCGTTCATTTATCTCCATTCTGCCTTTTCAAGTCCTTTTCTCGTGTGCTACTTCGGCCAAATTCCCAATTCCCTGAATTTATTATCACTATAAAATGGTTGCCTGCTCCACAGCATGACCTAGACGTGCACCCCACTGCGATGCTTTAGAGGCCTTCGTCTGTTCCTATGGCAACTGGAAAAAGAGGCAGCACTGCAGCCAGCTCAGGGCCGGATCCTGCACGGACATTACACCTCTGCCCGGCTGCAGGAGCCCAGGAGAAGCCAGGGGACAGGTGACAATGTGATGAATAGGGCAGAATCACACATGCGTGGGGTCTGCTTTTCTCCTACCACCTTTTAGCTGGGTTTCCTGGCTTTTCCTTGAAGATGGGCTTGGACTGAGCCAGCAGCATCCCAACGGGTAGCGGGATGCTGTTGGAACTATGGGTACATGGATATCTCTTCTCTTCAAATCAGCCAGCAAATAACTCCTTTTGTGAGATCTACTGCCTTTTGACCCATTGGTAGAGATTCATGCCTTTGCTTTTATTTACTGATCTGATTCCTTTTTAATCCTTCATTACTCATTTCCCACCTCAGCCCCTCCATCAGTCCACTCAGGATCCAGCTGGAGCTGGCAGGCTTCTAATTACTGCATTTGCCCCATTTATCCTTCCCAAACTTTGGCAGAGGAAATCAGTGCAGCAGATTCAACTCTTGCTTTTGACATCACCACTATTTTGTTTCCCCACCCGCCCTGGGTCTCCCCCCAGGCCTCTGTGTTGAGAGGTGAGAACTGAGCCGCAAGGAAGCAGTAAGCTCTACCATCCCATCATGGCTCTGCACTGCAGCTCCTGGATGTACAAAGCTAATGACAATGAGGGAATGATGAAGCTGCATCAGAGAAGGGCTCTGCCCCGAGGGCAGTAGGCACGGAACAGCTCACCAGGGCAGCAGGCACATCTCTGCGTTGCTGGAGCTCAGGGAGTGCTGGGACACCGCTCTCAGCTATTGGTCTTGGGTGGTGCTGTGTGGGGCCATGGGCTGGGCCTGGTGCTCCTTGTGGGTCCCTTCCGACACAGGGTGTTCTATGATTCTAAAAAGCAGAACCCTAGGACTTGGCTTTCAGTGTCCTGTGGCTTGTCCCAGGCAGCACTGTGCACAGCTGTGGGCATCTCCTACAGCAGCCCCAGTTTTCCTTAAAAACTGGAAAACAACACAGGAGTGGCACTGAGTGAAGGAGCAGGTTTGGCACCACCATTCCCAATGACATTTCCCCAGTTGAAAACCCAGCACCCAAATCTACCAGCTTGCTTTCAAAACCCATCCAAAGATACAAAAGAGTGGAAGGGGAGGAATAAAAGACTCCGCCCTGCACATGAGCACCTTGGCTGTGCACTCACACAACCCCCATTGCTTTTGATTTGAAAAATTTCCTTTTATTATTTGCTGATGACAAAGGGCAGAGCTGATCCAGGCAGCATCTCAAGCAACTTGCCCAGCTCTGTGGGCTCCCATGCCAGACAGCACCGAGTGCTCTAGATGGATAGGAAATAGCATTTCCTCCATGTGTGGCTGAGCGGTCATGACATGCTGGCAGCAGCACTGGGCACAGCAGCCTCTGCTCACTGCCATCTGGCAGCTATAGCATGGGGAGCTGGGGCAGGAGGTGAAGGAGAGCACAGCCCATCTGTGTGCCCGCTTGGAGGAAGGAGAAGGAGGTTAAAATGCCACCAAGAGCCAGCTGGCAGGGAGCATGGAGCTGCATCCCAATGACAAATGAACACGTTGGGCTTTTGGTGTTGGGGTGCACCGAGAACCAGAGAGGGCACCACCAGTTTGGGTCTGACATTGACCAAACCAGGCTGGGAAGTGGCTTTATTCCCCAGGATTTGTGTGGGATTTCTGCTCAGCAGTGCAGGGCTGAGGGAAGGGAGCCATCCAAAGGCCTTCTGGTTTGGGTCAACAAAGGGATGGAGAAAACTGCTTTCATTCATGTGGGGTCTGGGTGGATGAGGAAGGACCCTGCCCCATGCCAGAGACATCATGGGGCTGTGCCCATACCGAGCAGCAGCACCTCCATCATGACAGCACTGATACTTCCCAGCCACACTTCCAAACATGAGAAACAATGCTATCTGTGCCCAGGCTCGCTGGTTTCCCATTTCACTCTACAATTTAGAGAAACACTGAGAGAATTCAGAGAAATTCAGAGAGGGCAAACCCTGAGTGCTTGCTGAGCACTGCAGCCAGCAATTCTGCACATCCCTGTTTTGTGATAAAACCCACTGCATTACATGGAAGGAGCCTGCTGCTTTCTGAAAGGCTTTTAAAAGCCTTTGTTCAATGCAAACACAATTGTTAGAAAGCCCCAGGTTGGTTCTGCTGGCACATCTTCGCAGCCCATCTTTCCCCAACCTCCCAAACCTGCATCCCTTTGTAGAGCAGAGCTTCGTACAATGCACTCAGTGTGATGGAGATACACAGCTGGACTCAAAGAAATGGCTCTGGAACACACCTAAGCTTCCTTAACCAGAAGGGAGATGCAAAGGGCACAAACTGCTTGCTGGGATACGATGGCTTGTGCACAGCCCCACCTGCACTGCTGCTGCCCTGCAAACATCTCCAATCCCATAGCACTGAGGATTAAGCTGAGAAAACCACGTGGGCTTTGTTGGGCAGCTTCCTACCACTTGTGAAAGACGAAGTTGTTCCAAGCACTGCAAGGATGCTCACAGGACCATGACCATGACACAGCAAAGCAAAACCCACTCCCCCTTGGCCAGAGAGCCCAGCAGCTTCACGGGAGGGAGCTCTGCCCTTATTTATAGCAGCACTGTAACACAATGGAAAGCACAGCAATGACAGCAGAGCAGCAAAGTCCTATGCTGCAGCAAGTGAGGATTTGCTCAAATGCAACAGCTGTAGGTACAGAAACAAAGGAAAAAAGCTGCTTACCTTCAGAAGGCCCCAGGCACTCAGGGATCTCCAGCAAGATACCCTCACCTCCACTGCCAACCCTCAAATGAGGGCTGGGAAGGGGTGGATCCTGGCACTGCATGCACCTGATCTCCCCTGGATTGGCCCTGCCTTTCCACCAGGTGCTCAGCCACTGCATCAAGCTGTGACTTAGCATTTCCACTATGAGCACCCCAGGACCCCAGGTCTGGCCTGAACCCGGGACCTGAGCTAAAAGCATTTGCTCTCTTTTCCAGAAGCTATTCAGCCCTCTGCAAAGGAATGCACGGCGTCTTCATAAATTTCAGCACTGTCCAGAGGGCAGCGGGATCAGAGCGAGTGCCCTGCCCGCGAATCCATCAACCTCTTCACAAAAGAATCAATTTTTATGTGCTTGTAGCTGTGGGGGGATTATTGTTGACCCAGTGGAACCATAAATAGAAGCAGTGCTGGCAAAGGCCGTGCTTTCACCCGGCTGCTTTCTCTCTTCCCATCCCTGTCTTTGCAAGGTGACCGCTTGCATTGCAGCAGCGTGGAGCAAACCCCTGGCTGCACGCTGGGTGTTGTTTGGTTGGAGGCAGAGCTCCATCTCCTGCCTGGGGAGCATGACCTGGCCATGCTCGGATGGGCAGCAGCATGGCACAGTGCATGGCATCACTGCACCCTGCAACATCTTCCTCACGCTCGCTTAACAAATCCTTATGGCTGTGCTTTTTTCCTCCATGCAACCTCAGGGTCCATGCTCATGGGTCAAGCTGTGCTGTTACACACAGAGGATCAAGCAAAGCACATGTTTCTGCAATGGGTGAGCTCATAGCTGAAGTCTCCGCACTGTTGTAGGCACCAGCATCATCCAGTTCTGCTCGAAGGGAAAATCCTTCCTCCCATTGGCTTTGGAGAGGGTCCTATTGCGCTGTTCCCATCTCCTCCCACACGGAGACATGCCACCACCTCCCACCAAAACATCCACAGCACTCCAATGGATCCCCCAGGAGCAGGGCAAGGTGCAGATGTGTAAATCTAAAAGAAAAACCAGATTTCTTGGCCCCATCTCCTGCTCTGACACCCCGCTCTCTGCAAGCCTCATGAAATCTAGGTCACTTCCGAGGGATTATTTTGCAAAAGTGGAAAATCATCTTGACAGCTTCCAACTACCCCACTTGGGCAGGTTTCTGGAATAAGGAGCCGTGGAATGACTTTTTGTCTTTATAATCTACTGAAGTGAAATCAAAGCTAAGCCCTGAATAAAATGCCCTGAATGATTCGCAGCGGAGATCCACGCACTCCCCCTGCACAGCCAGCTGAGGTCTCTCCCAGGCCAGCACTGTCAGAACGGATGAACCGAGTCCTTTAAATCATCCCTTGTCTCATCCATGCTCCTCATTTAAGCCATGTGTGAGGCATTTCCAGCTCAGCTGACAGAACTCAGAGGAGAGCCGGTCCCATCCAGGGAGCTGCTGATGCTCTGCATAAGATACGGGAAGGAGAAATGTTGCCACTCATCCCCACCAGGCCCAGCACCATCCCACTGCCACACAGCCCCACCACACTGATAGTTCCCTTTCCCACTTCATAAGGAGCCCTGCCCGCTGCTATTTGCTTACTGTCTTGCTGCAGGCAGGTTTGCTTCTTAATGAACTTGTTTAAATCAGCTCTGAGTAGCAGCAGCAACTTGGTTTTCCAATAAAACTTCCTTTTCCCTGAGCCCTTATGGGATGCCAGTTGGTGAAGGCCCACCCTGCCCCCAGCAGTGCTTCCCCCCATACTTGGGGCAGGAGTGAGCCCTCCTGCTGCTGTCCCATTGGGACCCATGGCCATGAGGTGACACCAGGGAGGAGACGACGTGCTGAACATCAGCCAGCCCTGATCCACATGCTTTGCCAAGACGCCAACATTTTTGCTATATTTAAACAGCTCTGAAAGCACTTTTGACCTCAACAGCCCCATTCCTCTGTAAAGGTACTTCTGAGCCACGCTGCGCTGCACCAAAGTAATTAAAAGTGAGACTGAAATCTTCCCAGGGAATTCAGAACACAGCTAAGGCTGCAGTTCTAATGGACCTACGTGCGCTAAGAAAAAGCCCCAATTCCAGCTTCCCCTGCAACCCCATAAAACATTCTGCAGCCTCACCGTGCCTCAGTTTCCCCACATATACCCTAAGGGACAGCAATACATCACTGCCCCCAGCCTGCAGCCCTGGGCAAGGGTTGGGCTCCATCGTCCCCAGCTCTGCTCTCTGCAGAGGGATCAGTGCCAGTCCCACGAGGAGCAGCTGAGACAGTGAGCAGCATCCAGCCCTCCTTTCATTAATTTCTCTTGAATAATTAAACCCTGGGATGTTAATACTTTCTACTCGAAAACTCAAATTGCAGTGTTTGTAATTACTGTTTTATTGGAACATTAAAAATTAAAGGGCATCCCAAGGTTGTCGGCATGGCACAGGATCCTCCTCCCCTCCCCGTGATGTCCTGTGTGCTCCCAGCCCTCTCTTCCCTGCTGCTTTATCCCATCACAAGCAGAGATGCTGGGGCTCAGGATCTGTCAGCATTCCCAGCCCTGCAGAAACGGGGACGTGTCACCGTGAGGACATCCTGGTGGGACAATGGCTTCCAGCATTCCTCAGCGATATTCTGGGAAGGCAAACAGCCACGAAGCCCAAACAGGAGGTGTGCTGCTGCTCTGGGTGGGGAGGAAGAGCTGCTCAGTGCTATTTGCAGCCCAGTCCCGCTGCCCCCCGGCCCTGCTGGCTGTCCCCCCTGGCAGCAGATCGTGCCACTTTTCCACCCTCAGTTTATCCTTCTGCACAATTTGCAGTGCTGAGCACCAGAGACATCCCTTGGCTCTGCTCCCCACCAGCCCACACTGTTACAGGTTGGGATGCTCAGTTCCCCAGTCTGGGGTTTGTGCCCCGGAGCCTGTTTGGAGGACACAGCAGGGCTCAGCATCCCTGCATCCCACCAGTCCCACGCCGCAGGGACACACACTGTCCCCACCGTAGGGGCAGCCCCACGGGATGGTCCCACACAGTCCCCCACCGGTTCCCATGGCAGCAGGCTCTCCACTGTCTCACCAATTGCCATGGCAACGAGGCTTCCCCCTCCCCATCCACAGCACTGGGGGGTTCGCAGGGGTTCCCACAGAAGCTCTCCCTCGACAGAGAGTGCTTATACCAGACCTCCCTTGGTGCCAGCCCTTGGGGGAGATGCTGGAGCGCAGTGTGTGCTTACCCAGGGCAGCACCTTTCTCTTCTGGGCCACCACAGCCAAAGCTGTGGTGATGTTGGGTCCATGGGGACTGTGCCCCCCACTCCCTCCCACCCCCCACCATGGATGGGATCGGACCCTGCGATGGGACCCCAAATCCTATGGGGCTGTGCCTGTGCTCAGGCTGTGCAGCTCCGTGCCCTCGGTTTTCATGATGAAGTTAAAATAGTGAGGCTGTTGCTCGGGGTGGAAAGATGATTAACAGCCATCATCCCAATTAAGAGTTTCTAATTGGGATTAATTTGAGAAGTTAATTAAGCGTGGAAATCTGTTGCCTCCCAGATTTCCATTACCAACCTGTTGCTCCCCAGCCCTCACACCACTGGGAGGGCACAGGGCACCCTCACGGGGGTGAGGACATCGCTTCTGGGCTTCTCCATTAGCCCTGCTTTTGGTGGCTGTGTATGTAGCAATGATGCCCCATTGGCAATCAGGCACCACTCCCTCCACCCCGTGCCCAGCAAGAGGCCTGCAGCTCTTCCTATTACTTTCCTCAACATCTCATGAAAATTAATTCCTGCAATTAACGGATTAAATTAACAACCCCCCACGCTCAGTGAGGCTGAGCCAGATGCGCTGTGGCAAAGAGCATGGACATCACCTTTGGGAGGAAACAAGGACATGGGATGGGGGGAAGTCAGCAGCAGATCAGATGGGTGAGAGCTGCAATGCAACGCTCAGCAAAGCAAACCCCCAACTGGCTGCACCTCCATGCAAGCTGCAAAGCCCCTTCTTGTTTCTTAGAGATGCTGTCGGACGCCTTGAATCCTCAGATGAAAGGAACTAAATTAGGGCAGATTGCAGTTTCCTGCTTTCTGGCTTGTATTTATAGAAAGGCTGAGAGGTCTGGTCACTCTCTTTCCAAACAGAAGCTGAAAATAAGGACCTCCCTCTAATTATTCCCCTTTTCCTGGTCCCAGGGCTGGGGACACTCCATCCCCCCCATAGGTGCTGGGGCAGAATCTGCATCCTCAGCAGTCTGCTCTATTTTGCCCATAGGTCACTTTGCTTTCCTGGGGAATGGCACTGAATGGGCTCCTATCTCTCCTGAGGAAATATTGATCCGGAGTTTTAATGGCTTTCCATTAACGAGCCACAATGGGTGTCATTGGGAAGGATGGCTCCATCTGATAAGAAAGGGAACACTCAGCTTCAAAAGGGGCTTTCGCTCCCTCCACAAATTCTGCCAGAAGAAAAAATAATAAAGAAAGAAAAAGAAAATGAAAGAAAAAAAAAGCCAAAGATTTCACTGCTCTTTTCACTCAGTTGCTCTGAGGACAGATGTTCAATTTAACTTCCCTCAGGGCTCCGCTTTGCCGAAGGGATGAGCCAAGGAGAGAGGAGATCCAATGCATCGGTGGATTTTGGGAAGTCTTTCTAAAGGGGGGAAAAACATCATAAGAAAGGCCTCCCAGAAAGAAAAAAAGGCATGACACGGGGGAGACAGGACTCAATTAAAGCAGGACCTTGAAATACACGAGCCAGCAGTGCAGAGCGCGGGTCCATTAGGCATCGCTGTCAGGCGGCGTGCCGTGCTTAACGGAGCTGCGTGGCAGCTGAATCCATCACCTGGGGAAATAAACAACGCTGCTTACATCTTCAGCAGCTCCTTGATCTAGCGATAAACCCGTAAGGGGAAATAAATGGGCTTCTCTTCCCCGGACTGTCCACGTCGGGCTGCAATTTGCCGTCTCACCTGGCTGCTGATAAGCGGGGATTGGGAGGGAAAAGCCGCTTAACGATTTTCTAATAAAGCCCCTGATAAATGGAGAGACCCTATTCCCTCCATCCCGGGGTGGCTGGCAGCCCAGACGGCTGCTCCATGCAGCTGGGCAGTGGTAGGACATGCTGCTGGGCCAACAATGGGATGCTGCTTGGGGACGCTTCATCCCAAAAATTGTCCCTGGCTCCCATTCTGGCAAAAACGTGGGCAATTTGGGCAAAACCTAAAGCTCCTCTCGAAGCCCAGTAACCCACTGTATGGGGCCGAGGTGACTGCAGCGGGGGGGAAATAGGGTAAATCACAGCACCCCAAAGGCACCCCGCTGCCCCCACACTGCATTTAGGATGAGCAGACCCACCCCCAGGAGCCAGGGCTGCGCTGACATCTCCCCATGGCATTTCCAATTGTTTGATTTTATTCTCAGTCCTGACAGTTTTTCTTTTCCCCCCACCTGCCCCTCCCTGCTGGAGATTTATTCTTCGTAATTAGCTGCGGTAATTAGAATCCCTTTCACATGGCAGCGCTTCGGCTTCCCTTTGCATCTCTTCCACGCTCCTATGTGATAAAACATGAAATTAATGCCTGCGTCACGCTCAGGTCTCCCTTCCTGATAGAAAGGAGTGCTGCCCAGGCTGCTGGATAACCCAGAGCACTGCTGTGACCATCATCTGAATGGGGACCCCTGGAACCCACCAGCTCCTCAACACATCGCTATTTATGGTGACAGCAGTCAGAGTGAGCCAGCTCCTATTTCAGCTTGGAGAGAACAGCCCTGACAGCGGTAATTGGGGCTGATGGCACCTGGCTGCTGGGAGGTGAAGGCTGGGTTAAAGCCTCCCAGCAGAACCCGCAGTGAGGGCTGCTGCACTGTGGTTGCTGCCTTGAGAGCTGTCCAGAGCCAGCTGTCGGATCCTGCTCTTGGGATAAAGCAGGTCTTGTTTGGTCCTTGTGGCACTGGGGGCTGAATGACTGGGAGCGTGCTCCTTGCCATATCCCCAGTGCCCGGCCCATGCTGCCCCAGTCCTGCAGTAGTGTGGGCAAGCAGCTGCTTTGGCACCAAGATAGAATCAGAACCATTAAATCTTTAAGTTTGGAAAGACTAATAACATCTTCCAGTCCAACCCCAACCCCTCCCCACTGTGCCCACTGACCACATCCCTCAGTGCCACGTCTCCACAATCCTGGAACACCTCCAGGGATGGTGACCTCCCTGGTGCCAATGCTCCACTAGATGAAAGGTGCCAGGGAAAGGCATGAAGGATTGGTGTTCATCTCTGCAAAGAGAGGCTTCCACAGCTTTTATTTACACACACGCCTGCTGTAAGACACACAAATTACTTAATCAATCCTTTCCCTTGTCGGCGTCACCGGCTGTTTGGAGGCTGCCTGCACGACGTTGCACTGAAGGTGACAAATGGCTCCAGGAAAACAGCACTGGCTCTGTGCTGGGGGACAGCAAGATCAGCATGGTGCCAAAATGGGGCTGCACTCATCCTGCTGAGCCCCTGCTCTGTCACTCAGAGCCAGGTGGGGACAGTGCTCCCAGGTGACACCATCAGGCTGAGGTGAGGGGTTATTCCACCACGGTACAAGTGCTCAGTCTGTAGCTCACAGCTGCGTTTTTACCCACTCCTGAGCAGCAGGAGGCCTGAGCACTGACCCCGTAGTACTGCTCCATGAGAACCTCCCCAAACCCAACCAGCCTGCTCACCATAGGTCCCACTAAGCCAGCAGGACTGCATGCCAGGAGAGGAAACCCAAGCAGCACCAAACACTTCTCTAATAGGAGATGATGAGCTTAAAGAGAAGCTAAAGAAGTGAAGCTGCTTCATGGAGCTCTTGGCCTGGAGCTCACCTGCTCTCGCAGCTGCTCAGGAAGGCAAGAGCTGCAGTGCTGGGGGGATGCAGGCACAACGCTTCTGTTGCAGCTGCTCTGCCTTACAACTGCCCCCACCTTCACTCTGTGCCAGTAACATGCCAGCTGCTGCACCACCTCCTCCTGCCTCAAACGAGGAGCAGCACCGTGCCACCACCGACACAATGGAGCACAGCACCCTGCACAGCCCTGAGCCCAGCATCCCTCCTGAGCCCCACACAGCACTGCTCAGCCCCAGCCTTGTGCTGCAGGCCAAGCCCCTGCTGCATGCACCCACTACAGCCACTGTCCTCAGGTTTTGCCCTCCCCCGGCCAAGGAAGGGTCCCCCAGCACAACCCAATAACTCCTCACAAGAAGGGCTGGGTGTTTTTTTTCCCCTTTAATTCACCACTCATTCTGGGGGGAAGGAAGGGGGATAGAAAATAAATAAATAAAACAACCTCGGATGCTTCAAGAGAACAAAAACCCTGAAACTGCAGTCTGCTGGTGGCTCATCCCACGGATGGAAGAGGGGAAGGGTGATCCCTTGCAGCTCCCTCTCCCTGCCACCCCCATCCCAGTGCCAACGCGGTCCAGGTGGGTTTGGATGCGGACGGACGATGCGCCTCAAGAGGAAAATGGAACCGACCGTTGGGACGTGGCCGTTCGCAGCCCAGCACCCCTGGCTCGGCACACATCCCATCCTGCCTCCCCAGCTATTGCACGAGCTTTGAGATAAAGCCACCGGCGGCACACGGTGTGTCACCGCCGCGGGGCCCGAGTCACAAGCAGTCCCTGCACAGAGCCACCTGGCCCTCGCGGTAGTCGCGGCAGGGGCAGAGGCGCCGGTACTTGGTGTTGTGCCCCGCGCAGCTGAAGAGCAGCGGCTCCTTCTGGAGGTAGCACTCGTGAACGTTCTCTGCCACTGCCGGGTAGAGGTGGTTCATCTCGTACTCGGTGCTGTCGCAGGTGATGCTGAGCCTGGGAAGGAAGAGAAAGGTGGGGAGGCTGCGGTTCCAGGGCGGGGAGGCTGCCAGGTGCTTCGCTCAAGGGTTTCTGATGCTCAACCTGTCCTTCATGGAGCACTCCCAGGGCTAAGCCTTGGGTTGGATCTTTGCTGGGTGCAGGATCCATGAGCTCTGTGCTTGGCACCCTTTGACTCCATGTCAAGCCCCAAACCCCATACAGTCAACCCAAAGACCACCCAAGCCTTGAGTGGATCGCGGACATCTCCACTAAAAAAGTTACAACCTGCCCAGACCGAGAGGTCTGCCTGCTCTGCATGCAATTCCACAAGCAGATGCCATCCCCTGGAAGTGCACCCAACCTCAATGAATGTCCCAGTGTCTTCTGGATCAGGAAAATGGGGACACACCCACAAAAACCCCAGGAGAAGCAAGAGCTGCCCCTGCTCTGTGCCTCCATGGCCCCCCCAGCCCATCCACGGCTGCCCTGGCTCCAAGGATGGGGGGCACAGGGAACACAAGCCTTGGCCCTAATTCATCTTATAAAGCTGTCACCAGGGCTCCAATCGCCTGCCTGGCCGGCGTGACGAAAATGGTAATGTTGGCATCTTAATTGTCCACAGAGCAGCCAGGAGCCTGGTGGCAGATTTATACTCTATTAAAACTTCACCGCTGTGTGTTCAAAATGCAGTTTTCAGAGAGAAAGATGTAAAAAAGACAGAAAGGGAGAGAGCGGGCGGGAGGCGGAGAGAAGCGGGGTGGGAGCGGGACAGCATCAAAAGCCAAAGCCATCACTGCTTGTGGAAACACAGAGCTGCTGGAGCAAGCATGGGGCTGCCGTGGGTGCAAGGGGCTTTAGGGGCAAGAGGACACGAGGACAAGGGGTGCTGGG
This sequence comes from Pavo muticus, assembly GCA_016647715.1. Classification (NCBI taxonomy): domain Eukaryota; kingdom Metazoa; phylum Chordata; class Aves; order Galliformes; family Phasianidae; genus Pavo; species Pavo muticus. The sequence continues at coordinate 205,150 of JACDJE010000165.1, read as the reverse complement.
GACACGAGACCAATTGCCCAGCCCTGTGAATTGGGGACCCCCTCCAGCAGCCCTCCCGAGGTGTCACCGCCCCGCTGAGGACACACTCACTGCAGGAACACCTCCTTCTTGTTGAGGAACCTGAAGAAGGTGGGCTCGCACACCAGCCCACGCCGGCGGCACGTCTCGGTGCAGGCATGCCGCCCCTCCGACAGCCACACCTGCAGCGAGTCTGCTGGCGGCCAGGCGTGGGGGTCCCGGCGGGCGCTGGGGGACCACACCAGGTGGGTGGCGTTGGGAGACAGGGCCAGAGGGCTCGGAGGGCTTTGCATAGCGGGGCTCTGGGCCTTGGCAGGCGGTGGAGGGGACGGCATGGTGCAGAAATCCTGGAAGGGAAAGGAATAGGTCAGTGCTCGAAGGGGAAGGGCGATGTGTAGGGGTGGGGCTCGGCAGGACTCAGCATCCCTGGCGGGGACACCTCACAGGGCCAGCGGTTGCTCCCCGGCATTCCTCCCATTCCTCCCCCGGCATAACAGGGACGGTGCCCAACCTGGTGCTGAATGTAGGCGTGGATCCGCTCCAGCATCCCCTCGCAGGTGTACTCGTAAGGCAGGTAAGGGTCCACCTGTGCAGAGGAAGAGCATAGCACTGCAGCAAGAAGCAGGCAAAGCCCTGCCCTGCTCCAGCCCTCGTAGCAGCACCTTGAGGCACTGAAGCCCATGGCATGTTTCCCATCACATCCCCACTGCCCGTTCCTCAGCACCTGTGCTCCCAAAACACAAAGCCAAGGATGGGATGCATTTCTCATTATCAGTGCATTTCCCATCGCTGGCCAAGCGGGCGATGCTCCTGCCCTTCATCCACCATCAGGCAGAGAGACGTGGAGCGAAGGCATTCCGCTCCTGAATGAGTTCATCTCCCTCCCCTAAAAATAGCAAGAACCATGTGAGGGCACTGCGGGGATCGGACCCCCTGTGGGGCCAGGAACTCAGCATGGTATTCTTCATTCCTCTTTGGAAGAAAATGAGGACTGCAAGAGCTCTGCAAGCAACAACATGTGTGAGAGAAAGAGGGTGAAGGATTAAACGGGGTTCAACTCACCTCAATAGGTTCAAATGAAGTCACCTTGCTCCACACCCCAGTTTCCCAAGCAAGCCATTTCTGGGGGCATTTGCCCATCCCCCTGAAGGTGCTGGTGGCCATCACGGGGCTGTGGGGACCATGGAGCAAATGTGTCCCCCGCAGCCCCACGTTCCTACCTGCTATTTATGCAGAGCCAGCAGCACTTCAACAACCAGTGTATTTATAGCATGGGTTACAAAACACTGCTGGTCCTCACCCGCATCACACCTCCCTCCTGAGAGCTGCCCTTGTGTCCTGGCGTTGAAATCAGCTCCTCCAAAGCATCCCCACACCCCGCAGCATCCCCAACGCCCATAGCATCACCAAACCCCCCAGCATCCCCAACTCCACAGCATCACCAGACCCTGCAGCATCACCATCCCCACATCTCCTCTATCCCCTCTGGGACGGGCTGGGCAGGTCCTGGAGCCCTCCTTCCCCTCTGCATCTCTGCAGAGCTTTACACAAAGGATGGATGATAAGTAAAAAATACCCCAGATAGTTCATCCGGAAAACACTGCTGCTTCTATTTTCTGCACCTCCAAAATAGCTGTCTCCTTTGAAGTACCTGTCAGAGCCAAGCTCCAAAGGCTCAGCCTGCCAACAAGATCCCTCTAAGCATCTCTCCACCATAAATATCCCACCTGAGATCTCAGCAAGGCTGGAAATCGCAGCTGCTCTGTCTCATTACAGGTGTGCAGTGTAATTGGTGCTGACACTGTGACAGGCACTGATGCTGCTCAGTTAACCAGGGCCAGGTCTTGCAGCTTTGGGGCTGCAGTACTCAGCCTTGCACTCACAACAGCAGTGCTGAAGAGCTTTGCACGGGGTGATGCTCTGCCATTTCCTTGCAAAGGGATTTTGCGACCCTGTCCTGCATGCATCAGTGGGGAATGCAACGCAAAGCGCAGAGGTGCTTTGGGTTTTTTTACAGACCCCGTTGGGTATCCCAGAGCTGCCTCCCTTGTTCCAAAGGAAAAGGAAGAAAAAAAATCCCTAAGTAATGAGCAGAAAAAGAATGCAATTGTCAGCTGCCCCCCGGCAGCAGGCTGGGAGCACTTGAACCAGCTATTTTCGCTGTGATGTTTAATACGCCACTCTTTCAAGCATAGACTGAAATGTATAATTTTCCATTATATTCCTGTATGTTTGACTTTAATATAATGATGTGTTCTCCCTTCGCTACACCAGAATATTGGGTCTGTTAAATGGCTTGTGCTGGGACAAATGGAAAGAGCTGAAGGCTGAGAAATGGCTGTGCCTGAAAACCTCTCATCCCAACCTCTGGCAAGGAGCTGCAATTCGTAGCTGGCACAACAGCAGGGGGTGGCATTCCACCCTCCTGAAAGTGCTCGGCTGAGATTTGCCTTGAAGGTGCGAAGCCAAAGGTGGGTGGTTAGTGACTTTTCAGTGGCATAATAAAAAGGGGAAAAGGAAAAAGGGGAGAGGAGAGGAAAAGGGGAAAAGGGAGAGGAAAAAAGGGGAGGGGAGAGGAAATGGGAAAAAGGAAAAGGGGAAAAGAGGAGAGGAAAAGAGAAAANATATACCAGGGGATGCTGACATTTGTCATGGTGCTGAAGGAGCCGGCGCCGGAAAAGAGGAGAGGAAAAGAGAAAAAGGAAAAAAAGAAAAAGGGGGGAGGAAAGGAAAAGGGGACCAGGGGACAAGGGAAAAGGGGAAAAAGGGAAAAGGGGAAAGGGGGAGAGGAGAGGGAAATGAAAAGAGAAAAGGAAATTGAAAAGGAAGAAAAGAAAGGAAAAGGAAAAGAGTAAAACCAGTTTCAGGTCAGTTTTTAATTCCCAGTGTTTCCCAGCAAGAAGAAAAATGTTTTGTCTCAGGTCAGGCAATCTGTTTGGTTCGGTGAGGCAGAGGGAAATGCATCATTTCAGATAGAAGTTTCCCTAGCAGGGCATTTCCAAACAAAGACACTCAGATAGGAAACAAAAACACATTATTTCATTTCAGTAGTGGTGAAATGCAATGTTTGGAGCGAAGAAATAAATGGATGCTGATTATTCCGAAGGAGAGATTTGCCAAACAGTCTGAAAACACAACGCCCTGTTTTGCTATAGGAAAAAAGGAGGCAGAAAGCAGTTCCTCCCACCTGGCTGAGCACTGAGCTGCCTGTTCCCAACACCCATCAGCTGTTCTCATTTCCTGCTGTAACCAACAGTATTTTAAAGACAAGGTACTGAAGGATTCCCAAAGCCAAAGCCCATAGTGAGGCTTTTAAAGCTGTAAGATTGGTCAACTTTTAGTCTTAATTGCCTTGACAGAATCTCTAATACAGATATCTATGTTAAAAACAAACAAACAAACAAGCAGGCAGTTGCTGACACTTGCTCTGCTTGCTCCCTGCTCTGCTTGCAGAGGATTTATAGATCACCTTTAAAAGAGCAAAGGGCAGAGGGGAGTGCTGGGCTTACCCCATTGCGTCTCTTGGAGGATGGGAACATCTCTCTGCAGAGCTGTTACAGCACGCTGCTCTGGGTTGTATTCATTTGGGGTGAATTTAGGCTTGCACATCCTGGCAGCCCCTACAGGGGCATGGCCAGCAGCAGCAAGGCAATGGGGATCCTCCAAAACAAGGGGCCTGGGGGGCTTCCCCACTCCATGGAGACATCATTCAATAGACCATGAAGCCTTATTTCCAGTATAGGTGCCACACTGCAACGCTAAATGCCCAGAAAGCCCCACAGCCAGGCACCCCCAGGCTGGTGCCACATTCTCTGCGCTGCTGCCTCATCCCTGCTTCCCCCCCCCTTCCTGCCACGCTCAGCAACGTAGGAGATGTTAATTAAGGAAGGGAGGAAGGATGTGTTGTGACTGCACCACAACTGCATTTGTATGAGCAGCTGACGTGGGAACGGGAAGAAATACGGAGATGGAGCTTATCAGCCTGCAGCACAACTTCCTCACAAGCCTTGATTTTTTTTACCTTCCCTTTTTTAACAGGAGAGATCATGGCTAGGCACCTACATGACCTCACCCACACTGACTCCACATCTCCTCGCCATGCAGCTGCTCCGTGACGCGCTCACCCCAACAGCATTATCACCCCAAAACCTGCACACTGCTGAGGCTGTGGATGCCCCATCCCTGGAGGCATTCAAGGCCAGGCTGGATGTGGCTCTGGGCAGCCTCGTTTGGTGGCTGGCGACCCTGCACATAGCAGGGGGTTGAAACTGGATGAGCATTGTGGTCCTTTTCAACCCAGGCCATTCTATGATTCCATGATTCCATGGTGAGGGCACGGCTCATCCCAAGCGCAGCAAAGCAGAGCTGAGTGCTGTTCTCACCTTGGCACGGCACAAAGGCTCATTTTGGGGAGCCCTTCTCACCTGGGTCCTCAGGATTGTTTTGATAGCAGCTTCAAACTCCTCGGAGTTATTGTAGTCGACAGTCCACACGTGTGGCTTCCCGATGAAGTCCTCGGCGTACGGGTGCTGGGAGGACACCTATAACACAGCACAGGAGCTGTTGGCTTGCAGTCATTGCTGCCTGGCACCCCAACCCCAGCAGCAGAGCAGAGCAGACTGCAGCAGCTCAACTGCAGACATTTGGTATCGAACCACCGCACAGAAGGATGTGCCCAAAAAGGAACACCCCCTCTGAGCACAGCTGCAGCCTCCGGCTGTGAAACTCCTGCAGATTGGGATGCTCTGCTCCCAGCTCCATCCCTAGCTCCATAATTCAGGTAACCACGACCTGAACTGGGCAACCGACCCGAAATGGCTCAGCTCTGTGGAAGTACCACATCACAGCTCCAGAAACGACAGAAAATCCATCACTGCTGAAGGCACAGAAGGGTTGGTCACCAGAGAAGACGGTGCTGGAAGCTGCATCACCCCAGTGTTGTGTCAGTGCCCCACCACCCACCTCTCACCGGGCAGCCTGGGGGAAAATCACCCCTTTTTAGTAAACCAAATGCTGCTTTTCCAGCCTCACACTGCTAAAAGGCATCTAGAGCCCTGGGGGCCTGGCTCAGGGCAGGAGGAGAGAGGATGCTGAGCTGTCTTGAAGGGCACCGCAAAGGAAGAGAGCCTACTAGGAGTAGAGCCATGCATGCTTTTCATTTTTGTCCCCCTTGCTCTCCTTTCCCATTTGTAGCAGTGACCACCTCCTCCCATCCTCCACATGAGCACCCCAGGGCACTCCAGAACCCTGGGAGCCATTGGGGACAGTGTGGCACAGCCCAGCCGAGCTCAGGGAGTGAGCACTGTGCCGCATTATCCACTTCGTTAATAATAAAAGAGGCAATTTTCTCAACCCTTTAACTTTTAAAGAGTTCCTGCTTCACTTAGATTGAATTCCCAGCAATGGGCAAGCCTGGGAGGGGTGTCATACTCCTGCAGCACCATGAGGTCCCCATATCCTCCTCGTTTTACAAAAATGCAATGGGCTGAGGGGGCTCAGGCCTCCAGCAGAACACCAGCCCCTATTCCGGGAGGGATGTGCATGGATCAGCACAGTGGAATGAGCACTGGATTCTGGGGGGGGGGGTCTGTGAGCATCCCTGCACCGCTCTCCTCTGCAACCCACTGCAGAGCCCCTTCCATCCAACAGATGCGTGCTGGGATGATACATTCACATGTCGGGATCTGGAGAAAATCTCTGCAAAGATCTCAGTTGGGTGCTTTTCCCCCCCACCGAGCACTTGCCTCTCTGGAGGTGGGCTTCCCACGGAAGAACTCGTGGTTGAGGGAGCTGTGGGGGGGGTTGAAGCGCGCCTGCAGGAACACACAGCCGTTGGCAATGGCCTCCAGTGGGGCCGGACCCTCATAGGGGAACCCAAAGCCGATGAAGAGCTGTGGGGAGCAAACCCAGGCTGGTGATGTGGAGCTGCAGACCCATCAGTCCCCAGCCCCACAGGAGAGGCTCCAAATCACCCACCAGCATCCCTCAGCCCGATACGAAAGGCTCTAAGTGACCCAAATCACCCACCAGCATGCCCCAGCCCTGTAGGAAAGGCTCCCAATGACCCAGCAGCATCCCCTGTGCTGCTCTGTGCAGCAAGCCACTACAGCAGCTCCATGCAGCTCAACATCCCATAACTTAAACGTGCTCAGAACCTACTCCACGTCAGAGGGATGCTCTGCAATTCACAGCCCAGTGGGGTGCTCACAGCCGTGGAAGCTGCAATGCTCACCCATAGCTACCAGCATCGCACCCACCCTGCACGGAGAAGCTCCCATGCCCCCCTAAGGAGGGGAGCAGCCCACCTTTGCCTTCCTCAGCAGCTGCTGGAACTCGTGCTGTGGCAGCAGCCCGTGGTTCTTGACTAAGGCTGGCACCTCTGGCGGCCGCTGCGTCTCGTAGTACACAGTGCCATGGATCTCCATGTACTTGTTGAGGATGGCCAGGAATTTCTCCTTGCCCTGAGGAAGGAAGCAGCGCCCTGATGCCAGCATTAGGGCTACAGACTGCTGGATTGCAGCACGCTGGGTGCAGGAGGTTTGCAAAGCCAGGGCTCAGTAACAGCCCCACATCCCACCTAACAAGTCCCTAGGATGCTCTTATTCGGGTTTAATCCTTCTGCCTGTTTTATTACCTGGAAAATCAAGGGGATTATCATTTTTCTTCTTTGGAGGCTTTTGCTCTTCAAAGCAGCCTTCCATTTTAACAATTTCTCTATTGCTCTTTTCTTTTTTTATTGTTTTGCTTGGAAAAACACAAAGAGGCCGTGCTTTGGATGCTGTATTTTCAGTTTATTCTGGTCCCTAAAGAGCAGGCTGGGAGGGAAGGAGGAGGTATAAAGGAGGAGGCATAAATGAGAAACTTGGGAGAGCTGCACACGCTGCCGTAAAGCCTCTCTGAGCACTGCATTTCTGCACTCAGCCACATATCCCAGGCTTCTCTAGGGCTATCAGCCAGATCTGCATACATAGCAAAGAAGTCAAGCAGCTCTCTCTGATCAAGTAGAGCTGCAGGGTGCCATTGTGGCCATGGGTGTGGTAACAACCAACTGGGTGCTGTTCTGATAGAGATTCCCTAATGCAAAGGACTTGGGGAGATGACAATAAAAAACTGCTCAGCATTGCCGGTGGGGAGAACCAACCCTAAGAGAAACGCCAATGCACAGTGTGGGGAAGCAGAGGTAATTCATGACTTCTGGATAAAAGGGGCAAATGTTTGCAGAGCTAAGGCAGGCGAATGTTCGTTTTAACTCTCCTGAGTACCTCCCCATATTGAGCTAACCAAGATGGAGCGCATCCTGGCCTGCACATCTGGCAAGCAGAGCACATGCAGGGAGGGCAGACCCTCTCCCCTGGCAGTGCTGAGGCCCCAAGAGGCAAACACGAGGTTTAAATGCAAAGGGTGCAGCACCATACCTGCAGCTGGAGCATCTCCATGGAGCACCAAGGGGAAGAAAAGAAAAGAAAGAGTTAGCTGTTTCTTTTTATGCCCTGGAATGGCAATGCATGGATGAGAATGGGAGAAGCCCTCTATGTATGGGACCAGGACATGCTGGGAGCTCCGGCGCCCGCAGTCACTCACCTTCCAGATGCTGGCCTCCTTCCCGTACACCACCGCCATGCTGCCCACTTTGTTGGATTTGATGCGCTGCCGCTCGGTCTGGTTGAGCTCCTCCGACACGAAGCCCATGAAGGAATTGTCCGGGGTGTGCGCTGCGGACACCAAGAACAGATGGACACAGCTGGGACCGCGGCTCCAGAGCTTGGAGGAGAAGCGATGTGAAACGCCAGTGAAGTGCCTGAGCCCCCGCGATGGCCCCCCTGAGTCCCTATGGCAGTGCTTACGGAACATGGTCATGAACTGGGAGGGGTGCAGGTTCCAGTAGCCCCAGTTGGTGCGGAAGCCGCGCAGCGTGGCGTACTCCTCATGGTTGTAGGCTGGCTCCGTCCCGAAGGTATCGATGACACGAACGCGGCACCTGGGAGAGGAGACAGAACCCCATCACGTCCCCGTGCCCTAAATGAGCAGTTTCCCATGGCAGGGCTTTCATCCCCCCGGTGGTTTCCACAACAACGCATCTCCTGAAGACTCGCTAATGCTTTTCCCAACATCCCAGGACTGCTGAGGCAGGCATTACCAGCACGAGAGCAAGGATAAAAGGGGAACATCAAACCAGAGAGGAAAAAAAACAACAAGCTGAATGCGAGAGCAAATGCATTTATAATAAAAGCAATAACATTGCCTGTCATTTTTCTCTCTAATAAAATTGTGCAGGATAGTGGAAGAGATGGGAGAAAACATAATAAATAGCAGGACTATCAGCACTAAATTAAATCGCATATTTTCCTGGCTGCTGATATACCAGGGGATGCTGACATTTGTCATGGTGCTGAAGGAGCCGGCGCCGGGGCTCTGCCTCTTGCAGGCATCAAAGGCTCCCACTGCCACGGTAGGGTGGCAACCTCTGCTCACCCGTTGTCCTTTGAGGTCATCAGGATCTGCCTTTGCTTGCTAATTAAGGAAAAGGAGAGCGTGAGAAAGAAGTGGTGTTCTCACCTATATTTCTTAAAGGAGAGCCCCATGTGCTGCTTCATCTGCTGGAGGCCGTGGTAGTCGGTGTAGATCAGGTCAAAAGGCAAAGGGTTCGTCAAGGGGCAGTTTCCCCGGCCTGGAGGCACCCCTAAATTGCTGGAGGGAAGCAGGAGGCACTGATCAGCTCTGAAGAACATGTGCTCAGGTCCCTGACGGGTGCCTCGGAGGGCTCATCAGGCAGCCCCATGGCCTCTGCATTGTCTTCACGCCTTGGGGACGCAGGGACAGCCCTGCCCCAAATATCTGCCCGCAGGCAGAGCCCCCAGATGGGCTGGGGTTCCCCCTCTGGTGCTCGGGGGGCACTGAGAACAGCTCTCCATTCCATTTGCCCATGGATTTTGAGCATATTTACTCATATTTCCGACTTTGTCCCATAGAAGCTGTGGATGCCCCATCCCAGGTTGGATGGGGCCATGGGCAGCCTGACCTGGTGCCTGATCTAGTGGTTGGCAGCTCTGGCACTAGTGTTGGATGACCTTTGATGTCCCTTCCAACCCAGGCCATTTTGTGTTTCTATGATGATTCTGTGATTTCATCCTATTAATGACATAACCTAATAAAGCCTAATAAAGCCAGGACAGTCAAACTGTGGGCCTCATTCATTGCCTTTGCCTGGGATTCTCAGTCAGCTCCTTCAAATAACCCTTCTCAGCCCCTTTTCTCTTCTGCAGCGGATAAAGTACATTATGAAAATCCAGATAAACTGGATTGACCACAAACTCTTTATCAAGATCATCAGTTACCTTGCCCCAGCACGCAGTGTGATTAATCAGGCATGGTGCACGGCTGGTAAACCAGCAGCATGCCTCCTTCCCTTTTCAATTACCTCTGTGAACTGATGGATCGCTCTCCCCAAAGCTGTTCCATTAAGTGTACTACTGATGTCAGCCTGACAGCCCATCTGCTTGTCTGGACCACATTTCCTCCGTCTCAGGAAAGAAAAAATGTGACACCTTCCAGCTCCAGCAGGTTTCTCAAAAATCCTTGCTACATGTACTTGTGATTTCAGCGCAGCAGTTTGCTCAGAAATACAAATGGTCCATCCCCCAGTTTCAATATTCCTGCATCTTTTTCCTTCTAGATGTGAACTCCTCAATTATTGCACAACAGCAGCATAGAGAATCCAAGTTGTTGGCCCCAAGACGTTGGGCAACCTGTTCTCTGGAACAGGTTGCCCAAGGAGGCTGTGGATGCCCCATCCCTGCAGGCATTCAAGGCCAGGCTGGATGTGGCTCTGGGCAGCCTGGTCTGGTGGTTGGTGACCCTGCACGTAGCAGGGGATTGAAACTGGATGATCACTGTGGTCCTTTTCAACCCAGGCCATTCTATGTTGGCCCCAAGATGCTGGCCCCATTTGGTGTGGGTAGGCTCTACCCACCTATCCTTGTAAGCATTTCCTCATTTCTTAGGAATAAAAGGCACTGGGGACAAGGACCTGTGGTTGGTACAATGCGAAGATCCCTCCTCCAGCCCCATCCCATCTTGGGACCAGCAGACCAAGGGTGATCCCAAGCCCCCAGGAGTGACCCTGGCTCCAGAACAAGCCATCATGGAACCGCACCATGGAACCACATCACTGACCAAAGCCAGGGTGAGCACACATTTTCAATTTAAGGCAAAGAGCTGCGTCTGCAGCTGCTTCAGTGCTCCTGTCACAAGGAATATCAGCACCAGCTCCGGGCAGAGCGGCCGGGTCAGCCGCAGGGGAAACAAGCTGCAGTTTTGTCACTTTTATGGGCAATTTTACGTGACACAGCAGATTGAGAAGATGGCAGGAATAGAAAGGCTCTCACCTCAGAGAGCAACCTCAATGAGATAAACAGGGCAGCGAGGAGTCCCAGCCCTCTGGGGGACAGAGGTGGCCGCTCTCAACGGTAGCAAGTGGGAGAAGGGGAGTTCTGAAGCCACTGAAGGTGCCCAGGATGTTATAGAGATACAATAATAAACTCCACATTTGCTCACATACACTCCATTTTTTCCTCAGGCACCAGCAATGTGCTCAGCCTCACCACCTGCCAGCTCTCCCCAGCTTGCTGCATCCCTCGTGCTCCCAGCATCAAGTCAGTGTCTTCCAAGCAGAGCTTCTCTCTCTCCTGCTTATTTATCCTTCCTAAACACTTTTTAACCGCTGATTTTAATATTCTAATCATGCAAATCCGGTTTGCAGCTCCTGGGCGGTGGGATTTTTTCCCCTGTCCTCCTTATTTAAACATCCTTTTTTCGAGCTTTCATCATTTGCCAGTTAAGCCAACTAATTTTCTCCTAAGCCCAATTTCACTCATGGTTGGAGTGAGATTTCCATGATTTTCCCCACGCCGTGTCCTATTAACGACGCTTGAAATTACGCAAATAGAACTGACGAGCGCAGATGCCTCTTTCTCAGTGAGCATTTCTGAGAAATGCTCAACCCCAGCACCACACCTGGAGGAAACCCCCCCAGTGGGACCCGCCTGCAGTGCTGCCCACATCCATCCCTATAGCTCAGCTCCTCTCCCCGCACTCAGCTCCCCCCGGTGCCGGCAGATGCGAGCCCAGCTCCTCTCTGCCAGCTGCCTCCACCAGCTGTGCCCACTCCAGAATAAATCTAGAGCAGCTTCTTGTCCTGCTATTTTCCCCTTGTAAATACTTGAATCAACCAAGGGGACGCATTCCCTTCCTGAGCGTGGGGCAGGCTCTCTGAATTCAGATGACTGCAGGCTTATCTTTACATCCCATTGACCTATTTTCGAATTAACCCAACCTTTCCTTCCAGGATGGGAGGGAATGGCCTTAACTCGTGCCTGGAGAGGTTCAGGTTGGGTATTAGAAAAAATTTCTTCTCTCAAAAAGTGGTGATACACTGGCACAAGCTGCCCAAAGCAGTGGGGGATTCATCACCCCTGGGTGCGTTGAAGCACCATGGAGATGTGGCACTGGGGGACGAGGTCGGCGGGCACGGTGGGGCTGGACTGATAGTTGGACTGGATGACATTCTTGGTCTTTCCAACCTTAATGATTCTATGATTCAAAATTCAACAATACCCAGCTAAATTCCGCAGTGGTTAATAAGGTTATCATAACCTCTCCATGATTAAAGCAGAACTTTCTGCAGTGGCACCGAAGCCAGCCAGCAAGTCCTCATTTGGCTACAAAATAAATATATTTCACGAAGGAGTGCAATTTAACAGCTCAGTAATTCGCGCTAATTTATGCACCTTCCTCCCCTACAGGATGAAGCCCTCAGAGGTGGTGGAGATCCCTCCCCATCGCTCCTCACCCTCATCCCCAATCCTCACCTGGCACATCTCCAAGCCACCCCTTGTTGCTGCTGGAATTAAAGGGGGTTAACTGGAGTTGATTGGAGTTAACTGGAATTAACTGGTGTTGACTGCCCTTGACTGAAGTTAACTGGAATTGAATGGACTTGACTTCCTGGGTGGGAGAGGCTGGAGGGAGCCAGGAGGGACCTGGGCAGAGCCGAGCCTCAGAGATACACTGATGGTGCAATGCCAAGCTAAATGAACCACAGGAATGACCTGTGTTTGGAAACATGCTGCCAATGAGAATTGCTCTTCCTGGTTGGAAATTCAGCAAAGAACGAAGAACGTTCTCAGGAAAGGTGAAGAACTGCCTGGGCTGGGAGCAGCAGGCGCTCTGGTGCTGGCAGTGCCTGGACAGAGCCCGCTGCCTCTTGCTTCCCCAGCTCAACCACAGTACCCACAACCAGGGCCACTGCTGGCCATCTGCATGATGCCAGCACTGCGTCTGCCAACTGGAGAGGGATGGTGACGCCTGCAGCCCGGGCTCCGCACTGGCTTTCATGCGAACAGATGCAAGACAGAAAGATGGCTTTTATCTGCCAGAAAATAATTAGAAATGCCTTCAGCTGGACATCGCGTTCCATTCGAATGGCCCTTTTTGCAGCCTGAGTACACCTCAGCGGCGGTGGAAAGCGCAGCAAAATAGCAGCTCTAATTACGTGTATGGCAGGCAGCAAGATGGGAGCAGCAGCTTCGGCTGTGGGATGTCGTTCTGGTGCTGAGCAATGCTGTGCCCCACGTGGGACACCCCTCGCCTGCACCCCAGGGTTGGCAGCACAGAACGAGTGCATGCCTAGAATTAAATGCCCTGCCAAGGCCCATATTATGAGCCCAGGACTTGACACCAGAGCAATTAAGCTCCGAGAACACTTCGTAAAGCGCTGACCCCACGAGGCATCAAATCCCGTTTTCTTCGACTTTCTGTCCTGCCTTATGAGCAGTTAATTTCAAGGGGGCAATTTCAAAAGCACCTTTCAGCGCCTCCGAGATCGATGCTCCCCGTCGCTCCCATTCTCCTCCCCATCAATCCCTACATGCAGCCGGCGATGCTGACTTGATGACAGCCACCAGTGCCCATCATCATATCACATCACATCCCATCACCAGCTGCATTTAGGATGGGGTGGAAGCCCACCATGCCATGTCTGCAGGGGGGCTGGGGAGGCAGAGGCTCAGCTCCCTGCACCCACGGGCTCACAGTGCAGTGGTGCAGCCCAGTGCTGCTACTCTCCTTGCTGGGAGCTGGGACACAGCCATGTTCTAGCACAGCTAATGAGTGCCTGGCAATTCCTCATGCCCATTACTGGGTAATCCCATGTGTTGCCTCTTGCCTCACATCAGGAGGCAGCTAACAAATTCACAGAAGAGAACAAACACCTGCACGTTGTTCAGCAGCTCTGCTAGGTCACAGCAGTGTCATTCACAGGTCTTGAACGAGTGGCTAAAAGCTGAAGCAGGAGGTGCTGTGTGTCCGTAATTCAGCTTTTTGGGAAGTGCTGAGCTATGTGATCTGCCTGACAAGGACAAACAGAAGAGAGTGTGACGGGAAGAGGGGTTAAGGGATGTGATGGGGACGTGCAGCACACTGGGGCACTGCCCACCGGGGAGGGGAGCAATGCACCAGACTGGGACAGTGCACCCACCTTCAGACCCAGCCCTCTGACTGCTGCCTTCCTGCACAGGGGCTTCCTCCTGCCTGACTGATCCCCAGCACTACAGGCCCAATCCTGATCACTGCCTCCGAGCGCTGCTGCATTGCAATCAATATATACACTAATAATGAACAGCTGCTCGTAGGTAACTATTGGCTGAAGCACGCGCACGCAAACCTTTTAGCAATCCCTTGCCAATGATCAATACGTGTATAAAAATCAGCTCAGAAATGCAAAGAGACAAACCAGGAGAGAGGTTATTTCATGCTGAATAATTCATGGGTACCGATGCAAGGCCGTGCTGGGCAGGAGCATTTACAACTCCGAGCTGCAAAGCGAGCAGGGGTTGCCAAAGAGAAATGCACAAAATGCAGAATCAACATTTCACATTTCTGGAGCAGAACATCTCCAAACCAGGCTGCTGGCTGCAGGCTGAGCTGCTGATTGCATCCCCGGCTCTCTGCACACCCGCAGCAGTGAAGCCCCCGTCGGGCTTTGGCTAAGCATACGAGATTAATGGCAGCACAGCTCGTTATTAACCACGCTTGTTCAGCTAAGTCTCCTGCTTGCTCCCGTGGTGTAAGGGCTTATCGCTGCTCTGCTCTGAGCCACACTGCCCCACAGCAGGGATGTTTATGAATGGTCAGCAGTAAGGAGATGGATGTACCAGCACTGCTCAGCCCCCCACAAAGGGATCCCTGCATCCACCAGAGGGACAGGACTTCCTCCAGACCCAGAGAAGACCAGGAGCCCCATCCCAGGGCAACGAAAGGGGCTCCTTCCCCTCATTAAACAACTGCCGTGAAGCTCTCCATGAGAAAACACAAACGAGAACCACACAGCAACAAGAACACCCTGCCAGCCATTAACTTCACCCATCCTCGAGCACAGGGACGTTATTCAGTGTGTCAGTCCAACCCAGCAAGGGCTGCAGCACGGAGATGGCTGTGATGCATTCCTGCGCCTCTCTGAGAAGCTGCACGAGGACCAGGATTATATTTTTTTTAGTTAATTAGTCAGGAGCTAATTCTGTTCATTAATTCCGAATGCTGCAGGGGCTGGGTTGGAATTTTCATTGTGTTTTTTTTTCTTTCTCTCCAGGATCGCTGTTTATTTTTCTCACTCCCTTTCCAGCATGGATCATTATGCAGCAGAGTTGGCTTAAGCATCACCCAAAATCTCAGCGGCCCACAGGGCAACTTCAGGCTGTTCTCCGTTCACAACCCGCCCTCTCCAGCATTTTCACTGGCACTTGCCCTCCAGCTCACATCCCCAGCAGCAGCTGAACAGAGCTCTGTGATGCCATCGGCACCACCAGCCCAGCCATAACTCAGCATGCAGCAGAGCCCAGGTGTCTTGTACACAGTTAGCATCTCCTTTTTCCGCTGAATATTGGTCTCTCTTGGAGCCCACACAGGTGCTTTGAGTGGCTGGGTGCAGCCATCTGCTTGCACTTGCTCTGCATCTCCATATGCCACACAGCAGAAGTGTCCCAGCAATGGCCAATTCCCACCCAGGTCACCCTGCAGCCACCCCCCTGCAAGGGACGGGGGTTATTTCTGGCAGCCTTACTCAGCCACCGAGCAGGAAGGGTGGGAGGGGAGGAAGGAAGGAAAGAACTCAGCCACTGCTCAAACAACACCAGGGGCGGAGATGGGGGCTGAGCCCCCACTATGGCACTGACCTACGGGACAGCTGAGTCATGCGGCCATGTCTTCCTGCAGAGAGCATCACTGGGGAGCAGGGGACGGAGGGGACATGGGGGATTCTGTGTGCTGCCAGCGATGCACCAGCAATGCTCAGATCTAGTACCAGGACTACAGGGCAAAGCCTTGTCCTAACAATCTGCACCATGCCTTGGTTTCATAGAACTCTAGTGTTGGAAGGGACCCATGGCACCAACCTCTGCAGCTCCTTCAGAGAGACTGTCACCTTCAGGCTGTGTCCCAGCAGGAAAAGAGCAGTCAGGATGTCGGCCCACTGCACCATCTCACCCAGGGGCCCCCCCTTCAGCACCCGCGGGCTGAAGACGTCCCCTGACTCCTCCGTCAGGAAGCCGATGTGAATCAGGATCTGCGGAGAGAGGGACAACAAGCTGCTGACAGCCAAAAATGACTGCTGGTCCCTTTCCACTTCTGCAGGCTGAAATTACTTAGGGAAACCACTCGGGTGTAAGGACAAGCAGTCTATGTCCAATTAGCAAAGATCCAATATTCAGTGGCTGGCTCTATCTTCAGCCATGGTCCATTTTCCTCATGTACACTGGGGTCTGTCCATGGATGCAGAGCACATCTCCCTGTAGAAAGGGGCCTAGAGGGCAGCAGGAAGATGCCTCCAGCATCTGCAAGGAGGAGACATGCTGCCCCATGCTCCACTCACTGCCAGTGCCAACCCAGGGATGGATACCTCCTGCCGACCAGGAGCCGGCTCCAAAGTCCTGCCCAGCTCCCAGCCGTGTCCTGAGCCATGGCCGTGGCCACCCCTCTGGTAACACAGCCCCGACCCCACAGATCTGCTGCTCCCATTTCCCCATGTCCTCATCCTCACATCAGCCCCGCCGTGCAATTGGCTCCTACATGTTTTTGGTCCCCCTGCTGTCCCTTCAGCTTCTGCTCGAGGCGCCGGGCCGCCCGCAGCCACTGCTGGGCCAGGTGCCGGATCCTCTTCTTCATGAAGCTGAGAGACTCCTTGCCCGTGCCCACCAGCTCCAGCAACGGGGCCAGGTCACTGCGGAAAGCTGCCTGCGGGAATGGAGCACTGCTGATTGCTATCAGGCATCACAGATCACATAACCATGAGATATCACATCTTGGAAGGCGCCCACGAAGAGCACTGAGTCCAAAACAACGAACACCCAAAACCCAACCCTAAGTCTGAGAGCGGTGTCCAATGCTCCCAAAGCTCCAGCAGCTCAGGGCAATGCTTGCTGCCTGGGGAGCTGCTCCATGCCCACCGCCCTCTGGTGCAGAAACTTCTTCTAACATCCAATCCGAGCCCTTGTAAGAAAATTGCCAAGGACCCGTTAGAGAGGGCTGGTTTCACTTGGATGTTTTCCAAACTGGTGCCCCTTGTGGCATCCCAGGTGGGAGAGCACCCACATGTGGCATCAGGATGGGCGCTGGGGATCTGCTGGCACCACTACCTCGGGGGCACCACTGCCACAGCCCCAACCCTGTTGTTATCCCATGGACCCTACCTGGGCACGGGGCGGCGGCGGAGGGGACGGTGCAGCCGTCTGGTTCCTCCAGGGCAGGGGAGGGCAGAACCACTCAACTTCACTGAGGTAGATGAGGAAGGAGCACTCGGTGCCATCCACGCCAAAAAATGCATAGCAGGGGTCGGAAGTCCACCTGGCCCTCATCCACTGCAAAGGGGCAAAGGAACACAAATGGGGCTCATCCACACTCCCAGCTCCCACATCCAGAGCTGTCCATGAGGTGGTTCCAGGTGCAGAACAGCCGCTGACCGCAGCCCCTATTTGTCACCCCCCGACCAGCCTGTAGTTAATTCAACAAATCTACTTGGAGACAGCTCGCTGCGCCCGCTATGTAAAATGCACCAATCACCCAGACAGGAGATCGAATTATAGCCTTCGACAATTAAATTACATTCCAAATTTACTCCAATTGTGGGTGGAAAGGATGCCCAGCGCTAGGGGGTGAGGAAAATCCAGCGCCCCAGTGTTGCTTCAATATACCCTTCAGCATCCTTTCAGGTAGAATCAGCCTGGAGCTGGAAGTAGGAGGCTGGGAAGGGAGGGGAGAAGGGAAATGGTTTTAATTAGCCCATGTAAATATGCTCTCTGACAAAGAGATCACACTGCAGGCCGAACGCCAGGCTGTGTGCAGGTGTGGGGAGCACGCAGTGTCAGCCAGGACATTGCATCAGCAATGGAGGTCCTTGCCACCGTAACAAGACGTGCTCCTGTGCCACACTGAGATTATTCCCCAGCCGTGCCCCAGATATTTAAAGAAGATATGACAGCTCTTCCTCCTCACCTTGCTTCTGTCATCAAACACAGAAAGTACAGGCAGGGAGAGAGCTTCACAGAGCTGGTTCTGCTGCTGCCTGCAAAGCTGTGGGTACACAGCACAGCCCCACACCTCCCCGTGGCTTCGTGGCAATTGGGCATGTGGGGAGCTCCAACTCACCTCCACCTTCCCAGCGCAGTCAGGGTACTTGGGGTCCCTGGGCACCTCGCACTGGTCCCTCCTGCCATCCCCCACTGCAGAGAGACAAGGCAGGTAGTGGGTGCCAACACACTGATGGGGCTGGGAGAGCTGGGCACCTGAGGACAACACTCACTTTTTGCATTCATGAGGCTATTCCGGAGAATCTGGTCTACTTTTATTGCGATGTCTGAGACGTTTTGAGCTATAGCTTGGATCCTCTCCATCAAACCGGCCGCTGGCTGGAACCTGGGGAGAAAGCAGAGAGACCCTGCAAACATCCTGAAAATCCAGGCTTGCAGAGCTGGGCTGTAGGCTGCAACACGGCAGCGCCTCATCCAGCAGAGAGCTTCAGAGAGTTCTGACTTTAAAACAGCATAAAACAGTTTTCTGCTATTTTTTGCAGCGTGCTCATAAACAGCAATACATCTCTGCATTTTACATCGGGAGCTGCTAAATATGCTGGCGAAATCTGTTTGCGTTATTTCAGACGTGCTATGCTTGAAAATCCTCCGCTGTGATTATTGGCCTTGCAGCGCACGCAGGAAGACACGGGGAGTTAAAAAAAGGAGAAAGAACCAAAAATTGAGCAAAAGGATGACAAACATAGCAACAGGCAAAGAAAGCCCTGAGAACCACAAACAACATCGCATGGATGGCCTGCAGTCCAATCCCACTGACAATGAGCAGACTTCCACACCCAACAGTGAGGACTATGGGGCAAGGGGAGATGACAGGGACACCAGCAGTAGAGCCCAAGCTGGCACTGAGCTCCATGTCATGGCCCCATAGAGATCATGGGCACCATCCCAGCGTGGTCAAAGACCCAACACCGTTGGCTCAAAGGGCTGCACATGGCAGCTATCGAACCGCCGCTCACGATCAATCCCAGCTGTGTAAACAGCACTGTTACCCTCCACACATCTCATGGCACAGACAGAGCAGCACGAGTGACAGAGCACAGCAGAGATGCCTGATGTCAATTAAAACCTGGTGTCAGGTATAAAAGGGCAGAGGATCCAATTCGTGAGCAGCGGTGCCACACTCGACAAAGAGAGATTTCCACGTCCAATGCTCTGCTTGCCATTTCCACTGCAAACGATGCCTTGATGAGCACCTTTATCACAGCAAATAATTTCCCCTTCTGCAGCAGCTGGGTCATGGATTTTTCTTGCTGCTGCCGGGATCATTATAATACAAGGAGATGTCATAAGCAGTGAGCAGAACCAAAAGGGCTACCTTGAATACCGCTGGCACAAAAATATGTGCTGATATCAGGTTCTTCCCTCTGAAGTTTTATGTTTGTTCTCCAGCAGATCACTGAACCTGAAGGCTGCGATTTAAAGTACCTCTGTCCTCAAGGCTAAAAAAATCCTGGGTTTATGAACCGATACTGCTCCGGCTGTTGATTTAAGGTCCATTCTCCAGCAGCAAGCAGCCCACATTTTTCCTCCTGGCATGGTTTATGACCATCAATACTCAACCTGCATACCTCCACGGGGAACCACATATCCTAGGCTTTTAAGAAATAATAAATGCAGAGGACACCATTGCCCCCAAGTAACTTTCAACCTTTTGCAGAGAAGAAAGCCCAGGTCTCCTGCCAGCTGCTGTAACAGGAAGAATCCTTGTGAGACTCTGGTAAAACACAGGCACAGAAATGACCTGTGACAAGCGTAGCGTGTGAGCACAGCTTCAGTCTGAGGGCTGAGCCAGCCCTGAAAGCTCCTAACTCCCTCTTTTCCGCAGGTCTTTATCCACCAGGAAGCAGCGGTCAGACCACTGTGCCTGCCTGTAGAGACCAAGAAAAGGTTGGGATGGGCAGAATAGGAGCAAACTCAAGAATTACTGAATTTAGAGCCAGCGAGCCCAACCTTCTGCTCAAACAGGACGGGGACGTTGGCTTGGCGTAGATGCTCCCCATGTTTCCCTAGCACTCACAGCAGTGCAAGAGGATGGGAACAGATACAACTTCTACCTCCACCTGGAAGCCACCCCAACCCCTGGTAGGGTCTAAACCAGCTTGCAAACAGCCAAGAATTTGGTGACTCCCAAGGGTCCGTGTCATTGCAGGGGAGTTGGACTAGATGAGCTCTAAAAGTCCCTTCCAACACAAATGATTCTATGAAAGGCTGAAGTTCTCCATCCCATCTCCAAACGTGGGATCCCCCAGGGTTGAGCATTGGGAAACGCATTCACGTGAGATCAGGACCGTCACTCCAAACTCAAGGCTTTCTCTGGGCTTATCCTCACAACCAGCCTGCATCCTGCTGGTTCTCAAGATTTATCCTGGCATTTATGTCAGCCTGCCCGGCTCCTGTATGATACAGCTGTTCCCCGAACACAAAGGCTTCAAGGCAGAGCCCTTTGATATTAAATGGGTGTTTGATCACGGCGTGCAAGCAGCACTTCTAGTTCTCTGGAACAAGACATCCACGTCGCGTTCAGCTTCCCACAAAGTGCAGAAGGCTTACCTAAGAGGAAACGAGAACTGAAACAATCTGGATGAAGAAAGGGAATATTTCCTTCCCTTCTGCTATTTTGGAGCTGAAACATCCAGCACAGTTCTTGGCATCTTTCATATGTTAAAAGGAAGAAATAATTGTAGAAAACACCCAAAACAGGGAGCCATGCTCCAACTCCCACCCCTCGCATGTTTACCACCTTCATTCCCCAAACCAGCTCTCTCCAGCATTGGAGCAGGGGGTTCCATGCTTGGGGTGAAAGCTGCACCGGTGCTACGGGGCTGCAGCTCGAGCAGCACATTCCATTGAATGCATTAATGAGACGACAAGGAGGTTAAGTAGGAGTTATATCAACTATCATTAAAGTGATTTGTCTCCTGAGCAGAGGACAAGGAAATAAGACAGTTAAAAGCAAAAGCTCAAACGCAAGAAGGTTTTCCTGGAGCTCATCAGAATCTGATGCCTTACACCCAGTAACTGGAGAAGGACAAGGTGAGGGGCCCATTCTGCTAAATGACAGCAAAGCAGGATGGAGAGATTGTTCATCATTCAAAAACAGCACAGCAAAGCACCAGCATGGCGAAACCCAGAGCTTGCCCCAGCCATCCCCCTGCACAGAGCCCTTTCTCCTTGCTGCTTTTTGACTGTTCCTATAGCGACAATATAAATGCCACCAAAATACAAGGGGACCATGCCAGCATTGAAACTATAGTAAATTACTATAGGTTTTCTGGAACAAATTTTTCCCTGGGAACTTAAAACCATTTACTACAGCAAATACAGTACTTTTACTCCTAACCATCAATATTGATTTCATCTTTATTATTTTCAGATTTATACTTCCCCACGTTGATTACGATTCAGATCACGCTGTGGCTTATAATGCACTGTATACAGTATTCATCTCATTCCAAAAGCTGCTATTAAGACGTATCTTTCCCCACAGGCAGATCATTTGCCACATAACGCAGCCAGAGGTTGAGTTTTCCTTTCCTTTTTCATGCGTTAATTTGCTCCCCTTCGCTTTGCCTTTCGCCCTCAGCCCTGCTGCACCTACTCAGCCTCAGCCTGGTTATCCCTTTACAAAGCACCACGCTTTTATTGCCTTTTATGAAAAGCAGCATTAGGAAAAGACAAATCTCCTCCTATTTGCGCGTTGTCTCCATAATACAAACCCTAAGCATGTTTGTTTGCTCATCTTATATTTCTTCCGATCACTGCTGACTTTGGAGAGAGCGACGCGGATGGAGAAGAGCAGCTGTTTGGAAGATAACGCATCCACATCCCAGCACTCATGCAGAGCCCTTCACCAAAGGGCTTTGCTTGCTCATGATGATGTCTGTGCTGCTGTTCACCTCTTTACAATCATAGAATCATGGGATCATTGAGGTTGGGAAGGACTTCTAAGACCATCCAGTCCAATTGCCCACCTACCGCCAATACTGCCCACGTCCCTCAGTGCCACATCCCCACGGCTCCTGAGCACCTCCAGGGATGGTGACTCCACCACCCCCCGGGCAGCTGTGCCACTGCATCACTGCACTTACAGAGAAAATGTAAAGGTTTTGTTGCCCAAAGACACAAGGCAGAACAGCAACCCTTCGCTCTCTGTGAATTCATACGGGGCAAACAACCTGGGGAGCGCGTTTTGGGACAGGAGAGCTCCTTGGGGACTCACTTGAAGCGAATACTGGATGTTGCAGGAGCAGAGCTGAGCTACATCCAAGCAAACTGCAGAAAGGAAACCACGCGCTTGGCCGGCCCCGGCTGTCCAAATGACAGATCGAGTCATAAATACTGGGGCATTTTACACGCTGAAGTATTTCAATTTATTTTATTTTCCATTTACGGCAGTTGATGTTGCTCACAAAAATGCATTTAAAGGGCCAGACCCTGAGCGAGCTGCAGCCCTTGAGAAGCCTCTGCCATTTCAGCAATGAATTGCACGAAAAATAAGATCCCCTGGCAAGAGAACAAGTCACAGCCAGAATCACAGACCTGCCGGGAGCAGCTCGCACGTATCCAACACATTGGCCAGTTCCAGTATCACAGACCTGCAACTTGCACACGCTCTGACACAAGCAGAACCTGCCAGCAGTCAAAATTGTTGATTACAATGTTCTAAGAATGCTGTAAGAAGCTGAGAGATCCTTCCCAAGCAGAGCACTGGGCCGCAGCCATAAGCCCAAGCCTTGTTTTCTTAGAATCATAGAATCCCAGAATGGCTTGGGCTGGAAGAGACCTCAGCGACCATCCAGTTCCAACCCTCCTACTGCAGGCAGGGCTGCCATCCACTAGACCAGGTACCAGATCAGGTTGTTCAGAGCCCCATCCAACCTGGCCTTGGGCACCTCCAGGGACGGGGCACCATGACTCCCAGAGCAGAACAGAGCCCTAAGCACAGGCAGCAGCAACTTCTGTTCCTGGGAACACAAAGGGTTATGGCTCAGTCACTTCAATGTCTGTTAATCTTTACTTGACAGGGGCATAAATCAGCTACATGTGCCTCAGTGCCCAGGCAGTCTGATGCCTGCAGGCTGCTGGGAAGAGCCTTTGGTGAGCCCGGAAGGCTTCAACATTCCTCCACGGAAGCTGCCTTCAAGTCAGCCCCAAAACACCCAGTTTTGCCCACACAGCATTCTCCAAGATCCATGTTGTGGGCGCCAATGGAGGATGCACCCAAATTCCATGGGTGCTGAGGGCCAGCCAGCCACCCAAGCACAGCTCAAAGCCGCTTTGCCCATCATGCGTTAAGGCATCAAACCAGCCCTTCTCCAAAGCAATAAGGCAGCCCCAAGAGCATCACTGCTTCAGGGTGGAAAGGTCCAAAAACAACAGAAAGCAAAGGCTGCTCAGGAAGTGGCTGCAGCAAACCTGGAGGTGCTGGGGAGATGCAAGCACAGAAGTGATAAGAGAAAGGACCTGGGTGCTGCTGGGGGTCCTCATCATCAGCAGCATTGTCACTGTAGCAGCTCCTTAGTGGCAGCGATTTGGGGAGCCGGGTTGGCAGGATGCAGGAGCATCACCTGCTTGGAGTCATACTGTGAGACTTCTAATTTCCAGGGGAATATGGAGTTGTGTAACAATTATAAGAACAAATACTTGAAGTGCGTGGAAATTAACTGAGCCTCGGCAGTAATTAAGCCTGAAGATTAATCAGCCATTAGTAAATAACAGCCTGCATGTTACCCACTACACAGGGCCAGTGGATGAGAGGGGCAGCAGGGCAGACCCCACTGTCACCTCCCACTGGGGACAGCCCCAGCACCCAGACCTGGGCTCCTGTGAGCCCCCAGTTCCCGAGTCCAGCTGGGATCAGCCCCTGCACTCCCCCTCCATCCCTCCCCTAGGTTCTTTCCAGCCAGGCACCAGTGCTCTCACCGCGTGCTAATATTTCCCCTGCCCAGCAAACAGCTCTCCAGGAGGCTTCCATAAGTACTTCTCATTTCCTGCCTTCTGATGATTTATGAGGGTTGCATTCAATTAACAGTGGTATTGATTTTCCCTCAGCTGACTGGCAGCCTGCTCGTGCTCGTTGGGAAATTCATCGCTTACCTTCCTGCATGGGCAGGGAGCAGGAAGGGCTGGAAAAGGCATCCAGCAAAATCCAGTAGATTCTGCAGCTCATGCCTCCTATCCCAGAGTGACAAACCAGGGGCCTTCCCAAAAAAATCCTCGTCATCTCATCTAAGGAGGATGTTGGACACCTGAGTCTATCCAAAGCTGCCCCTGAAGCATTGCAGGAGATGGATTTGACACATGTGAGTGCCTACAGACAGCGCCTATGGGGCAACAAGCAAAGCTTCAGGTGACTTCAGCCATGAAAAACCCTGGAGTCACTTCCAGCTGCGTTGCTCCTGACAGATGAGCAGCTTTCCAAGGCTGTTAATTAATTATACCTTGCTTATTTGAATTCCTCCATGCACTTTCTGGGTAGAAAGCCATCCCTGCAAGACTGACATGGGGGCACTGGGAGCACAGAACACGCTGGGGGCTGTGCTGCTGGCTGATGATCTTGAGGTCTTTTCCAACTCCAATGGTTCTATGATCCCATAGATATCTCAAGCATCTTTTCCAACCTCAGTGGTTCTATGATCCCACAGATGACCTTGATCTTCTCCAACCTTAGTGACCCTATGATTCCATAGAACTGAGGGTCTTTTCCAACGTCAGTGATTCTATGGGTCCATAAAGCACAAAGGGGCTTTGGCTCATTCCTACCTAGGAGGTGCCCCCACCTTTGCTGTTTTTGTGGAGATCCAACATAGGGCAGGAGAGCCCCTGGTAGAAGCAGAACAGACCCCTCTGCTGCTCAGAAGGAGATGTAGGCACCCGTGCTCCTGTCTGTGCTGAGCAGAGGACACAATTGTGGCAGCCGTGCAAACCAGAGGGGCTTTAAAGAATTAAATCCTTTTGAAATTATCACCCTTTAATTGCATTATCATTCGCTGACAGCTTCAAGTCGGTCACCGGAGATCAAAGGAGGGTGTTTGTAAATGCTGCCGGGACCATCAGCCCCACTGCGATGCCTTCATCTGCAGACACAGAACTCAAATTCAGCCATAACACGGGCTGGATGACAATGCAGGAAAATGACTGTACGGCACCAGCAGGTCCACGCAGCAGCTCAGCTCGATGGAGATGCTCATGGGGCTTGGAGCATGGGACTGCTTCCAAGTGGTGTTTGTAGCATGCACACAGCCTCGCTCGTTTGCGCTCGGGTTCATCTCACTGCTTTTGTCGTTTGGGATGCTCTCAAGGGGAAATGTGTAAGGAGCAAAAGGCGATGAGGTGATGAAGTTGATCCTGCCAAGGAATACTCTGCTCCTGAAAACCAAGGGATCTGTAATTTCAGCTGCTCAATGCCATCTCAGCACAGCTACAAAATCCAGAGGATGCTTCCATGCACTCCATGCTCTGCAATCCCTCTCAGGCTCAGCAGGATCAGACCCCCTCAGCACAGACAGGGCCACCACGTGGCACCAAGGGCCATGATTCCCTTTGAGAAGCCCAAGACCCCCCTGGGGACGAGCAGCTCCTTGGGGCTGCTGCCACCCAATGTGAGATTTCCCTGCAAGGCGACTGCTGCCAGCTCATATAAATGCTTTTAAGTTCATCTCTGATGTACAGAAATTATTACAACCTGGAATTAATGGTTCTTTTAATGAGAAATTGGCTCAGAACATCACCAAATGAGAGCGAGCGCCTTCCAGTCTAGCAGCCACGTCCCTTCCTCCCCAGGATTACAGCTGGTGCATGCGGCTAACACGCAGCCTCGCAACAATAAAATCCCCAGCACCTGCCATTACAGAGGCAAATTATATTTTTCAGTGGTTAAAATTACATTACTTAAAAGGCAAAGCCATGCACTCCCAGGCTTCCTGCACAGCTTTAATTCGTGTGTGCACTCAGTTCGGCGCAGCACAGCCTTTAATTACAGGCTCTCTTACTATGTTTTCCATTACAGGCGCAAAGAGGCTCATAAGAAAAGCAGTGGGGAGAGGAATGGAAGTGATCATGGGGGTGGGGAGGTGCAGAAACCCTCAGTGGTGACAAGGCAGTGGGGACTGTCACACACCCAATGGGTCACCCACAACTCCATCTGAGCAAAATCAACAGCATCTGGTGGAAGATGAGGGCCAGCAAGGCTAGGATTTCCCAGCCCCACTCCAAGGTGCTGGGCATGGCAACCCCCCTACAAGCCCCCCAAGTCCATGATTGAGGGGATAGCAGTGGTGCATGGGGACATCGGTGCCTCCAACTGACCTGTCCAGAGGGAAGCGTGCCTCGTCCCCTTTGTGGAAATCAGTGCCGTTCTCCAGCCTGGCCAGGATGTCCATCCTCTTCATCAGCAGCTCCAGCATGTCGCTCATCCGCCGCAGCACCCCTCGGGACTCCAGCGCGCCCATCACTGTGGGGCACAGAGAGCAAGCGGGACACGGTCACAGCCGGGCGCTGCCAGTGGGACCGAGCTGGGTGCTGAAGCAGAGTGTCTGCAATGCTCAGCCCCAGAGCTGCCCTCACCACGCTCCCCAGCCCCAGGCACAGCGCTTCAGGGACCACACGATGCTCTGCTGTCCCCTCCCAGGTTTGCAGCCCCATACCTGCCATCCTGCCCAAGGTGCAGAGCTCAGACTGAGCCCTGCTGCACCTGGATTTGGCTGCGGGCGATAGATCCCTGTTTGTGCGTTGCAGCTCAGCCAGCTCCCAGCAGGGCAGCCCTGGGTCCCAGCCCCATTTCATACTCTGCTGGCACGGCTCGGGTTGCCATCGTGCTGGCAGCTGAGTTTCCTGAGCCCCATACCTGCAGCACACAGGCTCCTGGTTTGATCTTCAGCATAACGTCAGTCAGCCCAGAGCCAAGCAATGGAAAATAAAGCTCCTGTTTCATCTCAGCGCCATTCATTTCATGTTAGTAATAACTTAATCAGCACATAATCCCCCAAACTTCTCTCATTTTGCTTATCTCTGCCATTCCACTCAGATAAGCTTTGCAAAGGGCAGTGCACATTGCAGTTATGATGCAGCAGGGGATGAGCAGGCAGCACGGGGACACATGGACACCCCACGGCACTGGGAACGGGGCACCTCTGGGGCAGCACAAACTGCTTGTGGCAAGAAGTCAGGGACTTCTGCTTGAATCTTTGGATGCCTGAGGTGCTGGCCAGGCTGGGGGACACAGGAGCCCCGTTTGTCTATCCCAGTGCCCAAGCTAGGGTGCAGCCCCCTGGGTTTTCCCATTAAGAAGCAGAACTGCTAACAAAGGTGCAATTTAAAGATGTCACGGGGGACAGAAGTGGAAACAAGGATGCTGGAGTTCAATTTGACTGGCCAAGTGCATCTCCAAACACAGCCCAAACACAGAGCCAACAAAAACGTAACAGCTGTGAGAGGGACTTAAGCCAGAAAATGCATAGGGAACACACAGCCATGCTGTGCTGCTGGGAATGGGCAAGGACAGAGCCTGGAAAGGGAGTGAAGATGATTTACAGCCACCGAGCCAGGCTGCTGCCCCAGTTTGCAGCCAGACTGCACCCGTTTAATTAAGGATGCTTGTTTAGTGGTGCTGTTTGAAATTCAAATGGCTGCTCGTACAGCCCTGGCACAGAAGCAGCTCTGCCCCTTATTAAAGCACAGAACCTGGAAAAGCCCTTCCCAAGGGGCACTCACATCCCCAGGGGCTCCCCAGGGAGAATTCCCACTTCCTTACTCCACATCCCAGCGCTCCTTCTTCCACATCCCAACTCTCCTTCCCTGGCATCCCAATGCTGCTGCTGGGGAGTGGAGTTCTCCCTCCGGGCAGCACATCCCCTGCCCAAAAGCAGCGGCCCAGCACGTGTTCCCCCCACCCATGCCCTCCCCTGGCTCTCAGGGATGAAGCCGAAGCTCTTCCCCACCGACCCCTCTCTTTTTCCACTGTTGGCCTTTTTGTTGTTGTTGTTCCAGGAGCTTAAGGAGGATAACAAGAACAATCTGACATTTTTGGCAACGATTATTACATCTCTTGGAAAGTGTGCCTCATTAAAACCCAAAAGAAAGGAGGAAAAGTGCTGAAGCGACTGTTTTAAACACGCAGGAGCTGGGATGGATTCGTTAACCTGTGGTGGAGCGCTGCGGCTGGGGGGAGCCACACAGCCCCAGAAGGGGATCTGCAGCCTTTAAACCACGATGAAGAGCATGGTAGGAGGCAGGAGAACCCAAAACCCCTCTCAGCAGCACAAACCCCTGCAAAACGAGCCTCGCAAGCGACTTTTCTCAGCAAAAAAACAAAAGCAAAATACAAAAGGAGAAATATTCTAATTACCCCTGATAATCAGCTATGATGGGAAAGAAAACACAAGGAAAACTGCTCAACGGATTAATTGGAGTTTGCTAAAGTATGACAGCTCCTGACAGCTCTCTGAGCGGCAGGCACTCTTTAAAGGCAATCACCGAACCTGACAGAGGTTTTCATAGCGGCACTATGAAATAATGATTGCAATCAATCATACCTTACTGGATTTCGTGAGACATGCTGGTAAACACAGCGAAGGGAGGAGAATTATTTATGGTGCT
The DNA here is from genome assembly GCA_016647715.1 of Pavo muticus. Taxonomy (NCBI): domain Eukaryota; kingdom Metazoa; phylum Chordata; class Aves; order Galliformes; family Phasianidae; genus Pavo; species Pavo muticus. The sequence continues at coordinate 176,900 of JACDJE010000165.1, read as the reverse complement.
TCAGAAGAGCATACAGCTAAGTAATTGGATGAAATCAGGGGAGGAAAAGAAAGCATCCCCTCAGGGCGATGGCTATTGGAAGAAGAAAGAGTTTCTCTGCAGAAGCGGTGGAACAGCCAGCAGCCGACGTGTGGATGGAAGAAAGAAGCGTTTCTCTGCAGAACTGATGGAGCAGCCAACGTGTTGAGCTGTGGATGGGTCCTCTCCCAGCCGTGCTGGGGAAACTGAGGCACATCTGAGCCCATCTCCCTGCTGCGAAGGCATTCTCCTGGCATTGAGAACACAATTTGACAACGCATCCCTGCTGTTTGTAACACGGCTGATTTGTTGTGGATTTTTTTCCCTCCTTCTCAGACATAAGTCACATCCCTGCCTGGCTGCCTCACTACAGCTGAACGCTCCGTTACAAGCAGGGAATTTGCTCAGCGATGCTGAGATATTACTTACATCCACTGGAAATACCAGCTGAATTAATTTCAATCTAAAGCATCATTTGCTCAGCTTTGTTTTTCTCCTTTAAAGGACAACTGGAGGCTACTTAAGCTCCTCAAAAGGACAAGGTGGATTGCAGGAAGGAGCAGCTGCTCCCCGGGCAGCTCAGCAGAGCCCATCCTTCAGCTTCGCACCGCCCCAAGGGCCGCGGGGACGGAGATGCGCTGGGCCGATCTGCGCCGCGCCGGGCCGGGCACTGGCCCTGGTGCTGATCTGCAAGCACGAACCCACCGCACACCTCTATTTACCCGAGCTATTGATTTTGGTTCGAGCAGATTAAAAGAGCAAAGCAACTTGCCAAGAGCTCCTGCTAGCCCTGGCACGTAATCCATTACAACCACAGCACAGAAATTCTGCGCTAGCTGGCACCAGTTGAGCCCCGGGGCAGACCTGGGCCACCCCTGGTCTGCAGCCCTAGGGAGGGACACTGTCATAGAAAGGCTTAGGCTGGAAGGGAACTTAAAGATCATCTAGTCTAGTGTTTAGAGAAAGAGACTCTTTATCAGAGAGCGTAGTAATAGGACAAGGGTTAATGGCTTTAAACTAAAGGCAGGGAGACTCAGATTACGTATGAGGCAGATATCACAGTGAGGCCCTGTCACTGCTGCCCGGAGAGGATGTGGGTGCCCCATCCCTGGAGGTGCCTGAGGCCAGGTTGGATGCACTTTGGGCAACCTGGTCCGTGGGAGGTGGCCCTGCCCACAGCAGGGTTTTGAGCTGTGTGGGATATAAGGACGCTTTCAACCCAACCATGCTGTGATCCCTTCATCACCCATCCTGGCCAGACCCCTCGAGTCACCAGCAAGGGCACACCAAGCAATCACTGCCATCTGCAAACCCACTGACATCATCTAAACTAAGCAGAGGAAAACATAGACCAGTTCAGCCGCTGTGAAAAGCACGAGGAGCCACACAACAGCATTCATGCCAACGACAGAGATTTCAGCAGTCTTGTTCCTGCCAGCAGTCAGCGGGGAACTGGCTGCCCCGTAATCAGCAAATTAAGCAGCCTTAAGTCAGTGGGGGAGGGCTGATGAAGGAGATGATATTGGCTGGGCAGCACACAATTTACCCCCTTGGATTCATCCATCCCTTTGCCCGCTGTGGTGCAATCAGCACTAACTGCACGGCACTGGGAATGCACGCTCCGGCAGGGCTGGGCTCTGCCGCCCGGTCACCTCTGTCCCCCAACACGGCTGCACAGAAATGTGTCACTGCAGCCCTGTGCATCTCTATGCTCCATACTCCTGTACAAATAAGAAAGGGCAGGAAGCTGAGCAGTACAGACATTCATAGACAGATGTTGCTGCAACAGAGCTCAGAGCTGCCCCACAACCCCCCACTTTTATTGCCTTTTCCCCACACATTCATCCTAAGGGACAGAGATCTGCAGGCAACAGGGACAGTCCAGAAGTGCTGCCCCAAGTGACACACCACAGGGAAAATGAGGATGTGGAGAGCAAAGCCGGACCCTGGCTTTGCAGCTGGGACCCCAGTGGGGAAAAATCACTTTCAGAGGCTGCTCTGCTGCCCACTGCGCTTTATTTCCTCAAGTACCCACTGCTCCCAGGTGCAGGATGAATTTTGATTTAAGTGTGAAAGGGGTAATGAAAGCCCAGAGAGCCATTAACATTCCTCCCGGCCGCGGCGGGCTGTTTGCTCATCAGAGGCTGATGGAAATGCCGTTTGAGTTCCTTGCAAGCGATGGAAAATCAATTAATTGATTTAATCATCCCCTGGGAGGCACTGCTGATAGAGATAACGGAGCGCTGGGGGCCAGCAGGACGCTGCACCCTACACTGCTGGGATGGGGCAGGAGGGGCTGTGGTGCTCCGCTCACACCATCGCTCCCACCCCATCCCACGCAGCTGGATGTCCTCATTTCCCTATTTCCAAGGCACACATTTCCCTGCCTGGAAGAGCAATTTAGTCAGAGCTGTAAAGTTTTAAAGCTCCACTTTAAAATCCCTTTACAGAAGCGATGTGGGGACCTGCGCAGTGCGTGCACTCATCTAATGGATGGGGACTGCTCCAAGGCCAAAGCACCCAGCGGGTTGTGGCCATGGGAGAACTGCACCGAGTCCCTTTGCTGCCACAGGGCAGTGCCCATGGGGACACTGCATGCAGAGGACACGCTTTTAACCCAACACCACTTCTCCTGGTGCCTGCAGCAGCACAGCCAGCAGCACCCACACCCGCCAGCACCACTTTAACCAATAACTAATGAAGCCTCCCCATACTCAGCAGCAAGAGCAGTGTAAGCGATTCCTGCTGCCTCATGCAGCTGCTTCAAAGAGCCCCTGGAGCATCCAAGCATCTGTTGGGAGCGGCAGGGAGCGGGGCTGGTGGGACACAAAGCCCAGGCAGAAAAACTAAGCTGAAGGGACACGCAGGACCCGCTGGGGACATGTGCCATGTAGCAGCCTTGGTGCCAACAGCACCCACCGTGGGGAGCTGGCCAGCCACAGCCACACTGCTCTGGGGGATGTCAGATGGGAAAGTCTCCTGCTGCCTTGTGAGGGAGCTCTGCATGAGGAACATCTGAATGCAGGTCACGGTGCTGTGACAGCAGTGCTGTCCCCGTCACCCGGTGCTGCCCGGGTGAGACGCTGGCGCTCCAGCAGCTCATCCTGACAAGGCGCTTACAGCCACGGCACTGCTCAGCAAACGGCATCAACAACATCCATCACAACAAGAGCAGCCCTGCGGAGAATCGCAGCTCGCTCGGAATGGAGCTGGCAGTAATTACAGCCAGGTTTGCACAGCTGAACCTGCCCAGCTCTGTCCCACACTCTGTGGTGTGCCCTGTCACTGCTATGGGGTTACGCAAGGCTTTGCCAACTGGTTCTCCTGCTGTCTTCAGTATGCATTAAGGCAATGAGACGGATGCATAACTTACATGGCTTCTTGAGGGCAAAGGGAGAGTGAGCACTCCTGAACCACGCAGCCATGTGTCACATCCCCAGAGGAGCAGCCCAGGCACTTACTCCCAGGGTGCTCTCCAGCCAGAGACCTGGACAGGTTGCGTACAACGGGCTGGCAAATCCACTTCAGGGTATTTTGCTGGTCCCAAGCCAAGCTCCTGCCAAATGAACTGCATTTCTGCCCGAAAGGGTGAGAGCAGGAGTTACTCTTCCCAAGACAGAGGGATAATATAACAGACTGCAGGATGCCAGGGCAGACACATCTGTGTTTTTCTACCTCTTGACAGAGCCTAGCCGTCCCCTCCTGGCTGTCCTCCCCCACCAGAACCATGTGCAGAGGGTCAGGGCCATGCACAGACCTCCCCCTCCTCCTCCCCCTCCCGCGAACAGCCAACTGCAGGGCAGCACGGCGCAGGTACTCCAGCTCTCTCTGATCATTAGTGATGCTGAGCTTGACCTTTCTGCATCTGCCGTGAGAACAAACGACACTACCTGGCCACACTAACCCAGCTGGGATGCACCGCAGCAGACGGAAAGCCAGCAGAAGTGGGAGTGAGAGCAAAGGGCCCCTCTGAGAGGAGCGTGTTGGCTCTCATATTTCTGTTTGGCCTCTTTGCTCTGCTCCTCAGGGAGCCATTGAAGGCACTGAACTAACATGAGAGCCCGGCGTTTCATGGTGCTGTGACTCTGGAACAGCAAAGATGCCCTACAAAACCCCGAACAACCTTCAGCATTACCTTCTGCAGCTCAGCTCCCCCTCCTCTGCCCCCTCCACGAGAATCCCTCCTCCCAAGAGAGAGAAACCACAAACACCAAAGGACTCAGCTGTGCTGTGCAGCCCCAGACAATCCCTCTCTCCTCTTCTGTGCTCATCGATGGAAGAAATTGCTTTAAGCAGGTGAGACTCCGGGAATCAGAGCAAGGAACACAGGAGAGGCACAGCACAACACAGCGAGAATTGCTCAGGGGAGAGCAGGGCAGGATTTCTGCCAGGTGATGGTCAGTGCCATTTCCAGCACAATTTGTGTTGGCTGCAGGACTTCTCCCGAGCCCCTTGCCCCAGTGCAACAAACAAGAGCCATCTGGCAGTCCAGGACAGTAGCTCTGCCATGCACCTGTGTGCATCACAACCCCACTGATCCTGCCCACGGGCTGCTCAGCATCCCATCTGGGTCCCTACCCTGCAGCCCCAAGGAGATCAGACCCCCAGACATCTCTCTCCAACCTGGGATGGGGCGGCAGCCTCGCAGGGACGCTCGCTGTTTCCTGCTCCCCATTAAAGATTTCAGTGCTTTTCCAAGATCATTGCCCTGCCCCAAACCAGCCCTACCCAGCACTAAGACAAATCATGTTTTTATTCCTCCCAAGCATTTCAAATACGAAAGAGGAGGTGTGGTGAGGGCATAGACAGCTGAACCTCTCGAGTGCAGGTCTGCTCCCCGCATATCTCCCTCACAGGAGATGCCTTTTGCCAATCCAGATCTTTGCTCGTAGAACAAATTCTCCCAGCGACCGTATCAAAACAAGGGAACCTCTGTCTGTGTTTATTTGGCAGCAGGATTAGGATAAAATACCACACATTCCTCGAGGTTTTTATTTATCTTTAGGACGCAAAGCCTCCGCTGCATCAAATCAGCGAGCAGAGAACCCATCTGAGCAATGATTTCTGGCACACACACAGAGATTGGGCTGGAGAGAGTCTCCTAGGAGGAGATTCACATATAAAAATAAAATTAAAAATGGGATTAACTTCCAGGCTGTGACATTATCCATTTCTCCTTTTCATGCTCCTGCCTTCTATCCATCTTCATTTTGGTTTTGATTGGCTGCCCGCTCGGCTCAGATGCTGAGAAAGCTCTGGGCAAGGCTGTGGCATTTCCATAAGCTCTCCTCAGAGCACAGTTTGGGTAAATGCACACTGGGCCAAGAGCAGAGTTGGGATCGCAGCACCCGAGGGTCAGGGGAAGCAAGAATAGCCCCAGTGTGGCTTTGAAACCAGCACTGCAATGAATGGTCACGGCTTATCCACGGCCAACAGGAGCTCTCCCATGTGAACCACCTGGAGGTGCTGGCAGCCCCACGTGCACCTGGTGGGATGCATGGAAGTGGGGACAGCACAGCTCCAAGGCAAGGAGGTCTGCAGGGAAAACCCCGCGAGCAGAGCCTCGCTGGCCCCAAGCTGCACCTGCTGCATTAGCGAGGCAGCTCACACCCAGAGCAGATGGGAAAGGATGCTGCCAGCTTGCACTGAAAAATTAATTAGTTAATAATGAACGATGCTCAAAGGGAGCCATTAAACCCAATGCATCAACGAGCCCCTTGCTCAGACAGCACACAGAGGACCTTGCACGCTCAGAGCCTGTCCCACAGCACACACATCTGAGCACACACCCAACGATGCCTCTGCACCCAACAGTCCCGAGCAAAAACGCTCCACACAAATGCTGGCCCTCCTCCCACAATTACTGACATTAGCAGCTAATCAGCCCGGCCAAATTAACCTGCTCCTTTGAGCTCGTCTTCAGACCAGCACCGTGCACTTAACAGCAACGATAGCAACCAGCGATATTTCTTGGGTTTCCTTGGGATCCATAACACATGTTAATTAAAAGCCCGTTTGTTACTCAAATTGATCTACTGAGATGTCACAGCGCTAAGAAGCGGTGAACCCATCCGTGTTCCCCTCACCCCATCCTACAGGTGCTCAGTGCCCCACTGGCACAGCTCAGTGTTCCTCCACGGGGCCTGGGGGGGATCGAGGTCTGCCCCAAGCAGAACACAGCCAGAACTCCAACCCAGTCACCAGCACGTGCTTTACATGGACCTTTCCCACCTCACCGGGCTTCAGTCCCCATTTTCCCCAGTGGCAGTGGTGAGGTTGGCCAACTTGCACCATCCCTCCCAATTTCAGGAGATGGGTGATCTGTTTTCCTCCCCATCCCCGGGAGCCACCACCTCTCAGACAACGCTTGGCAGGGATGTCACACAGCTCGCACCCGAAGTCAGCCCTGTACACACCCTGAGGTCTGGGTCCTGATTTCCTTTTGGGGTTTCTCGCTCCCCACATAGGATGAGCCCTCCTGTCCCAGACGCTGTGCTAGACAACAAGCAGACCAAATCTTCCCAAACAAGAGACACAGCAGCAGCCAAATCCGCAGCAATTCATCTGGAAGCAATAAGTCATTCTGAAAATCCACCCAATGGACTAAAAAATGGATTTACTCTGAATTTCTGAGCTTACCTACACAGCAGTGCCTGCCTTAGCCAGTGCTACAAACCAGAGGGGCTCGAGAAACAAGGAAAAGAAATGAGATCCAGCCCCAGGACTGTGCTGGTGAATGCAAAGACACCAAGGGCGGGAGGCAGTGGACTCAGATCTGGGTGAAATAGATGACCAGAATAAGGATGGGAAAAAACATCCCACCATGGCACCCAGAAAGGGGACTCTGGCCTTTTGCTGTCGTTTTGCCCCAGCTTCATAGAGTCCTTTGGGGTGGACCTGGTGACTTTGGCAGGTTTCTGGAAACCTTGGCTGCTGCTGACAGCAGGGTCTGTGCCGTGCTCAGCTCTGCAGCAATATATCCCCTGGGGTGGGACGTTCTGCATCCCCAGCTTGAGTGGACCACCGGTGAGCTGCAAGGCCACGGAGAGGTGCTTACCTTCAGTCCGGATGGTGAAGGGCGAATCCCCCAGGCGCTTGGCTGAGAACTGCCCTCCCAGCGACGTCATTAAGAAGCACAGAGTGAAAAATCCAATGCCCAACACAAATATCCTGCAGGGAGGAAAGCAAAGCCATAAGGAGAGGTGTGGAGCTGCCTCTTGCCTCCAACCACGGCCTTATTGAATGGGAGGAGCCCCAAGATGCTCCTGCCCAATCCCTGGCAGCAAAATGTTGTGTTTCACCCCAAAACACCTTCTGAAGTCACTGTGACCTGCTTGCGGGGTCTGGGTGGGAAAGCTCAGCCAGGGCAGGCTGCAGGAACCACTCAGCAAACAATACTCATTTTCCTTCTGAGAGCGCCCAGGGAAAAGAGAGACCTCGTTCCTTCCCTTTCTCCCACAGGAGCTAAAAAAGATAAAATAAAACCAATAATAATGATAAAAAAGGAAAACAACACCTTTTTGTTCCCCCCATAACCAGGCTGCAGATCGTGTCCAGCTTTGGGGACCTGCATGAACTCCTCCCTTTGGGGACAAGTGTTCAAGGAGAACACATGCTGTGCTCGGGGCCAGCAAGGAGAAGAGCCCAGAGCCCAGATGGTCCCATACCATGGAGGCTTCTCCATGAAGGATTTGGGAAAATCCTGCCCATCAGAGAGCCAGAGAACAGACGTGGCAGCAGCTCAGCCTCCTCTCCAAGAGACAAAATTAGCTTTTGTTGGAGGGGTTTGTCTTCAACCAACCACATCCCATGGCCATGGGGAGCTGATGGCCCCATCCAGGTGCTCACTGGCACTTCTGCCTCTCTGCACCTCTGGCCCAAAGGGAAGCAGCCCACCAAGAACAGGATCCAGCATCTCCTGTTTGAAGGTTACAACATCATCTGCAGGGCGCAGGAGTGGCACAAAACCCAGCACTGCCACCCAGCACTGCGTCTGTCTTTGGAGGTAACACAGCTCCCTGCCTTACAGCATTCACCTGCTGGCCCTGGCAGAGCAGCTGCTGCCCCGTGCAGTGTGTGGCATTGCTGGTCCCTGCTCCGTGGCCATGGGGAGCAGAGGCCGTGGTCCTGCAGCCTCTGATGCTGAATGCCCCCAGCAGTGCTCCCGGTCCCCCTTGGAGACCCACGGCCAGGCACAGGGAGAGCTGATCCCTCAAAGAGAGGTAGAACTGCCTAAAATCCCCATGTAGACACTCCGGGAACCTCTTGTTTCCAAATGAGCCTCCCCCAGGGGATGGGAAGCAGGTTAACCAAGCGCATCCAGATCTGCATCCCCAGCGGCCCATCCGTAGCAGATGCTGGTGAACTCGTGGGGATCACCATGGACCTCAACTCCTCTGAATCAGACCTTGCAGATGGGTTTCCAGGGGGCTTCTGACTCAGCTCAGGCAGGGAGGTGGTGGTGGAGATGGCTGAGCAACTCCAAAAGCAATAGGAGTCCCACAGTCTACATAGGGCAGGGAAGATTTGAGGACCCTGAGCACATCCCACTCCCCATCCCCATTATCCTGCCCAACACCCAGCCCCATTGGGTCTGCAAGAGCCAACGGAGGAGAGCAGTGCCCAGCCATGAGTGAAGGTCCTCCCTGGGCACAGCCCACACACTGCCCTTCCCCAGGGCACTCATTGAAGTATTCATCATCCAGGGGGTGGCTGCTTAAATCCTCACAGCTGATCCCCCTCTCTGTTCTCATCCCATTGACATTGTCTTCATCATTACCCAAGACCTTGTTTGTGCATTTTAATCTCCATGATTATAACCTGGCAAGGAGCTGTGGTTAAACTCCTGGAAGAAGGAGAGGAAGAGAAAGACTGGGAGATCCGTGCTCCAGCATCTCGTTAGGAGACAAAATCTGCTTGATTTTGATTGGATTACAGAGAGAGTAGGAAAGATACAAGAAGAGGGATCAGATCCTAACTGAATTAACGTTCCTAGGGCAGAAGCAGACCCAGCCCAGCAGTGCACCAGGCAGCCCAGCTCTTCTACCTTAACTGGTAGAAATTCCTTTGTCCAGAAAATGAATGCCACGAAGGAGGTGTAACAGGGGCTCAGATCTTCCAGGTTGCCCATCGGACAGGCTGGGACTTCCGTTCCCCAAATAAAGTCTCATTTCCTGAAAGCCACAGTGCTCCAATGGCCAGATAGCATCTATCCCACACGCTGCCTTTGCCTGCCACCACCGTCACCTCCAATTCATCACCACGGTGCTCCAACTGTGTGGGTTCTGCTGCCAGGACCCTCTGCACACCCACCCTCTCCCAACCCCATGTGAAATTCGCGCCCAAATCCAGCACTGCCCCAAAGCAAACAGCCGGTGCTGCTGAGACCAAAGTGAGAGCCATCCCCATGCAGCCCCACAGCCTGCTCACACCCTCGCTTGCTCTCTCCCCTTTTCCTCTTGCTGCAGGCACTTTCACAGCTCGGGGCTTTTTGCATCGCTTTGCTAAGCGTGTCTGGAGTGTGATTAACGACATGTTTTGGTGCAGAGGGTCAGCTTTCCTGCTCGCTGTTTGCTGATGGCACCGCTGCCAGGAGCCCACATTGAGCAGGGATCGCACTACGGGTGTCTGCTGAGCAGCCAGAAACAAGCACCCGAATTGCAGCACCTGTCCCAGTTGCCACCATGGTAGCACATCTTACTGGGCTGCACTGGTTGGAGAGCACAAGACAGCCCAGGGCATGCAGATGAGACCATGCAGGTGCTGTGCTCTGCACGCCAGGCTGCCTGCCCCAGGAGCCATGCCCACAGCGCTGGGTATGGGGGCAGGGATGCTCAGCCGATCCCTTCCGGCTGGGGATTTCAGACTCACCTGGGAATGAAAACAGCCACTGCTAAAGGGCTGCACGTGTCCTTCCCACCTCCTGTGGTTGCACACTCGCAGCTCCAAAGCTCTGCCCCTTTCCCCGCTCTGACCCCGAGCTCAGAGCCACGGAGACCCCCCGCTCCCCCGCCATGACCTTGGCCGTGCCCCAACGGCTCCCCAGGGTGCTGCCGCGGGATCCGGCCCCGAGAAGGGCTCTGGGCAGGCGGTGCAGAGCCGTACACCTCCAAACACGAGCGCAAGCAAACGGCACAAGCACGGCCCCGTCCCCACAACCTGCTGCGGGGGCCGAGCAAAAAGGCAGCGGTCAGATCCCTCTGCCGATCCCGGGCTCACCCCGACCACGCTGTGCCCCCACACGCAGCTTCTCCTCCCGCGGTCTTTCCGATCCCTTTCCCTTAGAAAAAGCCCGAGCAATTACCGGTGCCTCCCATGTGGCGCAGGTCTGGGAGCAACAAAGCGAATCTCCGGTGCGATAGGGATGGAGAAGCAAGGGATGGAGGGGGAGAGCCGAGGCACGGAGGCATCAAATGTAAAACAACAATAATAAAAATAAATCTAAAATAAAAGCAATAGGAGGACCGAGCCGTGCTGGCATGGCTAGCAGCCCCAGCCCCTGCCTCCGGCTCAGGTGTGGGATTCCACATCTCCAGCAGCACCCGTGGATTTAATCCGGAGGAACCAACTCCCCTGCGAGCACCGACATCGCAGAGGAAGGTGAGCAGAGCCACACACAGCGAGCCCCCGGAAGGTATCGCCGCGACGGGCAGCCAGCGCTGACCTGCCGGCAAACTTGCTTGGGCTCCCGATATCTCCATCTGGGGCCAACCCCCACGCAAGGCAAAATTAAAATAAGAATCAAAATAATAATTATTAATTAAAAAAAAAAAACCCAAACCCGCTTTCTATCCCGGAGGGGTAAGCAAGGTGTGGAGGAACCAAGGAGGAGAATAAAACCCCAACTTTACCTAAAGGGTCTCAAGGTGACGAGACATCTCCTGACCATTATCTTGCCATCCGCGTTGACTGTGATCATCGTTCAAAGTTGCGGGGCCAGCGGGGATGGGGGCGGCCCCCGCACCCCCCCTCCCCCCCACCCGGCGCCGCGGCAGCGAGCGGGGCTCAGCGGGGCC
>JACDJE010000165.1:126513-165751 GCA_016647715.1 Pavo muticus | reverse complement strand
CCCCCTCCCCCCCAGGCGCCCGCCCTACCCGCTGCCCATCCCGGGGCCGCTCCGTTCCGCGCAGCCCCGCGGGCAGCTCCGCGCTCCGCCCCGCGCCGCTCCGCCCCGAGCCGCGCAAGGTGCGCGGGCACGGCGTGCCATCTAGCGGCTGTTCGGCCGGGTTTCGGGGGGAGGAAGCACATTTATTTATGCATTTATTTATACATCTATTTCTTTTTCAACGTCTTAACCCGAATTTAGGTGGCACCGTGGCTTCGGGCAGGGAGTGGAGGGGTGGTCGTTGAGTGCGGATGCTCCGGGGGGAGCACGGTTCTGGGGGGGGCGGGGGGAAGGATGCGTCTCTCCAGGTGGCAGATGGCAGCCCCGGGGTGGGGAGCACAGCGGTGCAGGCAGCAGCGTCACCCCGCAGCCAGGCTGGAGCTGGGCAATGTCTGATTTCGGGGTTACAAGGAGCCAGGTGAGCCCCATTCCTGAGGAAGAGGGCTGTCTAGAGTCGTGCTCTGACAGCACCACCATGGAGCTGTGCTGCCCCATCGAGACGTTTTCATTCTAGGGGCTCACAGTAATATCCCACAGTGCAGCTCCGAACCTCCCCGTGCAGCCCCAAGCAGCCAGGCTGAGGCAGGGCAGCATCCTGTGCAGACAAAGAGAGGCCACGGGAGCTGAGGTGGGAGAAGCGACTGCTGAGCTCAGCAAAGGTCCTCCCAGCTCATGCAGCTGGGAGGGGACAAAGGTGACAAGAAAAAAAGCACTTCGGGATTAAGGGATGCACACAGAGCCTGTGGGTGCCCCTTTCCAGCCCCCAGCAGCACGGACCCTGGGCACTGATTCCTGCATCAGGGGTGAGGATGCCATCCTACCTGCTGACCTACATCGTGGTTGATTTAAGTCAGCAGCTCTCCAGGTAGCGAATGCTGCAACAGCACCAGGCACGGCGAGCTCGCAGACAGGAGACAGCTGGAAATTCTCCATGAAACAGCACTTTTCTGCTGAGAAGTGAGGGGAGAAAAAAAACCCAGCCACCCAAGCCTGCCTGGCAGAGCGTTGTAAACACAAAAGGATTTTTTGTGCTCATCCACGCTTTTTTTTGTGGACAGGGAAAGAGCCGCACTTGTGCTGAGCAGGGAGACGCTGGGCTGAGGCTGGTGGGCAGAGGGATGTGATGTGTATTTGCAGAAAGAGAGGATCGGGGCAGCAGGCAGCTCTGCCAAGGGAAAGTCGGCCCTGGGCAGCTCTGCAACACCCGAACACTGACACCCCAAAGCCATTCCCATGGGCATCCCGTGGGAACAGATATTGCAGCTCTGGCTGGGTGCACAACTATGTAGAATTGAGTTGGGTGCGTCTTGTCTTCTCTTAAGCTGGCGAAGCAGCTGGTTTTCCTAACCTGGCCTTAGGGAAAGGAGGGAAGGAGTGGAGTAATAAGGACACCAGGGGGTCCTGCTGCCCCACCTCCTTTTCCACTCCCTCCATCCCCCAGCAGGAGGCTTTTGTTTCTAATCTGAGCTGTGAAAACACCTGACAAGCCCACACTATCCCCAATCAGCACGAGATTGCTGCTCCAGCAGGGCCCTCAGCTCAGAGCCCAGCTCAGCGTGCTGGCACTGGAAACCTTCCTAATGCCCGTAAAAGCACAACATGAAGCAGTCAATGGAGCGGCCAAATCAGAGCCTCCCGTGTGCCAGGAGTGGCTGCGAGGAAAGCAGCATCCCACCCCAAAGGTGCAGAGCAGGGGACTGTGAGGGCTGCAGGCAAAGCAGAATGAAATGCAGAGGTCTGGTCCTGCAATCCCTGTGTACCAAGCTTTTATTCTGGCTCCAGCCAGCGCGTTAAATGGCAGCTGTCCATTACCCTGCATGGGAGCACGGAGACGTTAGTGATGTTGTATCAACCCCGTTAACAACCTGCAAAACCCTATCTATGTGATTAGTGGGGAGCCCTGACCTGCAGGTGCAGTGGGAGGGCACAGAGCCTGCTGCTCTGCTTGTGCAGACGTGCCTCACCCTGCAGGGCACTGAGCAAGGCCGTGCTGGGAGAATTGCTCAGGCAGGAGGAAAGGCATTGCCCACACACACAGCCCAGCAGGGCGCAAGGGAGAAACTGCATTTACAACAGCGTCCAGGGAACACAAAGCCCATTCAGCTCAAGGGAGCGTGCAAACCTTGCAGCTGATATCCTGCGTGGCTTCGGAGATAACAAACCACGCTCCTCCAAGAGCCCTTTGGATGTGACACGGTCACAGCCCAGCCAGAGCCATCCCTGCTGGCGCAGGACGTGTCCCCATGGTGGGAATGTGGCACCCTCGTCCCTGAGGAGCAGCACAGCAGCAGCCTGTCCCTTCCCTCTGCTGCTGCCTGAAACAAAAGCTTAATTAACTACAGCCCGCTGTCTGCTTGGAGTGATAAATCTAAAACCCGAGAGTGGTAATAATGCAGTGAATCATCTTCTATGGAGGCTGAGGAGCAATGGCCCCCAAAAATCAATATGCTGAAGTTCTATGTGCACATACACGTGTATGTTTGTTATTATTTTGAATCATATGGATTGGGCAGCAGCAGGGAAAGGAGAGGACCGATTCAGCAGCCATGGACTTTCTGCTCCAGCCCTGCACCCCTCCAATAGGTTGCCCAGAGAGGCGGTGGTGCCCCATCCCTGCAGACAGCCACGGTCAGGGGATGGGCTGTGAGCACTGATGGAGCTGTGGGTGTCCCTGCTCAGTGCAGGGCTGGCACCAGATGGCCTTTGGGGTCCCTTCCAACTCCAACCATCCCATGATTCTATGATTCAGCACTGCCAAGCCCCAGGGCTCAGCCCCTGCCCACGTTTCTTCTCCCCAAGCCATTGGGTCTTCACAGAAAAAGGAGGCTCACAGCGAGCCACCGAGCTGTAATACGTGATGACAAGCCACTTGTCTCAAGTTCTCCCCATGCACAATTTTGCCCTTGAGATAGGGAATATAATTTGATTGCAGGAGCTGCAGTGCCCAAACGCTCTGGCTGATAAGATCACTTACCACAGTAACTCCTCCGTCCCCCTCAAGCGATGTGGCTGGGGATAAAGCCCTCTTCATTGGTCTCTAACAACTCCGCTCTGTCACTGGCTCAGCCTCAATTACTGCCTCTGTCTTGAGGGAAGTCTGAGGATGGGGAAAACACAGCTCCTGGGAAGCCTGAGGCCCCACTGCGTGCCCAGGTCCCAAAGCTGCTGAAAGAATGAGAGACAGGGAGGGACTATGCCAGCAGGACATCCACCCCAGCACCCAAGCGGGGACAGAGCCTGGTCAGCACAAAGCACAGCATCCCACAGCTCCCCTCAGCACGAGGTAACCTCAGCACGGCCCTGCATGGGGAATTTGGAATGCTCCCACCTTTGCCAGCCCATCAGCACAGTCCTTCCCTTCCATTAGCTGCTAATGCACTCAGAGCTCAGGAAAACAGAGCGAAGGATCGCTCCTTAGATCCCCACAGGATTACGTGCTTTGAGAGCAGAAGGGAAGCTGAATTTCTCTTATTCCTCTTGGAGAAGGGAATTAGTGTATTTTTCTTACGGTGTTAATTACAAACAGCATTGACTCTGGCTTAACCAAGGGATAAAATGAAAACAAAAGGTGAAAGGAAGGCCCCCACCAGCGTTCACTTCCTGACTGCTCTGCTGCAGAGGAAGATGGCCAGAGGAAACAAAAGCAGCAATCACAAATTACAGAGGGAGGTGCCCAGCGGAGCCCCGAGGTGCACCCGCATCACTGCAGAGCACTGCTGGAGCCACGTTCCCCCCGAGACAGCCAGCAGGGACACCTCACGGCCATGGCAGCTCCGGGTAGACTTCAACAGGAGGCACATGAAGGGTGGGAAGATGCTGAGCCCCATCCCCAGGGGAAGAAGGCATCCTCCTTTAGGTGAGCTTGGTTGAGGCTTAGCCCGCAGGGAGCCACGTATCTCCATTCCCCATCTCAAACCATCCCACACCCTGATTTCTCTCTCCTGATGAAGCCCCAGCAGGACCAGGCTCCAAGCAGGGCTCTCTGCTCTCCTGTTTTGGAAGCAAGAGGCAGAAGAGACAGAGCCCAACCCGTGTTGGGGCCCCTGGGTGCCCTCACTGCAGCACACCCCGCACTCCTGCTGCATTTCCCCCTGCAAACCCCCACAGCTCTGAGCCCTCCTGCACCCCAGGGGCTGTGCAGAGGAATGGCCATTCAGAGCAATGGGGAGCCCCATCCCAGCCAAAGGGCATCCAGAATCACCCAGCAAATCATCCGCTGACCAATCCGGATCATGAAGCAGCAATGGGGAAGCCCCAAGCTACGGGCTGGCATCACACAGTAATAAAAACAAACCTCAGACACCAAAACCTGCATGAAGAAAAATGTTCCCTTTTCACGTACAACGAGCGGAGATCATTCTAGATTTTTATGATGATGATTTTAGAAGGGAAATAAGCATATTTCAATCCAGTCAAGAGTGAAATTGAGTTTAACAACAAAGCGATTTCTATTAGTAGAGACCCAGGGGAAAAAAATAAAAGAAAATGCAGATGAATAGAAAACTCAGAGGGAGAAATGCACCAGGCAACGTGGAACTGGGAACTCCAAGAGCCTTTGCCTTGCTGCTGACCTCCAAAGCTCACAACGACTCTCCCCTTGCTCTGCTCTGTGCTTGGCCACGCCGTGCGGAAGGGCTTTGTGCTGCTCTGCTCCTCGTGTTGAGTCGCTGCTGTTGCACAGGATGTAGGTCGTTGGGTTAAAAACTGCAAGTGTGAACGGCCATAAAGTATCAAATCTGGGAGCGATTACACTGTCCTAAATCTTTATGGGCTTTAAAGATTAACTCCAACGGGCAGCTCCGCTTGTTTCTCCTCGGCAGGTGTCAGGACTTTAATATGGAGATAAATTAATATTGATCATAGCTTATATGATTAAGTGAAATTTTTTGGACCATTTCCTTTCGTTTTTCTTTCTTTCTGTTGCTCTTTTCCTAAAGACAAGCCGATGGCATTGAGCTGCTGCGGGTGTCAGCACTGGGCTCAGCAGGTACGGCGTCACAGCACCAATGGGCAATGCAACGTCCCAGTGAAAAGTGGTCCCAATCCCTCTGAAGCCAATGGGGCAGCTCCTGAGGGCTGGGCTGGAAGGAGCTGAGGCAGCAGTTCCAGCAGGATCCACCAGGATTGATGGACACCCAACAGGAGCAGCAGCCAGCCCTCGATTCGCCCCCCAACACCTGCAAGGAGACTCCCGCAATCACCGCTTTGTCTCCTCAATACTGGTAAATAATTCAGGCAAACTCCTCTTTTTCGTTTTTGTTTTCCTTTTAATTAATCCACATAGAATTTGGCCCTCCGAACGTAATCACGGCAGCGCAGGAACAGCAGGTAGAGGATCTCATTATCCAGCTTACCAGCCAGATCCTGCAACCATTATTAATAGAGACTTCACCGCGTGGGGAATTAATAAAACCTGATGGTGAGGGGGAAGGGAAATGCTCCTCCTGAAGCACATCACCCTCTGCCTTGTCCCAGGGAGAAGGCAGTGCTGGGGATGCTGTGCTGTCCATCATGTTCGCAGCAGCACTTTCTGTGCTCCCCATCCCCTCCAAGCCCAGCAGTGCCATCTTCCCATGGCTGCCATCACCATGCACGGGCTGGGGAAAGCCTCAAGAGCCAAAGCAAGGCGAGATCAGGAGGGACATCCCCAAGTGCCACTGCTGCTGGTGGGATGCAGCCTCCCAACACGTGGCACAACGTCCATCCCTACCCTTCAGCACACCAAGGAACTGTCAGCACTGCTCTGGTGGCTTTGCAGAGGTGTGAGCACCCCAAGGTCCCAACCCAAGAGAGACACAGTTGGGATCAGTCCCATGCCCACAGCTCAGTGCTCAGCTCTTGCTCCTGAACTGAGGTGCAATTCATAGAATCATTAAAGGTCAGAAAAGACCTCCAAGGTCATCTAATCCAACCATCAACCCATCAGCACTCTCTGGACTCAAATACGAGTGGACCTACACAAAAGCAGCAGTTGGTGGCACCTGGAGGAAGAAGTATGGCAGCAGGACCTCTTCCCAGACACCCCGTTGCTGCTGTGCTGGACCAGAGAGGACACTCCAATGAATATCCCCAGAGATACCCAAGAAATGGGCAACTGGCTTGGGGAAAATGCCCCAGGTCCCATACTGGGCACTGCAGAGAGAGCCTGGGAGAACCAGCATGCTCAGGTCTGTTTCTGCAGGACTATTGGGACTCCAATCAGGCTCCCAGGTGTTGTAAAAGGAAGACAGGTGACCCCCCATCCTGTCGTAGAAAACGGTGCCACCAACCCCCCCTCCTAGCAATCCCCAGGTTCACTTTGCCTCAGGGCTTTTTTGCCTTCATCAGCCACACTTAGGCAAACAGCAGTACATCAATAAGCAGCTCTAATTAGAGGTGCTAATAGTGCTGGGAGCTTGGGGAAGGAGCAGCAAGGCAGGAGGGAGAGCGGTTTGCAGGCTGAGGAGGAGCAGGAGATGCAGCACGCCCAGGATTTGCCTGTTCTAAATGCAGGGAGCTGCACACGCCCAGCACGGAGACAACCGAGCTGCGGGAGCCCACGTGAAATTGCCGAGGAAATATCCCCCGTGCTGACTATCTTGAATTATTTATGCAAATGTTATTATGCATTCAGACTTTATGGAAGCCTTGCAAAGCCGTGATCCTGCTTGTTCACAACTCCTTTCCAGAAAGATCTCGAGCCGTAAGAGTGGGGACACAAAGGGCGCAGGTTGCACCTCAGGGGCCTCACCTCCCTGCAGCACGGAGCAGCAGTGGGATAGCAACCTTCCCGGGGCACCTGATCCTACAAAACCAGGCTGCACGGCCCCATGCAGGGAGCCACGTATGGCATGGGTCCTGCATTACCATCCCCTCTGCCCAGCACAGTGATGCCAAGCAAGTGGACAGGATTCCCTCTGCACCATGCAACTTCCTAGCACCACACTCCCCGATCTTGGGGCAGCAGGGGCAGCACCCTCACCTGCTGCAGCCTCCATCACTGTATCCCCGGAAACTGGAGCTGGAAGGAGGTGGCATGGCTCCCTCTGCTAGAAGGGGGAAGAGGAGCAGTATGGCTCCCTGCTCCAGGGATGGAGATGGCTCCTCCATCGCCCCACGTGCGGTGCTCCTCCCAGGAGATCACTGAGGCTGTTGCGGATAAAGAGGAATGAAGGCAATACCTGGGGAGGTGCTCAGGCCGTGCTGGAGGAAGACACCAGCAGAGCAAGGACACTGGGCCCTGCAACCCATGGGGACACCCCACACCCCAGCAGGGCCGCCAGCACTGCCTCCCCACCTCCACACTCTGGTCTGAGGTTTTATTTCTTTGCCTTTGGAGGCATGCCAGGAAAGGCTCACCCAGGCCTGGCTGTCTGTGCCTCCGCTGATTGCATATGTTTTAATTACAGAGCCTTGCCAAGCACAGAGGCCAGAAACTCGAGCTCCAGCGAGGCGCAGCGGGGCAACGGAGACACACGGGCTGAGCCATGCTTTGTCGTGCTGCTCAGTGCCTCGTTTATCACTCACCAACCACACAGGCACAGCGAGCCCACCAGCTCTGGGCAGGGAACAAGCAATACCCCTCGCGGGCTGGCATTCATCAGGCTTAGCCCTAAAGGACGTGGCAGCATCGTGCAGCTTAGGGATGCAAAGGCAAACATCAGCCTGGGGACTCAGCACCAGGCCTCCTCCGGGAGCTCGCATCACTATGGGTTAGCACCGCACTGGTGATTTATTAGGAGAGCTGCTATCTGCAACAGCTGCGAGCCGTAAGGCTGGAGGAGCAGCATCTGCTCCAGCAGGGAGGGGTTACAAACAGCACGGGGTGATTTATGGGGGAAAAGCCGTTGTTTCAGCACAGGGCATGACCCCTCTGGGCATGAGCTCCTCTGGCTGGGACCTGCCACCAAGCATGAAGGGTGATGAGCATTGCTTGGGGACGGAGCACCTCTCTGCAGCCAGGACATCAGGCCTATCGCTGGGATTGCCACCTCTGCACGAGGCCACCGAGAACCAAGGGCTGGCGGGTGCTCCCTGGGCTTCTGCAGGACACAGAGCAACACCTGAACACTACAGCTGGCTGTGCGGAAAGAGCCTTTGATTAAGGGCTGTCAGGATGCTGCCCACACACTGGGAAGCCTGAGCATCCTCCCGTCCCAGCCCCACAGTTGCACATGGGGCTGCTCCACTGGAATGGGGCTCCTCCAGGCAGAAGAAGAGGAGTCTTTCTCAATGCTTTCTAAGGACACAGTTCCTTCTTTAAAATTATTTCCTGCTTTTTGTCTGGAGCCCAACGCGTGGCACCCAAACACAAGGAGGGGGGATAGAACTGCAGGTCTATTAAAAATGATGAAAGACACCTTGACAGCGTCCCTTTAATGTAATTAAAAACCTATTTAAAGGCGTGCCAAATGTTTACTAATTAAGCGAGCGCTTCATTCTGTATACATAATTAAAAAAAAGCAATTGTGATACTTTTAACAAATCCAGGGCTTTTAAAGAAATAATTACTTGATCAAAATGAGCTGCTAAATTAAACCATCCTTTACCCGCTGTTACTTTTCCTCTTCTCGTGGCACTATTAAGGTTGGAAAAGAGCTCTAAGATCGTCCAGACCAACCGTCCTCCTACCACCAGCACTGCCTGTACCCTTTGAACTTATCACAGCCCCTGGATACCTCTGGGATGGTACCTCCAGCACCACCTCCCTGGGCAGCATGTGCCCATGCACGATAGGGCTCTACATCTACGTGGCTTTTCCAAGAGCTCAGTGCTGCTGATCCAAGCTGCCACCAACCCAAACCGAGTGGTGGTGAAGGCACAGTGGCGGCCGAGCATCTGCAGGCTCCTCACTGCCAGCTCGCAGGGCCCTCTGCTAGCAGATGGAGAGTCTGACGGCATGTGCTGATAATGGATTAGGATGCTCATCTTTGATCTTGACTTTCTCCTCGTTAGCTGATTTCTGGAGGGCCGCTGCGGGGAGGTGTTACAAGAGATTTATTAACAAGACGAACCGCAACGCCGGGAAAAGCTGCTTCTGCAAAGTGCACGTGCAGATATAAATCCACCCCCCGCCTGAATGCACTCAGCACCTTTCCTCCACAGGAGGCTCGAGCAGATTTGCCCACTCCTTCTCTTTGGACTGGTGGAATTTCATTGGTGCAGCCATCCAATGGTGTCTGACACGCATTTATGTGCCTACAGGGGCAAATGTAAGCACCTTAAAAGCGAGGCACCCAGGGCAGAAGGAGCTGCAGGTAGGAGGGAGTCCCAAGGCACGGGACATGCAGCATCTCCAAAGAGAGCCCAGTAAGGTCATGGATTATTCTAGTGCCCACAGTGGTCTTTCAGACAGCATCTCTCCTTGGCTTTGGAGCAGCCACCTTATAATCCAAAGAATCCAGATGTTGTACTGACAGACATGGCTTAGGGGGAAATATAGCTGATGGTGGATAGTTGGACTGGAGGATCTTGGAGGTCTTTTCAACTTTGGTGATTTTACTATTCAAAAACAACAACATGCTGTGGTTATTTTGACCGTGAGCAGACCCACGTTAGCAATGGTCCCATCTCACAGGTGGGGAAGCTGAGAGCTGCTTGAAGTCACTCATCCAAGACCAGCCAAGGAGCCAGGATGGAGGCACAGAGCTGAGCTCCGTGGGCTGCATCTCCTCCTCCCCACGCATGGCACGAGGTAATGCTGTAGGAGTGAGTGATGCTGCAGGGTGCCAGCATGAGCCCATCTTTCAGGCCCACACCGTCAGGATCCTCCCAAGGAAGCACTTTTCTCAGCATCTCAAAGCATCACCTCTAAAACAATCAACAGCCTGCTGCATATTTAATCTCATGCTTCACTACAAGCCGAATAAATTGGCTTTCCTCTTAATCAACAGCAGCACGCAGCATCACTGTGCCAGGCACTGCCTGCTCCCAGCGCTGTCACACGAGCTGCCCTCTGGGGTGCAGCCCCACAACCTGCTCTCTTCTGTCCACCAGCACTTGGGGCATTCGCAACAAACAAGGCCCCAGGTCGAGGGAGGACAGCACTGGGGGCTGCTCCTGTGTCTGCCTGCAGACCTGAGGATGATCAATGGCTCAGCATCCCAGCAGCAATTCATCTCAGCTGGCTGCGTGCTGCCTCAGAGCCGGGATGCAGCACAGCCACCGCTTAGCCCGCCCAATTTCCTGTGCTGATGTTTCACCCACGGCCCCAGCGGGAGAGACTCATTAATTACAGAGGCTGGAATTGTCTTGCTGTTAGATAAGGGGGGAGGCAAACACCAGGCAGCAGCCATACATGCCTGGCAGTGCAATATCCTGACAGAAAACATGGCTACCAACTGGCCCTGGGAGGGCACAGCAGGGCAGTGGCACACACACACACACCCTACCTCACTGCTCAGAGCCTTGCAGCCCTCAGCTCTGAGAAGTTGCTACAGAGAAGGAAAAAAAAGCAACTAATAATGAAACATTGTTGGCTCCCAGCCCAAACTTTCTTTTAAGCGCATTTCAAGAATCCACTGGCAGGTAACACCAAGTTACAAGGCAGGCTGCTGGGCAAAGAGCTGGGCTGGGCTGCATGGAACTGAAAGGCAGTTGCTGGCACAAAAGGGCACCTCCCAGGGTACTCAGGGAAGTGTTTGACATCCCAGAGGGGAATATGCTGGCTGGGTATGAGCTCCAGGATGCAGATGTGCACAGCAGGTAAGCTGGAAGCAATGACTCCAGCAGCAGCTCCACGTGGGATGCCATTACCATGGGCACATAACTCCACTTCGTTGGGGTTTTCTAGGAAGGGGTTTATTGACAGCAGAAAATCAAGTGTCTCACAGCAATGCTCTGTGGTAGAAAGCACCGAGCACTCTCTACATCTAAGTACTATTGACATTTTAAGTCTTTAATTCCACCAGAGACAAAACAACTTCATTTGAGAGCTCGTCGATGACCCAAGAACACCATCATTCTTACTGAACACAGCCTCTCATTAGAATATTGACCAGCAAACTGCACTTCCAGCTGCTCACAACATAGCAGGGTGCTCCAATGCAGCCTAAGCCTGCAGGGTAAGTAGGACCCCACGAGCATCGCAATGCTCTCTTCAGTTGCTGGCCCCTCTCTCCTAAAGCCCAGCAAACCCCTCCATCAACGACAGCACGACATGACTGTCTCTCACCTCCTTTTGTTATCCACTAAGCATGCTTGGAGCACGATGCTCCCAAGGCTGCAGGCTCCAGGTCCCCATCCCCGGCGCTCTGTTTGTTT
This sequence comes from Pavo muticus, assembly GCA_016647715.1. Classification (NCBI taxonomy): domain Eukaryota; kingdom Metazoa; phylum Chordata; class Aves; order Galliformes; family Phasianidae; genus Pavo; species Pavo muticus. The sequence goes on along the minus strand of JACDJE010000165.1, from coordinate 154,471 downwards.
ACTGCAGAACATAAGTAGTCTTTTTTATTGCCAAGCAAACTTTTAAATCCAATTGCTTTCTGCATGAAATGAAGCTCAGTGTGCATAATGCCCTTTCCTTCCCCTGCAGTCATTTTTCGTGCATGTATCAAATCACAGCAGCGTGGCCGGACGCCGACTGCCGAGCACCCGCAGGGCACCCAGCCCTGTCCTCTGCCACTGACTGGGAAAGGGCAGCACCTCGCCAGCACATCTGAGAACGTGCAGAATTAGGCTCTTATAAAGCATAATCATTATAATTACACATAAATGTCACTGAGCTCTGCCTGTGATTGCAGCTCGATTTCGCTCCGCATCGAGGTAAGGGCGGCATGTGAATGTGAGCACTGCAGCGTTTGAAGCCTCACTCACGTTGTGTTTTCTGCAGGAAGTCCAACTACAGCACAGGTTCGTGCTGGGCCACCAATGGGAGCCACACCACAGGGAGAAAGCACCTTACAGCACCTGATGCATGGGTTGTTCCCACCCTGCAGCAAGCCGAGGGCAGAAATGCATCAGAACAGCGGTCATTTATATTCTGCACAGGTATTTCATAGGAATATGCATAGTGGGAATGAAGTTAATTTATAAATGTAGCCCGCAGATCTTAGATTAGTTACAGAGAAATTAGCAGTGAGGGAAATGCTGAGCCTTCACAGCCGTCCTCCACCTGCACCGTGCTCCATCCATCACGCTGCTCAAGCAGGGCAGAGGTGCCCTGGCAGCTTGTGATGCCATTCACCTCCTCCTCCCTTGTAGCACCGTGCTCAGCCCCAAGTGAGCGTGACACAGAGCAGCGGGCACACACAGCTGCTGGAAAGGTGTGAAGCAAGCAGCAGGGCACCGTGACTGCTCAGTGCTCAGCTGGGCGCTGCCACTGCCTCCAGGCTGGGGTCCCATCGCTGCACGCCATCTCATCTCCAGACCACGGGGCCAACCAGCATGTCTGCTTGTAAAAACGCATCTCTTTCATTTAAAATAATGACAACCAGCAATTAGACACTCACTTTGATTGGAAAACATGCAGTTGTGCCTATCCACGGGTTCAGCTGAAGGACTGCCTGCACTGCTGCAGGAGAAACGTTCTCTCCTTCCTACGATCACTCAGCACCAGAGCACCAACCAAACACCCGTACCATGGCTGTCCCTCTGCAAGCATGAAACAAGTCATGATGTATGCTGGGGAGGCTCTTTTAAACAAGCTGTTATCTGTGCAATTTCTCTCATTTTTTTTTCAAAAGCAGAGATTAACAATGATAACAAACTGTGCAGGTCAGGCTTTACCACAAGATGAGTGGCTCTGGCAATGAGCAATCACCACTGCATTTAGTAAAGTTGCTTAATTGAAGCTAATTTCACTAAGTGACCTTAACGAATAGCTATTTCCCTTCAAGATGACAGGATGATTGATGCTTCATTTAAGGCACAAACCTATTTTCTCCCCCTTCATGACTCAACTTTGAAGCACAAACTCCTATAACTGTCCTTTTATCCAAGGACTCAAAGGGCTGCGAGCGGCGACAGCCGACCTAAGAGGTGCTGTTCTATTTGCACATATAAAGGATATTGCAGTCAGCAACCGAATACAGATTCTCTCTGTCTGAAAGCAGCACGTGAGGCTGCCCAGCCATCATGCCACAGAGCCACAGTGAAGCTTGAAGAACCTGCAGTGGAGAAACAGAAGCCTGCTTTCACTCAGTACCCTTGAAATCAGTGTTATCATTAAGATAGTTGTTGTATTAGCTCGTTCTCTATCACCAAGTCTAACCCAAAGACATCTCTAATTAAAGAGAAATTGCAACCATTAGACTTCTGCAGTGTAATTAGGAGCACTTGGAGGAGGACATCACCTCGTGACTCCAACCCCAGCATGCCATTCTGCCTTCTTTTCTGTCCTAGTGGCCATCAGCAAACAATTAGACGCTGCTCTAGGAAACCTCAGCAGCTCTCCCCACGCATGGCACACTTCTCACACACTGCCCAGCTCCCAGCAAACCTCTGCAGTGTTACTTACTGGTGCCAAGGGAACCAGGCTCCTGAAGTTAACTACAGGAGTTAAGGCAAGGGAGACTTTCCCAATTGGGTCAACAGACACAAGGCCCTGAATTTATAGTTTTCTGCACTAGAATTATTTTCCATGAAACCTAACCAGCAAACTCCACCACAGAGTTCTTTCCAGTGGCATCTAAACTGGCCACAGCAGAGAACAACACCAGCTAAGGCTTCTTGCTTTAAACAGGCACTCAATCATTGAAGCATAGGGTGGTTGGAGTTGAAAGGGACCCCAAAGGCCATCTGGTGCCAGCCCTGCACTGAGCAGGGACACGCACAGCTCCATCAGTGCTCACAGCCCATCCCCTGACCGTGGCTGTCTGCAGGGATGGGACACCAAAGGAGGGCCTTCACTACCACAAGGACCTCAGCAGAAGTTATGATTTCCTTCCCCTCAAATACCCCCTCCTAGTTTAGCTGTAACAGCAGAAATTATCTTATCAAGATCACATTAAGAAAGAACCTTTATAAAAGCTTCTCTTATCTCAACGCTCTAACGTAGATTGTGCCAAACGAAATGAGCACAACCAAAACAAAAGCACGCTGCTCAGCTACGAACAAGGGCTAGAGCTGCAGAAATTCTCTTTGCAGACATTCATGCTGTATCAGAAGGAAAACCAAATGGCAAGGCAGAAATGTGCATCGGCTTATATGATATGCATGAAAGACTAATTCAGAGCAGCATCTCTGGCACTCAGATGTCAAGAATATCAGTTTTCATTTCCTCTTAGCATTTGTTTGAAGAACTTGGATGTGATTTGTCCGGATATTAGACCTCAGTAATAACATAAAGGATAAGAGCAGGAAAAGGAAAAAGACTCCTTCCAAATAAACTCAAGCAAATTAATATGTAATTTCACCTGTAAAGATAAAATCCCCAACATTAAAACAAAACCACGATACCATAAACACAGCAGAAGCCCTCTTCTCCCCCCACATCCCAATGAAATGAACAGTAAGCTCCCAAATCACATTAATGTGGAACTGCTCAAAAGCCAAGGAGGTAAAAACGAATGGGGTCCATCCTCAGGGCTGGTGATTGCTGATAGGAATATTAAGAGATGGAATGATGACAGCTGCCAGCACTGCCATTCTTTAGACTACTATGCCAAACGTTCTGACCCATCCAACCACGGTGTACAGCTCTGTGGATTTTTATTACCCCATGAATCACAGAAATAAGTGAAGAAACAATCATGTGCCATGGCTGGATCAGCTGTGAACTCCTCCTTAAGATCAAAAGTGATACAGTTAACAGCAAATATATATTGACATATTTATCTCTGTTTCTTGTCAAGCTTGTCACAGAGCTGTAATACCTCAGTGACCCAAGGGCCTTATGACATTCTGCCATGGAGTCAGACCAGCCAGAGCAGGGAAAGGGAAACAAAGAGAAACCTGACTCACAGAAGTACCGCATGTGCACAAATCCCAGTTCAGTGGTATCCCTGATCACCAGCCTCAAAACGCTTGCTGGAACCACACCAGATTGCTGATCTTCCTGAATTTCTAATAAAATAGTTGATATCATTCTCATGCCACAGATGGACAATGCAAATCATTAAAACAGACTGATTTTAGGAGTAGCCTCACAAGAGCTACAACAAAGCAGTGTCACTTTCAGTCACTCATCACTACAAGACCCAGAAGTGATTTTCCCTCCCATGCACTGTTAGACAAAGCTGCTTCCTGCAGGCTTTGCCTTCTCTTGTTCATCTGTAAGGGGAGAACACGTCCCACAAACAACCAGAGAGGAAAGGAAGTGCCTGCATCTTTAAGAAGGTTCTTCATCCCTTTTATATTTGAGAGCAAATACAGACACGTAGCAACAAGAGAACTGCAATCACCGCCAGCATCCTATCATCTACACATCTTGTGGTGCTCTGTATACAAGCAGCGTGCTTCACATTGCAGGATAACAGGGGTGGATGAGAGCATTTGAGTGCTGCTACTCGCTTTTTGTGCCTGAATACCAAACACTTTCTCAGTGTGCCTGACAAACTGGGATGGCTTCAATAGCCCCTCACTCATCTCATTCTCCCACATCGTCCATTACATCTCCTGGAAATACACAAAGCCTTTCCTGGCTGTCCTCAGCTTTCTTTGCTTGCCAGTTGTTCAGGTGCCTCCTAATCCTCCCACTAACACCTTACTGAACTCATAGCAAGAAAGCCTAGAGTGAATTTTAAATCCCTTCCATACGCCTCTAAAATAATCCTCTGCTGTCTCATTATGCATGAGGACAGCTGTGCTTCATGGGAGCAGAGTTCTATATGCTCTGCAAGAACAGAAGTGACAGCAAATGTCACAGGAGACACCATCCTCCTCACCAAGTTTAACCTTGGCACACCTATGTCTGTATGACACACAGAGCTACTAATGCATGCTCCGAGTCAATATTTCTACTTGTCTTTGAAAATATGACAAGACATTTGCATTCTGTGCATGAAAAGCTTGGGAAATGGTACTTTGCTAAGAATAGTTACACAGAGCATCTAGAACTCCCACCTTGCTCGGTGTTTCTTATCTGCTCTCAGCTGCATCTCGCTTATCTGTTAGATGGAAACAAAACTGCAAGTACGACAGTGTCAGGCAGCTGAAAGCAAGGTGGGCTGCACTTGCTGAGTGCAGGAGATCATGATCTACAACAGTCCTGGATTATAATTTAGTTGCTATGCCATTCAGCTTGTTTTCACATTTGGCAGAATGAGATTACAGTGCAGTCTTCCCTAAATATACTGAAGGAAACAGCTGACATTAATCATCTCAGGTATTTTTAGACCATGCAGTAGAATAAACACCACAGGATTCTTCTTGCAGATCACACTGACTCCAACTGCACTTTTAAAACACATCTTTGAGAATACTCCCATACTGCAGTTTTCAGCATGATCTGTGGACTGAAAAGAACTGCTGGGATGTCCAGGAGGGAAGCCTTGTAGTCCTTCACATAGCATCACCCTGAGAAGGTGACAGCAGCTGCCCCACTGCAGCTCTACTCTGAGAGACGCCGGGTGAAAGGCTGCTTTTGTGCCCTGGAGGTGACTGAGGACAGCAAACCGTTCCACACCAGGATTTGAGAACTTCCAGGTGAAAGAATAAGGCAGCATTTCCTGCAGAAATATGCCTGCATATCTAATTGTTGGAAAAAAAATCAATGCTATGAATTGATTGCTCAGTTTTACAGACACGTCCTGCAATCCATCATACAAGTATTGGTCATTCAGTGGGAGAATTTAAGTGTCTGCAGAACTAGGATACAGGTAACATCATTTAGGGAGGAAAAGAAAAACTAATTCTGTGGTGGATGACAGTGAAATTAAGCAGTTACACATTCAGGAAGGTATGGCTCAGAACAAAATGGTTCAATACATTGATCTCTATTTCCTTCCATTTCTAACGCAGGATTTTTAAGAACAAGCATACCACATTCAGTTGATTAAAGCAAGAAAAAAGCCTTTCAGACTTGGCATTTTCTCCTCCTGTATTTCACGTTCAGTTTGAGGGATGGTGATTTATTAGTAGCTTCCTCCATCGTAATCTCTTCAACTTGATCCTTCCACCTTCTTGCATCACTTGCCAATAAATGTGCTTGTGCTCCTCCTTATAGGTGTGAGATATGGAGATCAAATGCTGCTGTAGTCAGAGCCACGGGCAAGTAATGCTGCTGCCTTCCACTCCACTGCAAAGAAGGTAATTGTTCCAAAGAAACCAACCACCACCATGATCAGGAGCTGCCACTGCAGAAGGAAGTAGTTGCTGTAGAAATACGCAACCGCAGCACAGATGGACTGATAGGAAAAAAAAGGGAAAGATTTTAAGTGGAGATGTCCACTCCAGCACTGCTGCACAAGGTTACCGAGCTGGTGACACACAGTTTCACATGCATCTTTAAGTATGCTTCTTCCAGAGACACAGCAATCAAACCTCATTATACTCAGCATATGTCTCTACGTGATATACGACAGATTTCGTTTTTACTTATTATTTAAGTAGTGTGCACTGCAGAAAACGAACACATTTGAAAGTGTTTGAAGCACAACAAGCACATTTCTCCTCTATTTCAAAGCATTTTGTCTAGAAACAAAGCAGCCAAGGCTTTAGGACAAAATCCAGAAAGCCTGTTTTCAGTTTTACAGCATCACAAGCTATTCTGTACCAAAACGTAGCCAGGAACTTGGACAACCACTCCTGCTCACTTGCAGTCTATCCTTTTTAAGGGTGAAGTTTTCATTACAGCTGCATAAAGATACTCCCACATTCAGTTGTGCGATGCAATACCTGAACAAACTTGAAGATGGCGAAGGCAGGAGCACTGTCTTCAGAATACAGGAACCCCAAAATGCTGAGGAGCTGGGTATTGAAGCAGCTGTCTCCCAGGCCCAACAGAAAGCTGCAGAATATGGCCACCTCTTTGCTGAAGGAAAAATTCATTCCAATGTAAGAATCACTCATTCAAGCTGCTCACACAGCTACTGACTAATGCATGAACCTAGGAACTGCTTTTGACAGACTTACTTGGAAATGGAGAATGGAAGAAAGTTATCAAACTTTACATTTCATTGGAAAGGAAGTGGGAACACTCTGCTGGCAAAAAGAATAGTTTCATCAGCTTTTAATTCCTTGAATGCTAAGGCTTCTGTTAGCATCACAACAGTAGGTTCTACACTGAATGAGAACTGCTAAAGTCTCATTCTGGTGCCTGGAGTCACAAAGCCCACACAGCAGTGATCAGAAGCCAGGAGACGTACAGTGAATTCACCAGAACTGCAGGCATGTGAGCAAAAGACCAGTTCATGTTGCAGAGAAATACTCCTATTAAAAAGAATAGTCCCAAATAGGCACAAATGCTCACAACTGCAGCTCAGCAGCTGTGCCTGCACAAACTGACCACACACAAATTAGCACAAATACACCCCAAAAGAAGGTTGCAGTGATAAGAATGCTCCCTACATTCTTCCCCTAACACAGGGCAGTGTAAGGCAGGCAGAGCATAGCTCCAATCAAGTGGACTTGGACAAGGAGCATTCAAAGACACGCAGTGTAAAGCTGGTGCTCTAGGCTATACTAAAAATGAGCCCAACACAAACCAAACTCCTGACAGCTAGCGCAATAGTTGTTGGTCACAACTGTCACAGTTATGTTCTCAGGCAGTGTAATTGCTACCAAATATCCTCATGCTTTTTATTCTTACACCATTTAAATCCTTACATTGGGTATGCACCAGAAAAGCAGTTTCAATGAGTTTTCTATGAGAGGTGCAAGCTGTTTTATATGCATCTTCAGTTACACCAGCCAGAGTGAAGAGCTTACATACCTCGGAATCATGTAAGCAATATCATCTGTTCCTTCCATAGGAGCAACAGGGGCATTACTTGGCATGTTGACAAAAATTAAATAGAAGGCAATGAAGTGGACAACGATGCCCAGCATCACAATGGGGTTCCTGCCAAAGCGACTCTTCTTGCTCAGTAAACCAAAGATCCCCCCACCTGTAGGGGTGGAAAAGATGGGAGACTTACATCAGAAGTGAAGATACAAACAACTGAAGCACTGACAGACATGAGAGCAGCCCCAAGGTGTCTGCCAGCTCTGCCACACCAGCTGTCCTGGTGACAGAACCTCTGGGTTGCCACAGGTATCCAGCACATGCAGGCATGTTTCTCAGGTGAATGCTGATGGAGACACTTGGTCTCCTCACAAGGTACTGTGCCAGGACTTGTTTCCTCCTCACAGCACTGTGAGGTGACAAGGGATGATGTTCTGCCTAGCTCTGTTGATTGCAAAAACACGTGCCTCTCTAGGAATCCAAGCTGCTCATCAGCAAGTATTTCCTTTTGACTCACCTAAAATTTCCCCAACACCAATAAAAATCCCAGAGAGACCAATAAGGCTTTTCTCCTCAGTGCCAAACCTGTTCACAGCACCAATGCACGTTCCATACACTCCAGAAAAGAATGTTAATTCCAAACCTTTGAAGGAAATCAAACAAATTGACAAGTGAGGGCTTTCTTCACAAGCTTTGCAATAGCTCATATCTAAATGTTTTTCCCCAAAGTAACTTTCAAATACATATTTTAAAGAGGTAAATGTAACAGAAGCAAACAAGAGGAGTTTTAAGCTATGTAATCATTATACTTTTCCATGCTAGTTTATGGAAACATAATTAGCATCAGATGCACTAAGGCTCAGTACTGCTGCTGTCGACACAATCCCTATAAGCAGTTTGTATTTCTACTGCTCCAACAACTTTGGGGTTTCATTCAAACAAGAACTGTTGTGTGAAACAGCACTTAAGTGAGGAAATAAAACAATTTCACCTCAAGATCTGTTTTCCAGATTATAGTATTTCTGAGAAAGACCCCTGCACCCCCAAAGCCCAAACAAGAGGTAAGAGTTCTAAGCTCAACTGCTCCTTTCCCACAGGTGCATAATGAAAGCAGAGTGTTAGGCTGCAGGGTGACCTGCAGAAATAAGGCCCCATCTGGAGTACTGCATCCAGGTCTGGGTACAAGAAGGACAGGGAGTTGTTGGAGAGGGTCCAGAGGAGGGCCACAAAGATGATCAGAGGGCTGGAGCATCTCTCCTATGAGGACAGCCTGAGGGAGCTGGGCTTGTTCAGCCTGGAGAAGAGAAGGCTGCGGGGTGACCTCACTGCAGCCTTTCAGTACCTAAAGGGAGCCTACAAACAGGAGGGGAGTCAACTCTTGGAAAGGGGAGATAACAGCAGGACAAGGGGAAATGGTTTGAAGTTGAAGGAGGGAAGATTTAGGTTGGATATCAGGGGGAAGTTCTTTACTATGAGAGTGGTGAGGTGCTGGAACAGCTGCCCAGAGAGGCTGTGGATGCCCCGTCCCTGGAGGTGTTGAAGGCCAGGCTGGATGGGGCCCTGGGCAGCCTGGTCTGGTGTGAAATGGGGAGGTTGGTGGCCCTGCCTGTGGTGGGGGGTTGGAGCTTCATGATCCTTGAGGTCCCTTCTGTGATTCTGTGTTATGCTTAAAGAAAAACAGAACTCTCATTTCCCCTCTCTTTTGCTATTGCAAAAACACAGCACGCCATACATTGGTCTACCAGCAGCAGGCTGCCTAACGCTGTGTGAGACCTGCAGAGCCTCAAAAAGGAGTGAGCTCTCAACTGTTATTAACCAAACCATCCATTTCGGAAGTAAAAGCTCGTGTCAGCCTTAAGGGACTTCCCGTTCCCCCATGCAGTGGCAATATTGACCACGAGCCACCAGATGGCAGCAGGCAGCTCTTCCAAGCTCGACTGATTTTTTTCTACATAACCTTCAATACCAGCTTCAAGTTTCATCACACCACACCCCGTTCCCTTGCCTTGTTATCTTGTTCCACACTCCTGCTGCACCAAACGTCTACAAGGAATTCAAGTCGGTTCATTTGGGCTAACATAAAAACTGAAGCCAAATAAGTAGAAAAATCCTCAGAGATCCTTTCAGACTTTGAACCTTCTTATAGCCTTTTTGTGGAAGAACTGCTTTAATATACAGTAAAAGTAACTGCATGTTTACCCTACAGCTCATACTTTGGTCTAACAATGGCAGATCGAGTTTAACTAAGGCTGGTGAAGAGAGTTCCTGCCACAAATACCAATGGCAAAAGTAGTTGAAAATGGCTTAATTTGTACCCAGTAGAACCAAGACTAACTGAAGACTATTAGTAATGCCCTACACCTCATTACAAGCCTAACAGAGGCAATAATGGAAACGTCACCTGCAAAAATCTTCATTGAAATGAACTGCAGTTGCACTAAACATAATCCACAGCCTACTGATGGTGCCAAATCCATTACAACCTGCTACACACATTTTGCCTAAATCTCAATTTGGGTGACCCCAAGGGGGACTGAACAGCATGTTGACATCTATTAGTGTCAGAGTTAGGCACACCTCTCCTCCCATATAGGAACACTTTCCAGAACATGGAGTAACTCACTCAAAGGTATCTGAAATGCTCAAGTACTGTTTGCAGAGACACAGAAATCACAACTCTGCTCTGTGGTTATTGTTTAAAATCCCAAACAGTGCCCAAACGTGCTGCAGGATCACACGCTGTGCTTGCTTCATACCTGTGTAGGCTGTCGTAACACTGAGGAGCAGGATCTCCTTTGTGAAGCTTAGCTTTATAGATCTCTCTGGAAAGACACAATGAAGGAGATTAAAACCACTCCCACTAACACTACCAAGACCACCTGCTCTTTCTTTGCTCTCTGCTTAAACCAAGAATAAATTATAAAGTTATTTCAGGTGTGACTTTCTTGCAATGAGAAAATTAGAGTGCTAAGCATGCAGACCTTCATTTGCACTCTAAAGAAACGACTTGATCTCAAACCAAAGAAATGCAAGGAGGGCAACACTGAAGAGGGAGACGTGCAGTTTTCAGTCAGCAGACCATCTACTCTTCACTGTATTTTTGTATCGCTGCTCATGGTGATTAACTCCTATAGGAATAAACATTTTGTCCATGAAGATCTCCATGATCCTCAAACAGTCACTGGCAGACCATATCAAACTTGGTGGGAACCAGTCAGTTCAAAACCATTGATTTAAGTGCTATCATCTGGTGACAAGAAGCAATATGCAACTTCTCCTTTATAATGCTTTTTTTTTTTTTTTTTTTACTGGAGAAGACAATTTAACTTTCATGCACTGGCTTTCCCTGGGGGTGACCTGTTGTTTTTGAGCCTATCTGTATAAGGAATGCATTGTAAAGCAGCCTGGATCTCAAACTCAAGTTTCTCCTGCACTGTACCAGCATAGAGGTGAAGTCTATTACACCTTCTTTGCTTGCAGACAGACTTTGATTGTATGATACTGTCATGGGAGAAGCACTTCTAAAGTTCAGCCAGCCACCTCACACCAGTTTCACATCAGCAGCAATCTGCCCACACATTCAGTGCTCCCAAGCTTTTCCATTTGCGAGCCTCAACATCACAAATATCCATACAGAAAACTCAGTTCCTATCAGGCTCAAACCTCATCAGTCCCATATCTACACATAACTGTCATCTCTAGTCTGAAAATCATTGCCATTGGGCAGCCTCTTTCCCCAGAGGCCAGACCTGAATTTCTCTATTCCAAGTGCAATAACTGAACTGCATCCTTAACCTTATCCACCTGCAAACATTGGTTCTGAGTGATTTGTGCATTTTCACGTATCAGCAGAATCATGGAGAGCTGGGAAGGATTTGTCAGGGCTTTTTGAAGCAACTCGTATGTTAAGCAGCACTTACTGAAGGCATCCACTGCTCTCATCAGTTTGTTTCGTGCAGACCTGGGTAAACAAATGACTCAGTCAAAATGGAAACAGAATAACCACTTCATGTCACTGCACTGGAGGCAGATGAATTCATTCTTCAAGATGTCTGTACATTTTTTAGGCCTATATGACATACCAAAAGATGCCAATGCATTGTTGGATGTTTGAGACTCTGAACTACCGGCCACAAAATGCATCTGGCTTCCTGAGCAAGTGAACACCATTCAAAATGTAACCCAACAGACTTCCTTCTGAGCAAGTCCAGCAATGGCTGGCATTGAACACCTCTTCATGAGCACACACTTGCTGATGTTTTTCTAACACTTATTATTTTAATAAAACAAAAATAGCTAAAACGATGCCTCCAGCAAAACTGCACTGTGTCTGCCTACCTGTGCACTTCTGGTGTCCTCAGAAGTTGTATCTATATATTTTGAAAGTAGATAAATATATTAGCATGAAAATGTAACTTAGAAAAGGATGGGAATAATTTCTGCTCATTCCAGCCCTTAACCTTTGCCTAATAGGCAAAGAAAGACTATAAAAGCCAGATGCAGTGGAGGAAAGACATAAGTGGTATCTTTCCAAAGGCACTTATTAATGGAAAACTTGATGTGCATTACCTCACTCCACCCTTGAACATGTCACATGCAGAACATTAATTGATTCTCACTTGTTCAGATACAGGCACTTTCCTATCAAATCTGTACATTCTACAGGTTGTTCATAACATTCAGGCTTCCAGTTCAGAGGGGAAAGTGAAACTGACACTGCATTAAGGAGCAGGGACACATAAATTAGTCTATGTGACAATAAATTATTGTTGTAAGCACTTACGAGCTGTCCCCATGGATTTCATTAGCAGAATCTTCCTCCCCTGGAGCTTTTGTGTCCTCTTGTTTCCTAATCAGAAAGAACAGAACTGTGCCCACAAGACTGATAACAGTCAGGGCAATGAAGACAGTTCTGCGATCGCTCTCTGGAAAGACAAATTAGAGTCATAGCAAGACATGTAACAGCAACTCAGACAGAGCCAGCTGCCTACAAGGAACTACATCGAGCATAATTCGCAGCAGTGTTTGAAATGCTTACTGATTTCCTACCTTACCTTGCACGTGGAACAAAATGAACCCAGTTACTTGTACATTCCTATCTCATTTTCACAGTGCCAATAAAACATTGGCATATTAAAGAGTGTTACTTGCATTTCCTGCCATGTAAAGGCTGCGACCAGGGAGGAGCCAGTTAGTAATTAAAGTGCATTAATTATTAGCAGGAAAAAAAGAAATCTAGGTTTCAAGACATGTATAATTCAGAACAGACATAGGAAGCTTCCCCAAAAGCCTGCAGATATCTGAAGATTTGTTCTTTGCCAGATATTAACACTGTAACATCAGACTGTTAGAACTGTATGCTACAAAGGCCCTAACAGCACTGAAACCTCAGTAACTGAGGCAGCATCCAGTGCGTTGCTGGAGGAAGGTAATTGCCTCCCTCTGCACCAGCTCTGGTGCACCACCCAACTTGTCTGGCAAAGGAAGGTCTGCAATACCAAAGTTATTCCTATTTGCAAACTAGGCAGGGAAAAAAAATGCTGAAGCTGCTACCAGTTGTGACTGAACTGGTGAATGAACACAAAGACACTGCCTATGCTTGTATTTAATGGGCTTTTGCTTAAGGGCAAACAGTAAATTGTTCTATCTCAATTAAAAATAACCTGTGCAGGATTATAGATCAAGAAGAAAACGTGCTTCATCTTGAAATGCCTGTAATATAGGCAGGAAAAAGAAGGAGAACTGATTTTCAATTGCTGTCAGATGTTCTAACACTAACATCTAGCTTTTAATAAAGAGTCTCAAGACATTTCAAGAGTGTTTTCCATTTAAAAATGCAAGAAATCATAACAGCAGAACTGCCTCATATTGAATGGCTGCACTCTGTGGTTAGCAACAGCACTGAAAGGGCACAGAACTTCAAGGCCTCCATGAGAAGATGTGGGAGCTGACTCTTACAGATTAACCCGTGCTGTGCTACCAAGCCCAGGTCCGTGGAGAACCTGAACCAGTGCCTTCAGCAGGGGCATGAAGTGGAACAGAGGCAGTATTGCTGAAGCCTGATAATCACCATTTAGATGTCAATGTCTTATTCCTGACTGCCTGTGCTAGAAAGTGGCACCTGTGTATTTCTGTTACCATCCTGCCATAAGCAAGTAACACCCACCTGATATGTAAGTTTTTCCTTGCCAAGCAAAGTATATGTAGAGGTTCCCAAAAAACAAGCTGTAAGCAAAAAGAACACAGGTGAACTTTCCGTGGTAGGATTAAGATCACAGCATCACAGTAACACGATTCCATGCAAAACCAGCACTGCACAACTGTGAAAGAATAAGAAAGCAGTCACTTCCCATGCAAGCTGTTTACTCTGTAGAGAACTGCAAACACAGGAGAGGATTTTTTACCCTAATGCTGGCTATTCCTTTTAGGAATCAATACAGAACAAGATAATAACAAATGAACTTAGATGGCTATTTCTTCTCTCTCTCACTGCTTTTGGAAGGGTGTAGCCTAGAAAGATGACATATCTATAGCAATGAGTTTGTAGTACTCTCCTAGAAGAGTCGTGTGCCTTGCCTGAAATATTAGCCCAGCAATGCTGAACTGGCTGTCAACAGGCTGGGGGAATTCTGTGTTTCTACATATAGTTCCCTGATATGCATCAGGGCAGAATGAATGGTGACTCAAAACAGCCTTAGAGTGAATTTTCCTCACCTCAACTCATACATTCTACTCACTACAAAACACACAACTAGTTGAGCTTGTGGAAATCAGGACTTTGCTACAGCAAGATGTTAATTAACCCCAAAACGTGGAACACAAGCAGCACACCACTGTTTCACACTGCTGTTCCATTAATGCAGCCCTCTGTCTCCACACAGCATCAGCAATGCCATTTAAAGCAAGCTCACCAGCCTAACCACCATGACTCCTCCCCTGTATTATTTCTCAATATCCAGAAGCACTGCATTAGCAGCATAAGAGGCATCTGCCCTCAGGATACATTTGTGGCCCTGCTGTCAGTGAATTTGATCTCTTTATGGTCTTGCTGACATTATCCAACTCTAAACCTCCAGCAGCAGGGAATTCCAAAAGCTTCTCACCCATCATATAAATAAAACAATTCACCTGCTCCAAACCAATCCTTCCCTAGTTTCAATACATTACCTGAGCTCTAGTACAGCAGTTCTTGCTAACAGCTCCACATTCTGCTCAGCTGCCACCTTCCTGTCCTGCTAACCCGTGAGTAAAATACTCCTCAGTCACCTTCTCTCCAAACTGCCCCAGTCTTTTTATTCTCTCTTCAAATCAACAGCTCTGTTTTCATGTATAGTCCCATCTTCTTTCCCTCCAACAAAGTTCCAGAGCAAGCAGAGGCCTAGCACTGAGGTTAAATAAGGCTCACAGGCAGAGGAGAGATGGGGGTGTGGTGAGGCCATTCAGGGCCATAAGGGCTCATTAGCATGAGCATGATCCCAACACAAAACAGCTCTCCAAGACCAGCCAGGTTTCCCTTATATTCGCCAAATGCTCCCTGAACTAATGCATATCTTCTTAGCACATCAAGAGCAGAGACTTGCAACAGGTAGCTTTCATTCAGTGTTCTATAATGCACAACAGCATTAGAAGTCTTGCTCCCCACTCTCCCTTCCACTTCACTGACTGCAAAATACCAGAAATACTGAAGCAAAAAAAAGAATCTGCTTACCCTTGAAAGGCCTCAGGCAGGCAGAGATCTCTAGCAAGATAGCCTCACCTCCACTGCCAGCCCTTAAATGAGGTCTGGGAGGGGGTGGATCCTGGCTCCATCCCTTCTGGTCACTCAGCTGCATTGCATGCACCTGAGCTCCCCTGGGTTGGCCCTGCCTTCCCACCAGGTGCTCAATCACTGCTTCAAGCTGTGACTTGCATTTTGCCACAACAACTAAAAAGCTATTAATTAAAGCTTACCTGGACTGTAAGAGTGCCCAAAATACTCCACTATTCCTTCCAATGGTGTTTTCATCAGAATTTATAGTCAAGCAATTTCCCTGTGCTGTCCATAGCACTGAAATGTGCAAAAGATATTGGTCAGGAAATAAAAGTGCTTTAGAAGTATATTCAAATACAGCAAAGAACAGTGAGCAGACTAAGAGCAATGCTTACCTGCAGCTGCAATGCCAATAAAAACAGAAGCAGTATAGAAACTCCATGTAGAAGGCTGGATAAAAACTGCAATGTATAAGCTAGAATAGAACAAATAGATCTGTTTATCAAACATAAAACAAAGTGGAGAGTGCTCTATAAGAAACAGCTATCTTACTTTGCTTCTCCTAAATCATCCACTGACACCCAGGGTACCATGCAATACGGTTCAGGTTATGTAAAAAGAAGGTAAGCTTTTTACTCCAACAATAATGCAGACTTCTTTTCTTAATGTAGTCAGTAACCTGAGACCACAGCATGAACCCAACAGTCAGCCAAGCCTGAAAGTGATGAGGAAAAAACACAGCTTCCAGTAGGCTTGAAGTGCCCTGAAGTTCCCTATTGCTACACGTAGCAGCTCAGCTGGGTGCTCTCCTCAGCCAGTACAGTTCTGTATTTGGTACTGCTCTTCCATGTGGAAATAAAAGATATCTCAAAGAAATGAAACATAATACTCACCTGTAAAATATGCCACTAATAAACATGGAGAGTTGAGGTCCTACTAGTGCAACCACCGAAGGTGAGATAAGGTTTGATGCTGAGAACACTCCATAAATAACAGACATACTACATAGACAAACAAAAAGATAACAAAGTACTTAAAATAAAATACATGTTACAAATGTAGGTTGTTTAAGACTGCTCAGTTGATTCCAAAGTATCAAAATATACATAAGCAACTGCCTAATTTTGATATTCAAACGTTCCCCTCCTTTCTGTTGTTAATTACCTTCACCCATTATACAGAAACACTCAAGTGCAGTGTTTCTTGCACTGCTGAATGGAGCCCCAAGCGATTGCAGGCCAGCACATCTTGTAATTTATGACAGGGTTTTGTCAAACTGTGCCTTAACAAGTTCCTCTATTTTGTGCCCAGTGCTTCTAAAGGAGAATGTACCAAAACCACTTTCATCTATTAGTGAGCTTTTCATCTTCTGTCAAATGCACCATAAAAACTGTATAGATATCTTCTGTAGTAGCTGTATTTTTGGTTTATATTAAGACAGTAAAGCTTTCAAAGCAGCAACTGGGTTTTCTTATATGACAGATCAATTTGGTTCACAAAAGCTCCCTGATCATACTTGGTGAGTCTGGCCAAGTCAGTGCAATAAACATTCAGAGTGGTATTTACAGCTGAAAACCCTGCTTCTCTTCTTGCCTTCCTGGTTGCTCCTTTCCCAGCTGTGTGGCAGTATTTGCTACAAGTTGATCCGAACAACCTGGACACTACACAGAGGCACAGAAGCAGGTGGGACAAACAACCAAAGCCTGAGCAGCTCATTGTCTTTCTAAAAAATTTCCCCATTTTTTAAATTGACTCAGATTAAAAAGCTGAGAATGTGATGACGGAATGGGAGCTTCAGTTTTACAAAGAATATACACAAAACAATCAGGTAGCTCAATGAGAAATAAGGAATTCAGACTAGGACTGAATGTGAGAGCCACGATTTAAACTGCTGTAAGTATGCCATTAAATCGTGAAGCCAGCAGAGCACTAGAATCTCTTGAGAGTGTGTCTCTACCAGATGTAATTACAACTAGCTTCACCCTGCAAGGAGCAAAGCAGTAAGAAATGTGTGTGTTACCTTGTGTAGCCACTGCCATGAAAATCTGTGCTGTTTAAATTCGTAATAACCGTTTGCTGTGAGGAGAGATCAGATGCAGTATTGTTAGAACTTCTTGAAATCGTTTGCATCAGACTGAAGTCAGTGCTAAACATCAAAAATTATCACCAACAGACTCCACTTAAAGTGTTAGTTACAACTGACAATATCTCCACAATGAAGATGCAGAAGATATTTGGCAGGGAAGCATCTGTTAGAAGCAGTAATAAACATTTGGGAGTTATATGCTGATTTCACCAGAGATCTTACAGCATTTCACAAAACTTCTGTTCCACAAAACACTTCTCTTATGTAGCTGTGTGTGACTATCTTCATCTAAACAGTGGGGAAAAACAGGCTGAAGCTTCACTGTACTCTTTATTTATCCAAACTTCAGCTTCAGCTGTACTTGAGCTTCAGCTAAGAGTTTCCATTCTTTCAGTCTTCCCATTAACAGCTTGTTCCTTTTTTTTCCCCTTGAATCAGCTTTAGTGATCATGAGACCATGTAATTAGCTGGCCTTTCTGGCAGATCTGATTGAAAGTCACTTTTAATGACTTTAATGACAATACATTACATCACTGCATGATCACTAGGCCCAATTCAGTGAGGTGCTGCACATTCATTGCGTAGCAGAATTCAACCACTGCACAATAATTTAACAGCAACTGTTGTAAGCAATTATTTCTACAGTGTAGAGAAGGACATTTAGATGTTCGATCTCAGAAAGAATTCTTCTTAACGTGCAAGAACAGAGAAGCAAGATGTATGTTGACATACGACTGATACCAAAAGTAATATCATCAGCTAAGTTAGAGAAGGTGACTTGGCAGTTCTAGCAGCTGTGTGAGCCTGACTGCTTGTCGGGTGTCATCCTCACACTCCCCCTCAGTGTTCAGTTTGTTAAAACAGAAGGTATAGGAATAGGTAGCATTAGGAAAGAAACTCCAGGAGAAGCTAGGGGCATGTTAACTAGGGGTTAATAACAACGTTTTAGGCAAACATTTGGAAAGGGCTTATATACAAAAAACAGGAATGTGAAAGGTGCAATAAAAATCTTTATATATGGAATGAAACAAAACAGACATTGAAGTTCTAACATTTGATAGGATTACTTAATTTTCCACTGTCTAAGCAATCAGAGTTACATACGTAGCTATGATACCTTAAGGAAATAAACAGATTAAGCATCCTGTTAACCAACTTAATCTAGTTAACACTAAACCAAAAGAAAGGAGACAAAATGTCAAAAGACATATTGCACATTACAGATCCCACTACAGCAACTCATACGTTAGACAAAGGACAAAAGAACAGCTGTGCAATGTTTGATATGCACACCTACCGCAATGTTTCCACATGTCTGGAAAGCAGTGAATATAAACATGAATGAGATTCCCAAGATAAGTACGTTGAAAAGTTTTTTTGAGTCAGGAGACATTTTGTGGGTTATTGTGCCAAGTTCTCAGCTTCAGTCTGGAAAAAAAATCGATTTCCCTTTAAAAGTTTCCACTTAATTCCTGTTTAAAGAAAGAAGGAAAGAAAAGAATAAAACAACAACAACAACAAATCCTTCAAAAATGGTGATTCGTGAGAGCTACTTGTTAGCTGCTAGGACAGAAGCATCAATAAATCCAGAAATCTGGAAACCTTAAATAACGTACTGCAAAGTCAGTAACTTGGAAAAATAAATAGATAGACACAAAAAGTAAAGATCGAAATTCTCTCTACCTTTTCCCATTAAGTTAAGAGAGCAGACAGCAGTATGTTACTTCTCCGTGACATCTCATTCCACCCAAAGAAGCAGTTTCCAAGTATCGAGATGGTTAATCAGCTGAGTTTCTTGCCATGGTTCTGGACTGGAATCCTGGTTCAAAAGCCAGTAAATCACCTGACAAAGGAAAGATGAGATATTCACACACACAAGTCATTTCCATGCATGCTGGACAGGAAATAAGGAACATTTCACAATACAGATCAGCTGACCCTGCCTAGAAAGCCCTTGTGCACTATGGGAAATGCAGTTTTATCACAGAACGCTTTTTTCTTTATACTTGAAAGCACAGACATCTGCTAATCCTTAAAACTGAAAAACTCTTAGAGGGTTATCTAAGAAAAATGTCTGATTAGTTGGATTTATACATAGAAAAGGTCACTCTGAAGGGCAAATAATTCCTCAAAAGAGAAACTTTTCAGTGCCACCAACACTGAACTTCTGCTTGGTGCTTTTGCCTTATCTTAGTGACTCTGGAGAAGGAACAGTCTGTATAATCTTTCATTGCTTCCTCTGGAGAAACAGCATTCACTTTTAGTAATGATTCATTCCTAATGTCTTGCTTTACAGTGGTTTTCAGTAATACATTCAAGATCAATTGATATTTTCTCTTTGAAGCCCTCTGTTAAAATGTCAGCAAAACTAACACAGGGTGACATATTCCTGGTATGGACGCAATGGCTGCTTGTCACTGCTAGTACCTTGTCTATGTTCTGTATCTCCTGAGTCAGGAGTGGAGCGTTCAGCTAAACCAGCCCCCTGAACTGCCAAAGAGGAACAGATGGAAATTCAGAACTTAAGAAAACGGCATATCAAAAAGTTTTATTCTTTACTTGTGGAAGAAAGTCAGCATGACCGTACAGAGGCTACTTTACAAAGATCAAATGGCAATATCAAGATGTTGCTTTTAATGTCAGCAAAGCTCTCTTATTTTAAATATTTAAAGCTGGATTGAATTTTTAAAATCCAATGTTTACAACTACTTGAAGGCATCGCTAAACAAACAGATCCCACATTTCCCTGCCCACAGCCACTGAGTCCCACTCACTGCCTTTGGCAAACAGAAAGGTGTGTGGGGAATGTGGGGACCATTCTGCTGACAGCAGCTTATACTGAAGGGATTGCAATCAGGGACTGAGGGACAGAGGGAACCACCTCTGTCATTTTAACGAAATCATTGTAAAGATACAGACTTTAAATTCCTCCTGAGTTAAAGCATTTCGGCAGATGAATCAGAAAACAATGAATCCAAACTCTCTGAGCAGGGAAAGAACAATAAAACGCAAATCAATACAGACATGAAAGCCAATCCTAGGTTATTTGATTTCCTAAACCTTTTCTATAGGAAACAACTTGTTGCTTCTGGGTTTGTATCCAAATCATCACTTACTGAGCTTGCTTTCTCAGGCTTTTTTCCCCCCTTCATACCAAAACAGTTTTCTTCATTCTTATCTTTTAAAAACAGCTTACAGAACAGACCGGTAGAAACATCTACCACAGCTTTGAGGTAAGAACTAAGCACTGCGGCTGCGTCCAAAGGAGGCAAGCGCCCGCGCAGCGCGGCGGCAGAACCGCCCTCCTCCCCCCCCCGCAACGTCCTCCCCCTCAACGTCCGCCATTTTAGGCCACCACCTCCCGCGCGGGGGCTTTTCCTTCGCAAAAATTTTCTTTTTTTTTTTTCTCCACGCCGTAGGGTTTCCCGCCTCCCCTTCCCCTCCACCAGAACACGCTGCCCTCGGCTTGTTTCCGTTTTTTGTTTGTTTGTTTTTTCCGTTTACAACACACGCTGTTCAAAAATTTCCCCCCCTCCGCCGATTGCTTCCGGGTCACCGCAGAGCTGCCTCAACGGTCACTTTTAAACGCGTGCGCGCCGTTAATTTAGACACCTATTTTCCCCGCTACCTGCCGGGCCGCCTCTGGGAACCGAGGTCGGGAATTAAAAAAAAAGCTGCTCCAAAAGCTGCGCCGTCGCTTCCGGCCCGCGCCCCACGGCGCGCGCTAGCGACGCTTTCACTTCCGGGGCAGCGGCGGCCATTTTGTGGCGTTAAGTAGGCGCGCGCGGGCGGCGCCTCGCTCATTTCCTCGCGGCCGCGGGCAGGGCGGGTGGTCCCGGCGCTGCGTCTCCGTTGCGGCCTTAGGCCTCGTCCTTTTCTCAGAGCCCGAAGGTGGGTGCCTGCTCCTTCTCTCCCCGCCGAGGACCCTACGGCTTTTCCCTATGCCCTGTAGCTCTCCTCCTTTCTGGACTCTGCGCGGCCGCCGCTCCGGCGCTCCTCCTCCCGTGTGAGGCGCTTCCCGCTCCGGGCCGCGCCGCCTCCAAATTCTCCTCCCTTCCCTCGGGTTTCTTCTCCTTAGTCGCCGCCGCCCCTCGGGGGGCTACCGCCCGCCATGAGCTACGGGCGCCCTCCGCCAGACGTGGAGGGCATGACGTCCCTCAAGGTGGACAACCTGACCTACCGGACGTCCCCGGACACTCTCCGGAGGGTTTTTGAGAAGTACGGCCGCGTGGGCGACGTCTACATCCCCCGGGACCGCTACACCAAGGAGAGCCGCGGGTTCGCTTTCGTCCGTTTCCACGACAAACGCGACGCCGAGGACGCGATGGACGCCATGGACGGGGCCGTGCTGGATGGCCGCGAGCTCCGCGTGCAGATGGCCCGCTACGGCCGCCCCCCGGACTCGCACCACAGCCGCCGCGGCCCTCCGCCCCGCCGCTACGGGAGCAGCGGTTACGGCCGCCGCAGCCGCAGGTGAGCGCCCGGAGAGGAGGAAGGAGATGGGCTTCTCTCGCACCGCTCAGCCGCTTGGCTCTTTTTCTCTTTCCGAGGGAGTTTCTGGGCGGGGAGGGAGCCGCGGAAGCACGTGGGGCCGTCCCGCAGTAGCCTTAGCCCCCGGCCACTCGCTCTGAACAATGGCGCCCTCTGAACGCTCATTTTCTCGCCCACGTGGGCCGTTCCTCCCGCCCTGTCCTGGAGTAGTAGTGCGGACCGTTGTGCCGCCTGCGTTCCACTTTTAACATTTTTTTCCCTCCCGCTCCTCTTCCGTTTTAGCCCTAGGAGACGCCGCCGCAGCCGGTCGAGAAGCAGGAGCCGCTCTCGGTCCCGCAGCCGATCCCGCTACAGCCGCTCCAAATCCCGCTCTCGCACACGCTCCCGCTCCCGATCCACCTCCAAGTCCAGATCTGCCAGGAGATCCAAGTCAAAGTCCTCGTCTGTCTCCAGATCTCGGTCCAGGTCGAGATCTCGGTCCAGATCTAGGAGCCCTCCACCAGCTTCAAAGAGGGAGTCCAACTCCAGATCCAGGTCTAAGAGCCCTCCCAAGTCTCCGGAAGAAGAAGGAGCTGTGTCCTCCTAGGAGAATGGTAACGTACCTCAGGATCGGCACACCTTGCATGTTACTTTATTGTAGCACTTAAGTGGGGTGTTGGGTAGTTGGTAGCTTTAATAGCTCGAACCAAGTGGATCCTAGTGGGGCACGTTGCTAGCTGTTTGTTGTTTTTCTTTTTCTTGAGCAGTGCTTTTTGGTTATTGGTGTAGGGAAATTAATACCAAAGGGCTTTCTGCACAGAAAATTTTCATGTTTTGTTGAGAGATTAATGGCTTGGTTTTGATAAAATATTGTATGAGACACAACCTATGATGAAAATGACTATTTCTTACTGTATTTATCCAACATCTGCATTTTCCCCTTTAAAGCTGCGGTCTCCTGTTTGCTAAAAGAATATTGGCCAGTATTGCAGATTTTAACTGATTTGGCTGATCCTCCAGGGACCAGTTTCTGTGGGCGTGTATTGGAGCAGGTTTGTCTTTAAATGTTAAAGATACACTATCCTTTTATAACGGAATGGAAGATCGGTTCAGTGGCCGTTATACTGACTGGAGGTAACTGTTGTAGCAAAGTGGCAAATTCCTTGCAATGAAAAAACCACGGAAACTAGTTTTTCCTCACGTTGTCAACTTGAAGAGGCTCCTAAGGATAACGCTGGGTGGGGAAAGGATAGTGTGTCTTTAACCCATTCAAACTGTTTGGTCCTCTTTTTTAAAAGGAAAGGGCCTAAGCTAGCTCTGAAGTTAGATAATTGTAGCAAAACTAGCGACTCTGTTTTGAATGTTAATTAGCTTAGTTAAGTTTTAACATGAAGTATAGCTTTACAACTTGTATTTAACTTTCAATCATTGATTGCGAAACAGGCTGAGTTCAAGTTAAAAGTGGTTTGATGGACAGCCTGGTGTTTGTTCTTTGTAACAAAATACCTTCACGGAACCTTACATTGGGCCTCTGAATTAAAGCAACACACGGGGGGAGGTGGAACACCACGGTAATGCCCAGAACTGTTAAGAAATTAGGCAAAGCCAGTTGAAACACAACTAGAAGTACACCCGAGGTCATCCACACAGCGGAGGGGAAACGGGAGGGAGACCTAGCTGAATTTTTCTTTCTTCAAATCTAGATGCATCAGATAAATGAGAGCCTACATAAAGGACGCCTATGTGGGGGAAGGATCGCTTGAGTCTACAGCCCGTTGGAGAGACCCCTGGCATGAGCAACCAGCTGTCAAAAAGGTTATTTTGTAACATTTTGTCTCACTTTTTACTTGTTTAAGTTGCGCCTCGGGTGGCAGATTTTACATTTTATGTGCCATTTTGTTGCTGTTATTCAAATTTCTTGTAATTTAGTGAAGTGAACGACTACCGATTTCATTATTGGCTTGGATATTTGAGGTAAAACTTCATTTCTGTTTATATAGTGCTGACTTTCATTTGAAATTGAGCGGATGGTAACAAGCTGCCTCAAGTTTCATACTGAGGAAGCGCGCAGCTCTTCTGTGCTGAGTAGGAACTGTCAGAAAGGATCCTCAGTTCTGTCTTCATTCCTTACATAAAGTTCTGACAGAAAAAACCCCTCAGTTCGAAATTTACTGTCGATGCTTTTTTACTTTGAATTGAAATAGTATCTTCAAATTGGTAGGAATCTTTTCAGCTGACAGTTGATATTTGAAAGGATTGTTTTTATCAGACTCAATTCTAATCTCTTCTCTTATGTATTTTTGTGCACTAGGCGCAGTTGTGTAGCAGTTGAGTAATGCTGGTTAGCTGTTAAGGTGGCGTGTTGCAGTGCAGAGTGCTTGGCTGTTTCCTGTTTTCTCCTTATTGCTCCTGTGTAACGATGCCTTGTCGTGCAGAAACAAATGGCTGTCCAGTTAATTAAAATGCCTGACAACTGCACTTCCAATCACCCGGGCCTTGCATAAAAATAACGGAGCATACAGTGAGCACATCTAGCTGATGGTATACACACCTTATTTTTTCCAGAATGGTAAATCTTGCCAACATGCATATATGAACTTCTGTTTGAGAAATGTAATGTTAAGAAAGAAATGGTTCATTCCTCTGTAAGTACTGATTGGTGTATCTTTTGCTTAAGACATCTTGTACTATACCCACTGTCTGTAGTTAATATTAAACATTTTCTCTGTGTTAACTTTTCTCAACTTAATGTCTGAGTCAGCTTATTTTTAGCTTGAAAAGATTTCTGCAATTATACTGTCAATGTTTAACTTCTATATAGTAACAGAATGCATTCTACTGCTGCTTAATTTTATCCACTGGGGTTGCTTTGAAATGACTCCGGGCAGACTTGCTGGTATTGTGACTAACCCGAATGCTGTATGATAGTATTGCACACCAGGCTCCAAACACCAGACTGGGTCTGTTGGACGTTGTTATGGAGGATACACACTGAGCAGTACTAATTGCATTTGCTGTGTGCTTGTCTCGATTCAACAGGCTGCTGCTTGATGGTGGCTCATCTTAGTGATCATTCTTTTCTTGATTTCTTTTTTTTGGATACCAAATGGATTGTAATGTCAATCATCACATGTCAAGGGTTATTGTAATGCCTTGTTAACGTTATGCATGTATGTTAAATGGAAATGGAAACATCTGAATACTTGCAGTCTGGCTTGACCAGGGATTAAAAGTGCTTTTCTACAAACTGAGGAGTTTCTGTGTTCCAGGACTGCGTGTCTAGCAGCAGTCCACATAGATTCAATTACAGGGGCTGGGTTTTGTATAAGAGCCTTAAGGGAATGAGCTTCAGTCCTAGGAAGCCAACCTTAAGGGATACCTTTAAAAGAGTTTGGTAACTTTTCTTTGTAGCTGAAGTTGTGGATTTCAGTTGGATCTCGTGGACTGTCAGGTTGTTAAGCTGTGTTGTGTGGTGGCTGACATAATGAAACATAACTTGGTCTTTGGGAAGGAGAACAGATTTCTCAAAAGCCACAGTTACACAAATAAACAGATTTATTTTTACAGTGCATGTTTTAAGTACTGCTAATGGGGATCTGCTTTCCAAAACATACACGTGAGTTTGCTGTAAATCAGACTGTTTCCTGCAGATCCATGCTAAAGTTAAGTATAAGCTTGTAATGGAACCAACAAGTGGAATAAACTTAAGTACCATCTGATCTTGCTAGTGAGATGATCATCATTTCAATGGTATGTCTGCTGGGTAGGGAAGAGCTGGCCAAGTGCTCTTTGTCTGCACTGAACGAATGTAATGGAATGTGGGTGCTCTTCAGCTTCCATTTGTAGAGCAAAGCTTCGATAGACCAGTCAGCACTGAGGGGAAGAAATACCAGTGTGTGAAAATGCAGTCCAGGTTTGTAACTTAGGCAGTGATTCAGCAGAGACTCAGCAAACCTACACACCATATTGTGCAAAATGGAGTTTGTAATGGTTCTCCAGTCAACAATACAACTGTGCTTAGCTGTCCTTGTCTGATACTCCTAGGATATATTGGCTACTATCAGCCTGATTCACAGTCTTGAGAGTAGCTTTGGAATCAGTCTGAGAAGTTAACATTCTTAAATATAAATAGATTTTAATATCTGAGTCTTAATGTGTGGAAACAAACTTACCTTCGGACTTGGTAAGTAGTCCAGAACTGAGCATGGGGGTTCTTCTCCAGTAAGAAGCAAACTGTAGTTAAAATGTCTTCGAAGTCTGCATAGATGAGGGGAGATGTGGGCAGTCTTGGTTAGTTTCTAGATTCTGAATACACTTAAATATGCCTGCTTCTATGAAATGGCAGCAGTTAGCTAATGGCTCTGCTTCCCATTCAGTTACCCTCCAGTGGTATTTGTATGGTAGCTTAATGCTGGCATTTCTGCAAGAATAGCAAGCTAGGAGCTATTGCTATAGGAACGTTTTGGTTTGTATTAACTGCATTAGTAAATTGGGTCTGTGCAGTTTGCCTCAAGTCAGAGGTACCTGAAAGATCTAACGTACCTTTTGGGTCAAAAAAGACATCAGAGCCCAAAATTATGTCTATGGGAGCAAGAGAGAGCAGCTCTGGAGATATGCGGCCCCAGGTGATGCCTATCACGGGTACGTGGGGTAGGTGGTTCATCAGGCAGCTCTGCTGGGAGATTTCCAGGCACTGAGGCAGCTCCTCGCTGTCTGACAGCGTCACCTGAGCACCGCACTTGGCAGCTACGATTCCAGGTAGGCTCACACCCGCACCGATCTGGAAGGACAGAAGGAAGCTGTGAATGCAGAGGGCGGGGACGTTGTGTGGGCACTGCAGCCTGCCAGCCCTGAGGGTCGGGGAGTTGCGCCCTGGAGTTGAATGGAAGTAGTTCTGCAGGGAAGGGTGGGTGAGATACGCAGATGTCTGAACTTAGTGAAGCGGGGCTGCTGCTATGAGGGCTTCTCTGTCCCGGTGGGACCCTGAAGCAGAAGTGCAGGATGCGTTTTCATGCATGTTTGTGTGAGCCTGCAGTTCCCTGCTACCTCTGCCCAAGCTGCAATGGAGCAAGAAGGGCCGAGATGTGATACAGAACCGATGACCTGGCTGTGACAGTGAGAAGTGAGCACGTTACCTCCAGCACTCTGCGGCCGGGCAGGGTTCTCCTGTGAAACCACACGTACTGAGCCAGCACCACGGCGCACGGCCACGCGTACATGCCATACTGCGGGTCCAGCACCTGAAACACACGGCTGTGCTGCTGTGCCTCCGTGCCCGGACGCTCTCTGCCTCCCCCGCCCCCTGGGTCCGTACCTCGGGGACGCGCAGCGCCAGCACCGCGTGCTCCTCCCCTCCCGCCGGGTCCCCCACGAAGCGGTACCGCCGCACAGCGCGCCGCGGCTCCCCCATGCCCGCGCCTCTCAGGCGGCCAATCGCAGGCGGCGACGTGTGGCGCCAGGTCACGACTGCCAATAAGAGCTTTCTCTAGGGTGACGTCACGCGGAGCGCCGCGGGGCCCTCCGTGCGCCTCTCGGTGCCTCACGCTATGCCCGCGCCGGGTCCCTGCGGGCCACAGCACCTCCCCTCCCAACATGGCGGCCGCGCCGCTTCCCCGCTTCGTCCAATCAGCGCCGGGGGGCGGGAGTAGCGCGGCGGAAGGCGCCCGGGCGGAGTGCCAATGGGAGCGCGGCGGGGGCGGGGCCTCGGCGGCGGCGGCGGCGGCGGCAAGGGGGTGAAATTTCTCGAAGGTGCGGCGGGGCCGGGGAGCGGGACGTGGGTCGGGTGCGGTGGGTCCTCGGCGCTGCCATGAATCACAAGAGCAAGAAGCGGATCCGCGAGGCGAAGCGCAGCGCCCGGCCCGAGCTGAAGGACTCGCTGGATTGGACCCGTCACAACTACTGCGAGACCTTTCCGCTCAGCCCCGCTGCCTGCAAGGTGCGGCCCGGCCCAGGGGGTACTGAAGGGTGGAGGGGAGGGCTGAGGGGAACTGGGGAGGCGTGAGGGGAATGGAGCGGCCCTTAGGGGGGCTGCGGGGATTGGAGAGAGCCCTGAGGGGAACTGGGGGTTGTGAGAGGGGTGGTGGACTGTGGGGAGTGGGGGGGGGGGGGGGGGGGGGGGGGGAGGGGGGGGGGGGGGGGGGGGGGGGGGGGGGGGGGGGGGGGGGGGGGGGGGGGGGGGGGGGGGGGGGGGGGGGGGGGGGGGGGGGGGGGGGGGGGGGGGGGGGGGGGGGGGGGGGGGGGGGGGGGGGGGGGG
>JACDJE010000165.1:0-126391 GCA_016647715.1 Pavo muticus | reverse complement strand
CCATGCTGGGGATGGTGCCAAACACAGCCTGAGCTGGGCGGCGTGACTGCCGTGTGCTGAGAGCTGGGTGCCAGAAGTAGGGCTGCACCCTCAGGGAGCTTAAAATAACACGCAGGCAGCCTGATACCCTCACGGTGTGTGGAGCAAAGCCGGAGCGTGGAGTGCCTCTGCGCTGGTTTAGAGCGCAGCTCTGGGACGTTTGGCCTAATATCTGTGTTCCCCTCTTGGTTTCACAGGATAACGTGGAGCGGGCAGATGCACTCCAGCTTACAGTGGAGGAGTTTGTGGAGCGTTACGAAAAGCCGTACAAGCCTGTAGTCCTGCTGAACGCCCAGGTGGGCTGGTCTGCCCAGGAGAAGTGGACTCTGGAGCGGCTGAAACGCAAGTACAGGAACCAGAAGTTCAAATGCGGGGAGGACAACGATGGTTACTCTGTGAAGATGAAGATGAAATACTACATCGAGTACATGGAAACCACGCGCGATGACAGCCCGCTGTACATATTTGACAGCAGTTACGGAGAGCATCCCAAGCGCAGGAAACTCCTGGAGGACTACAAAGTACCCAAGTTCTTCACTGATGATCTGTTTCAGTACGCGGGGGAGAAACGAAGGCCGCCTTACAGGTATGGTAGAATGGCAACGGCGTAAAACAAGGTACTTTCCATGGCTCTGGTTATTCTGAAGTACAATTGCTTTGTGTAAAGCAAAGTGGTAGCTTTGTGTTAGCTATTCTGGAGTGCTTACAAGCCTTTAACCCACAAGAAGGGAAGAACGGATTTGTGCATGAGGATTTCATTCTGTCACCGATCTAGTCACAGGTTTGTTTCTTAGTTTTTCTCCTGTTTTAGATAAATGCCAAGTGCTTGAAAGTTACAGAGATGAATTTCTTGCTGTGTGAAGTGCCCTCTGGCCTTTGGATTCTAAATGCCTCAAGACTTGCTGTTGGTTTTTTCTGGCTTACATACAGTATGGGGGCTCATTTAATTATGAGCCAGTCCTTGTAAGGTAAAGACCTTAAACTGGACTCCTATGAAGAGTGGAGGCTATTTCTTAGCTCCCCTTCAGATGGTGCTGATACTGCTTAATGTTTTTGCATCTGTGTGGTCTTCAAACTTTTTTTTTCCCATCTGATTTGAAGTAGCTGGAAATTGCATTTGATTACTGAAATGAAATGCACCAACGTTATATATTGGCTCCTAGGTACAAAGTAATTGTTATTTGCATTAACACAGTGCTTTCTAGTGCTATGAGAATAAGATGTAATTAAAGTCTTTACAGCCACGTGGTAATTGCTAGAGAATGACTTGCCCTTGGAGTGCCGTGAGGCTCTGTTGTGGGTTGGTTTTCTTAATGGAATAGCACAGATATTGAATAAGGTACTAACAAATAACAGCCCAGCTTTGTTTTTCAGGCTGTTTTTACAAAGCTGTAGCAGGAACTTTTTATCATTAACTTCTAAGAAGAACATACAGTGCTGTGATCACAGTATGTTGAGTCCCTGTGAGTCCCCAGCAGTATCTGAGGTGCACTGACAGAGCTTGATCAAAGTTACAAGCGATCTAGATAGCCCAGCTGTGACTCACACTTGCTTCTCTCCCCTGCACCCTCCACACCCACAGGCGTGAGCTGAGCTGCTTGCTTGTGATCATAGCATGCGAAAGGGCACAGCTACAGCCCTCACCTCCTGGAGTTCTCACCTCTTTACAGGTGTGGATGGGGACCATTCAGCAGTTTAATAGCTTAACTGAAAATTCAACCAGGAGCTGTGCTTCCTCGTCGTAAGAGGGAGATGTGCACGCCTTGTTTTTCGTGGCTGCTTCACAAAGTAGGAAGTCATTCACAAATCCAGTCATTGGTGCTGGCATGCAGCAATTGGAAACCAGCTTAATTCACACCTGTGTTGGAAAGGGGAGATGGAGAGCTCTGTGACTTGAGATATTCCCTGACCCCTGAGCTGCTTTCTTTGGGTATCACACGCCTGGCAGGCACAGGGCAGAGGGCTCTGGATGGAAGAAGGCTCACATCATGCTGCTTTAGTTTCTGCCATCTGAACAGATATTGTCTCTCTTTTTCCTTTTGCTCTGTGGCAATAAGCTGCCTGATGCAGCCTGTTTTATCTGGTGTAGCAGTGCTCCTGTGCTGTTGTGTTTAAACGTCTGGAGCAGCTAAACTTGTCCATCAGGAGAGGTAAGCTTTACACACTGGGAATGAGAACATACACACCAAATCTGGAACAGAGAGTAATCCCCAGCTAGTTAAATATTGGAATAAAAAGCCTGTTGTAAACGAACAGAGGGCATAGAAGGAAGCCAGGGTTGCATAACTTCACTCTGTTCCTTGCTTGTATTGCCTTTTGTTTTTTCCCCATTGTTCTGTGCTTCTGGGTTCCGTTTATGAGTAGCAAGTTTGGGAAATACAGAGGATCAGGAGAATCCTCCTGCATGGATAGAGCCCTGGTGCACAGCACTGTGACTTTATCAGTTCATAACGTTGCTGCAAAAGTAGGAGTGCTCTACCTTGAGGTCAGCATGTATTTTGTTGCAGAGCTGTTTCTGTTTCAGAGCTGTTTCATTTTGAAAAGCAGCCTTTGCTGTCGTGGCTCCCGGTCCTTCCTGTCACAGTTCGTGTTGGTTTTTAGGTTAAACCCACATCGCATCATTTGAAGATAAATGGAGGAAGGAATCGAGGTGCCTGCCTTGCTTTCTAACCGTGTGACAAACTAACAGCTAGAACTATTGATCTGTGTGTGAAGAAAAGAGAAAGGAGCTTCTTGCTTGCTCTGTGCCTGAAGGGTTTTTTTCCTGCCCTGCAGATGGTTTGTGATGGGCCCGCCTCGTTCTGGGACAGGAATTCACATCGACCCCTTGGGAACCAGCGCGTGGAACGCCTTGGTGCAGGGCCACAAGCGTTGGTGCCTGTTCCCCACCAGCACCCCCAGGGAGCTGATCAAAGTGACCCGGGAGGAGGGAGGCAACCAGCAGGACGAGGCCATCACGTGGTTCAACGTCATATACCCGAGGACACAGCTGCCCACCTGGCCCCCTGAATTCAAACCCCTGGAAATCTTGCAGAAGCCTGGAGAGACTGTTTTTGTACCAGGTACGTAGAAATGGCTCCTGAAGGCAGATGTGGCAGAGAGAAGAGGGTTTTTAACACGTCTGAGAAGCAGAGGATGTTTCACGTTTCTTGCAGCTCATCTCTCACAAAGGAAACTCCTCTGAGCTGTTTCAGAAGGGCTGCGTGTTGTGAGGCTTTCTTTGCACTGCTCAGTTATTTCTGACTGCCCTGACGTACGAACAGCCTGCAGTGTAGGATTGCCTGTGGTATGGATGGGAAAACAAATGAGACTTGAGCTGCACACCCATAGGAATGTGATCCTGAGCTAAATTAAATTAATAGGAAAACACTGAGGCATAAAAATAAATCAATAAAGCTGAGTGTTTGAGTATTAGATGGTCAGAGGGCTGGAGCAGCTCTCCTATGAGGAAAGGTTGAGGGAACTGGGCTTGTTTAGCTTGGAGAAGAGAAGGCTCCAAGGAGACCTCATTGTGGCCTTCCAGTGCTTGAAGGGAGCGTCCAAACAGGAGGGGGAACGGCTGTTTATTAGGGTGGATAGAGATAGGACAAGGGGGAATGGTTTTAAACTGAGACAGGGGAGGTTTAGGCTGGATCTTAGGAGGAAGTTTTTCACCCAGAGGGTGGTGACGCACTGGAACAGGTTGCCCAAGGAGGCTGTGGATGCCCCATCCCTGCAGGCATTCAAGGCCAGGCTGGATGTGGCTCTGGGCAGCCTGGTCTGCTGGTTGGTGACCCTGCACACAGCAGGGGGTTGGAACTGGATGAGCATTGTGGGCCTTTTAACCCAGGCCATTCTTTGATTAGTAACTCCCAGACCCCAAAACGGAGTTCATATACAGCACAGCACAGTCACCTCTGGACTGTGTAGCTTAGGTAGCCTGACTGCACGTGGATTTTTCTTGGCTGGAGGAAGAGAACTACTTAAAGCCACTGATGCCTTCCACCCGCTTTTCTGTGGTTATGCTTAATCTCAAAATCAAAAGCCAAAGAAAGATGAGAGTGGCATCCTTATATCAGAAAATGGTTGTGCAATGTGTGCCTGCTGTAAGTGGGAGCTGAGGTGGCCGGTGGGTGGGATAGCATGGGTGAGCTCAGTGCCTGCAGTCTGACCTCTGAATCTCGCATCACGGCACGTAGCTTCCATCCACGTTGCCTTTCTCTGCTGCACAGCTGATTTCCTGCCCAGGAGTGCCTTGTGGTTGCCTTGGCACTCAGTAGTGACTCCTCAGTGTCCCCTCTGTTGTGATTTTGTAGCTGTTGATTCCCATTAAACTGTTTCCTTATTCTTTCTCGGAGGTTATAAGTGGGTGGTAAGAACATCGCTGTCTATTCTTAGCCTGTGT
Source organism: Pavo muticus (assembly GCA_016647715.1). Classification (NCBI taxonomy): domain Eukaryota; kingdom Metazoa; phylum Chordata; class Aves; order Galliformes; family Phasianidae; genus Pavo; species Pavo muticus. The sequence goes on along the minus strand of JACDJE010000165.1, from coordinate 121,968 downwards.
GGGGAAACAGTTTACATCTATTTTTAAATGAAAGGCTGGTCTGTAATCACAAGAACCTTGCTAATTCAGCGTGGAAAGTGTGCTCCAGCTTGACAGAGAGGGTCTGTGCAGCCTGGCTTACAATGGCTCATGCTGTTACATAGGCTGTCAGTAGGCAGCGTGTTGCTGTCAGCTCAGATCTTCAGTGCTACTCTTGAGCTGGATAGCTTGGCCAGAGCATCGTGCAGCCTTCTGTAATGAGAACCTGCAGGGGAGTGGAATGACTTCCTCAACAGGGCTGAGGGGAGAAGGTCTGGTGGGAGGCTCACCTGGGCTCGGGAGGCGAGGTCTGCTTTCTGCCTCTGCTGTGGGACACAGAAGCGTGGCAGCTGTTGGATGTGCTTGCACAGTGCTCACCGTGCTGTGTTTGCAGGTGGTTGGTGGCATGTCGTTCTCAACCTGGACACGACCATTGCCATCACACAGAACTTTGCCAGCTGTACCAACTTCCCCGTGGTGTGGCACAAGACAGTGAGAGGGAGACCCAAACTGTCACGGAAGTGGTACAGGTGAGGGCTTTAATGACTGTCTTTTCACATTACCCTTAGAAAACAATGGAACAAAACCATCTGATGATGTAGAGTGTTACTGCTTAAAGACTAACGCTGGCATTTGGACTGTGTGTAGGATCTTAAAGCAGGAGCATCCTGACCTGGCAGCGCTGGCTGATTCGGTTGACCTACAGGAATCCACTGGCATTGCTTCTGATAGCTCCAGCGACTCTTCCAGCTCCTCCAGTTCCAGCTCCTCCGACTCTGATTCAGAGGTAACTGATTTCTGGGGTCTGTTTTTATCTAAAATTGAAATCTGTCACTCATTTTACCAAGCCGTGGTTGTTTAAAATGGTGGCAGGTTGGATGGTTTTCAGATGGGGAGGAGGAACGAGGTCCAGAGCGGGGACAGTCGCAGCGTGGGGCTGCTCTGAGTGCCTGATGTGGTGCAAGTGCTGCCTGCCCTTAAAAACCAAAACCTGGATCCTTGTAGGAGCCAAAACGAATGCATCAATTGACTCAGCACAGACATATGTAGTCTGTGACCAATCCCAAAGCATGCCCGTCTGTGGGTTTGAATCACTTAATTTAAAATGGATTCCACGTGTTTAATCTGAGCTGGGCTTTGAACTGTGGATGTCCACAGTTGCCCGGGCCGCTCTTGTGGTGATCTCATGAGCACAAACAGTTGTCTGGGTCTCTCTGAGCTCTGGTTTCATCTCTCCACGCTTCAGTGTGACTCTGGCTCCGAGACAGAGGGGATGATGCACCGGAGGAAGAAGAGGAGGACGTGCAGCATGATGGGTAACGGGGACACGACTTCCCAGGATGACTGCGTGAGCAAAGAGCGCAGCTCCTCCAGGTGACCGGATGGCAGCTGCTGCTCCGTAGGGCAAGGAGAGGCAGCACAAGGCAGAGCTGAGATAGGGCAGCTCCTCAGGATAGAGGGCTGGAGAGCATTATTCCATACGGGATGTGAAGCAGTCGGCCGGTGCTTTTAAGCACTCTAAACTAAGATTCATAGTATTTTTTATAAAGTACTTTATTAAATCAAGTTTTATTACTTTCCTAGTTCTATTTTTAATAGAGAATATATTTATATATATTTTTAATGGGATAGGTAGAAAATTGAGCTCTTTAGAGAGCACACATCAAGAGTGAGCAGGTAGAGCTGAGGAGCCATCAGGCCAGGCTCAGATTTGGATGCCTTGTCAAACAAAACCTTCAAGCAGTTCTGTTTTCTCTTTTTATGGCCTGGATCCCTTCAGCCTGGCCACTGCTTTATCTGTTAAAGCCAACGTTCAGCCAACATGTAAGATGTCTGTGTTTACTTAAGAGCAATAATACAAACTTCTCAGTGGTCAGGCTGGATGGAGAAAGCATTAACTGCAGAACCAAGAGCATGTGTTGTCTGGGATAAAATTAATGTGGAAGTTCTCTGGAGTTGCTGGGTTATGAACAGCCCCTGGGAGCTGCTGCTGCAGGGTAACGAACAGGCTTTTGCTGAAGGAGGACTTTTTTCTCCCATAGAAGAGGCCTGCCATATTTTTTAAGTAAATTCCTCATGGTTTGGTGAACCAACACTGCTGTGTTTGCTGTGTAGTTCCTCTAATGAGCTGCTGGGTGCTGCAGGCTGGGTGTGGTGACGCAGTGTGTGATCTGCTGAAGGTGTGCAACAGTCACTTACCTGAGGAGATATCTGTTCTGTGTGCCTGAGCTCGTTGGGCTGCTGCCTGAGGACCTGCTTGCTGCTGTACCTGCTGCCGTTCAGCTGCTGTGATGCACTGCTCTCCTGCTGGCAGCTGGTTACGGTGCTGTCAAACACCCTTCAGCAGCCGGCTGTGTTGTCAGGCAGGCAATGAGCAGCAGGATACACCAGCCCATAATGCAGACCCTATTGAAACACTGTAACTGTAAGCCCGTGTGCACAGCAGAAAGCCCTGTGCTTTTTCAGTTCCTTGCACTTCGGATTTGCAGCAGCACCTTGCCTGGAGCCAGCTGTGTTTGATGCGCTGCTCTCCTTCCTGTGCGCTGGCTGCTCCTCTCTGTGAGGACGGGTGGGGTTTTGGCTCCAGCTCTGTAATGGTTTAGTCGATAGAAACACTTTGAAACATAAAATCTGACCTGTGGGAGGTGTGAGCATGCAGTCAGCCTGCATGCTGTGCTTCGTACCCCGGGGGAGGGGAGATGCTACAGCTGATGATGGGCAGTTGTTACTTCTTTCTTCGGCAGGATTAGGGAATCCTGTGGAGGCCGCAGTTACCCCTGAGAGATAACAGCACCCGCCCAGAGGCAGCTGCCCATCGGAGCTCCATTAGCAGCCAGCCAGCTCTGTCCTACCCCCTCCTGCTCCTGTCCTCACGGTCCTTCTTGGTCACTTCTCTTCAATCCAAACATCGGTCTTCATTCTGTGCTGTTGAAGGTTGGCTCCTTACTAACTGAAGGGGGAATGCCCCGACTACATTCTCGTGCAATGCTTTGTCCCCTCTGCGCCTCGAGTGAGTGCACTAAAACCCCTCCGTGGGTACAGACATGCCAAGTATTTAATGGGTTGTGTGACTGGAGAGGAAGACAACGGTCAGTTTTTAAAGAACTTTTTAAAACCAGCAGGTAAACCTAGGAACCTGCCTTGTTTGACACTGTCATATGTTTACATGTTGTCCTGTACACTTGAGGAGAGGAACACCAGCCCTCTGGCCCAGCGGGATGGCGGCGGAGGTGGGATGGATGCTCCAAGCACTGAAGCCACTTCAGTGGAGGTGACCGCCCACCCGAAGCGTCTTTTGTGCTCTTAACCTACACATACATGTCTGAAGTGCATCCTGTTAACCAGCCCCGACCCATTTACTTCTGCACAGTGACAGAGATGCACTAGCACCTTGCCATAGGAATCTCGATGGAGCCAGAGAATCCTGGAGTTTCTTGCACAGCAAAAAACATGGGGGGATAAGTCAGCATTTGCCAGTAATGACACTCCTTTGGGTGTAGGTGGGATGTTCAGCACTGGGCAACGACTGACAAAGCCTGACCCTTACATAGCAGCAGCAGTTGCTGGGCTTTAAATACCGAGCAGTTTCGGGGCTGTGGACTTGTTTGGGCCGGTGTGGTTCACGTGTGTAAATGGCTTTTCTTTGAGGCTGTGGCTTCAGAAACGTATAGAACGTACAGTGCCAATTTTAAAGGGCTGGGAGGGGGGCAGATTGTTGTTTGATGCTTTATAAAAATGAAATGTGATGTGTTAAGTCTGTGTAGGTGCGTTTGTATCATGGCAGGTAAGGCTCTCATCCCCGGGGGATCTGTTGGATCTGCTGTTCCTTTCACAGGGGCTGGTGCTGGTGGTGTCAGCAAAGAGGTCTGTCTTGCCAGAGGCGTGCTGTGAGGAAGAGCCTTCTTTCCTACCTGCACAGTGCAGCCAGGAGCTGGCTGTGTCGGGATGCTTCCTTGAGTGCCCTCCTGAGGCCCAGGAGGTGGTGTTACATCTCACATCAGTGTTCTTTGAGAGAGGGAGGTTGAAAGCAGAAGTGATGTGCGTGTACTAATCCTGCAGTGATGCCCAGGACTGGTAGCTGAATTAAAAAGCAGATTGGCAGCCTTAACTGTGACTTCTGTTGTATCTGCTGGGTTAGATGAAGCCGGAACGTTGGGTTTTATTTATTTAACCCTGTCTCTCTCCTGTTTAAGCACTCCTTGGAGATCGGGCTGGGTCCTGTTGTGCAAGGGAGCCTGAACTACACTTGGCAGGAACTCAGCTGCTGAAGCTCCTGTGCCAGTCAGTTCATGTAGGAGCGATGTGTTGGTGAGGAGGAGGGAGAGGAGGTTTACTGGTGTGCTCCAGACCCCTGAATTTCCTATAGCAGCCAGACTAAGTGCACTTGGACATGCTGCTCTGTGGGTCACTGCAGATTATTCCAGATTACTTCACTTTGAAGCAGACTTCCCAAACTAGTAGTGCTTCTGCCCACGGTTGCCTTTTATTTCCTGCTCAGTTGAACAGCCCAGGAGTCTGCACAGCCCATGTAGTTCTAGAGAGAGCAGGCTGCAGCTGCTGCCTTTGGAAGGATGGAGGGACAGGAGTGTGCTGTGTTTGAGGAGCTGCCTGCCCTCCTCGGTGCTGCTCAGCTGCTTTGTGTGGAAGGTGGTGCACGCTGCAGCTTGCTGTTGTTTGGCCTGCACGGTTCAGCTTTGCCACCTTAAAGTCTCACACACGCAGGTAGGCCGGGCGCTGCTCCTCCAGAAGTACAGCAGGGAAGATGCAAAGTGCAGAGCGTTCCTTTCCTTCGTGCCTATGAACTCTTCCTGGGGTGAAAGGAAGCAGTTTCTGCTCTAGGCTGCGTTCATCGAAGGCCCCTTACAGGAAGGCAGTGTTTGGGATGAGCCACGAGCATCGTGATGCCAGCAGCACCGACTGCTCTGCCAGCTCTGTGTGATGGGATGCAGAGCTGTGTGTGTGCATTGGCTGCCTGGGAGCTGGGGCTGCTGGGGTCTCTGGTTCTTCCTCTTGCAGGCTCTTGCCCCAGCCGAGTTGCTGAGCTTCTGTCTTTGTTAAGAAGGGGCAGTACCTACCTCACAGGGGTGTTGTGAGGCTGGAATTACTGTGTGAGATGCTCTGATGTCCTTCTGTGAGTGTTCCAGAAGTACTGAGCAAGCTGAGTCTTCCTAAGCAGGCGTTGGCTCTTCCTAGCAGAGAACATTCAGGATGTTGTGCAGCACTTTTGGCCGCACGGCTTTCTCTGTGGTCCTTCAGAACTGCTGTGTGGCACGTAAAGTGAGGCAGAATGAGGCTCTTTGTCTGGCCAGAGTTGAACTTTGGGCTTTTTGTCACTAAGGAGGTTCTGCTGTTCGGCTAGATCAGGATTTAATAAGAAGAAATGAAGTGGATAAGTTGACTCTGATCAGGGCATTGGCCTTACAGGAAGAAGGGGATGTTCCCCAGGCCCCTTCCATGCCAGAGCATGTTAGAAGCTGCTCCTTGTGCCTGGATCCATGCGTGTGGGGGGCTGGCTGAGGAGCACGTGTGTGCTCTTGTTTCTCCTCACCTGTGCTCCTTGCAGCATCGATGTCCCTCCTAACCCCACTGCTTCTCCTACCGTAGAGCCATGGATGTAGCAGACCCAGCCAGCCCCTCCTTCCCCTGAGCCCCACAGCAGCCCTGCTCTGCTCAGCCCCGCGCTCAGCCTGCTGCGTTGGGGCTGCTGGGAGCTGTGTGCTGCGTTGGCCCAGCGTTGTGCCTGCCCTGCCAAAGGGAAGGGAGCTGTGAGCTCTGCTCCCCAATCCAGGCTTGTCTGCTCTGGTGGTTCAAGAGTAATTTAATGCCCCTTCAGAAGTGCAGCACACGGAGCTCAGCACCTGCTGCTGCAGTGCTTGGGGCAGGCGATGCCGAGGAGGTGCTGGCACACAAACCTCCCTCCCCTTTCCAGCTTGGATGGGCCGGCTCTGCTTTGTCTTCTCAGCTACATGCTTGGAAGGAAGGCAGCAACCTCCCTCATAATAAACCTAGAGCCTTTTCCTCCTCCAATCCCCAGTTATTGTGGGGTGGAAAGCAAGACTGCTGCCTGAATCAGCCGAGCTGCCTGTGTGTGCTAACCTAATAGAAATAACCATTGCAGTAGGAAGTTTTTGGTGCTCCTCTTGCAAAGGAGGGAAGGAAGAAGCAAACCGATCCGTTCAGCAGCCTGACTGAGCGCCCAGCCCTGCCCCTGCCGTCAGCTGCTTCTATGGCCCCGTCCAGCAGAGCTGGGATACCTGTAACTGTCTCGTTTGGATGATTGTGGTTTTGCTTTTTATTTGAAATAAAATCAATTATTTTGCATTCTCCCGTTTCTTGCTCGCTTTCTGAACTATTTTTAGTCACGTTCCAAAGATCCACACCTCTCCCCTGCAGCTCGGCGGGATGCCGTGGGGCTGCCCTGGGCGCTGTGCGGCGGATGGGGGCGTTGTGTCGCTGAGCCTGGTTGAAACCAATGGCTGCAGGTCAATCGGCGGAGCGTGAGGCGGATGGAAATACGTTGTATAGCATTAAGCGCTGCCCCGGCCCTCCTGCGGAGCTGCGCCTTGTGCTCAGCCCGTTGCAGCGGAGGGCGATGCTGCCCGAGCAGTTGTCCCCGCTCCCTCAATCCTCCTTTGTCGGCAGAGCTCTGCAGCTGCCCCTGTCCTCCAGCCGCCCCCCCCCAGCCCCGAGCGCTTCGTCAAAGCGGCCTTTGTGCGCGGCCCCGGCACAGCCGAGCGCTGCTGCAGCGCGGGGCTCCTCCCGGCAGAGGGCAGCGCGGTCCCGGCTTGGCCGCTGCGCTCCGTCCCGCTCGGTCTCGGCGCTGCGTTAAACGCAAAGCCCCGCCGGCGCGTTCCTGCACGGCTACGGCTGTGGGAAACGCGGTGCTGGTGAAGGAAAGCGGATGTCGCGGTCGGTGGCGGTTCCAGCACCAGCACCCATCCTGCCGCAACGCCTTTGCGTGGGGCTCTCTGCTCTCTTCTGGACCTACTGATGCTCCTTAGCACGGGGCAGGGCCGCTGTTGCGTGCCTCGTGCTTTTGTGTCACCTCCATCGGGCGACTTAAACGTGTGTGGAAGGTTGAGCTTAAGAAGGCGTTTGGGAAGGACCAGCTGCCCGCCAGCAGGGTGCTGCGCCGAGCCGCAGCGCTGAGCTCCGGGGCTGCTCGGATGCTCGGAGCCCTCAAAGCACGGAGGGGAAGATCAGCGCCGTGACCGATCGTTACTAAGAATACAGCGATCCGTGCGCAAACAGCCGCTTGATAGGATTACCAGTAACGATAAATGGCAGTGAGGATCACGGCTCCGCTTCCTCCCTCCCCCCCCCCCCGGGGATTTAATCCGTCTTTCTTTTGTCTTCAGCCGCTCAATGCAAATATTCCGCTCCCAGAGAACTCCCCGAAGCCTTTTCCCCGGAGGAAGCTCTGTGGGCGCACCGCCATGTCTGCTCCCACGGTGTGCAGCGTGGGGAGCTCAGCGCTGCCTTTACCTGTGGCATAGCTTAGGTCTTCTGATTCCAGAGCGCTTTGTGGGGCAGTGGTTCACCCCCCCCCCCCGAGGTGGCGGGGCTGGGCGGCAGCCCCTGGCAGGGCTTGTGCTGGTTCCGAGCAGCCCAGCCTTTGGGCATTGCTATTTGCGGTCCCTCGGTGCACCTCGCCGTGCTGTGGGGAGGCTCCTGTAACCCAGGTGCTCTCAGCACCCTGATGGCAGTTTGTGTCATCCGTCACTGTGTACCCAAACCAGGGATGTCACCCCAGCGCTGCTGGTATCGCCTGGTTAGCAGGGTTACGGCTCGGTTATCCCACGTACCTCCTACTGCTCGTGGGGCAGGTGGAGGAGTGATGCTCGGGGTTTATGTGGGTGTCACCTGGTTTCCACTGTTAGCACCTGGCTATCCGGGTACCACCTGCAGCTCCTGAGTGTCACCTGGTTGCCATGGCTACCGCCCTGCCATCGTGGGTACCACCTGCAGCTCCTGGGGTAAGCGGGGTGATGCTCCAGGGTTTGACATTGATGCTCCTCGCTGAGGACATCCTGCCGTGCGATGCCAGCTCCCACCGAAGACTGGCAAGGTGTGAGTGCTCGCTGAGCATCGCACGGAGCCCAGCTGGCCCTCCACCCTGCCCTCGAAGAGCCCGTCCTGCCCGGTGCGTTTCCCCCCCCCCCCCCATCCTTGGGGCAGGCTCGGGGCTGGGCGGGGAGGGGAAGGGGCCGGGGCTGTGGGCAGGGCCGAGGGAGATGACGCCGGGTGAAGGCTGCTGAGAGCCTGCCCAGCCCCGCCGCAGGCCGAGCGGGTGGCCGCGCACTCGGGCTCCGGCAGCATGGACGTGGCCGTGGATCTGTACCTGGCCGTCCCGCTGCTCTTCACCGTCCTGGCCATCGTCCTCGCCTCCGTCTTTGTGAGGCTGCGCGGCGGCGAGGGGCAGCGGGCGGCGGAGCGGCAGCCCGAGCCGGAGCCGTGCAAAGCGGAGCCGGGCAGAGAGGAGCCGGGCTCGGCCGCCGGGGGCGAAGCGGAGCCGCAGGGAGCGGCCGAGGGGCCGGGGGGAAAGGGGAGCCGGGTGCCGGTGGAGGAGGTCGGGGCGGGCGGCGAGGGGAAGGAGAAGGAGGAGGAGAAGGAGAAGGAAGAGAAGGAGAAGGAGGCGGCGGTGGCTGAGCAGAAATCCGTGGCTGAGCAGAAATCCGCGGCCGAGCGGAGCCCCGAGAGCATCCCCCGGCCGCCGCCCGCCGCCGAACACCGGGAGCAGCAGCAACAGCAGCAGGAGGAAGAGGAGGAGGAAGAGAGCAAGGTAAGGGGAGGGAGGCTTGAGGGAAGGTGAATTGCGTGTGGGGTGCTGCACGTCCTTTTTCCAGGAGCTGCTCCAGGTGCTGGGGGTGTGCGCGCTTTCTGTCCCCCCTCTTTTTGTGGGTTGCAGCAAACCGCCCCCCTGCAGCATAAGGATGCCCCAACCGCTGTCCTTGCAGCCCCAGGGAGGTCTACCCCCTCCACCCCCCCAGCATCCTACTGGCCTCCCACCCCGAGCTCTGACCCCTGCTTGAACGGGGGGGGCAGCGCTGCCTGCTAAATCCTCCTCCAGCTCCGGATCTTGTTTAAAAATAAAAGGGTGACCCGGCGGCCGTGGAAGGAGTTTGCCCTGCTGGCTTCCATGGGCTCTGTGCTAATGCTCTGTGCTGTGGGCCTGGGGACCCCCGAGGGGCCCAAACTCACTGTGCTCCTCCTGGGGCCGCCCCTTGTCCCAGTGGGGGATGCAGGCAATAGGGCGGCTCGGGAGCCCAGGAGGGATGCACGGCGTGCAGACGTGCTCGGGCTGGGGAGCACGGCCCTGGGGCCCGGCTGCCTGCTGGCTATTATTAGCAGCATTGCTAATCCTCGGTGACTGCATCCAGGCTGCTGGGCAGTGTGCAGACAGACAGACAGACAGACAGCCGTTGTCTTGGAAGGCATCGCTACTGACTCACCGGAGCGCAGTGGGCGAGTCCCAGTGGGCTGGCACTGCTGCGTCCCGCGGTGATCCCCAGGGCAGTGCCTGTCCCTGTGCGCTGGGACCTCACCCCCTCCCGCCTCCTCCGTCTCCCATTTCCTTCCCTGAGTCCCAGCATCATCCCTTGGCCACAGGGGTGGCTCTCAAGCAGACCCCCATCGTCACAACATCCCGAAAGCACTGGAACATCTGTCCATCTCTGGGATGATTTATGGGATTTATCAGTGCTTTGTAGGGCTGGGGAGCCCCAGGACTGCCGTTCACTGGCTGTATCCCAGCTGGGATCGCTCAGCAGCACCCAGGACGTGCAGTTCTGTTGTCTCATTAACACGAGTTGGGAATGTTTCTCCTCCCTCCTGGCTGCTCTTCAGTCCCTTTTCCCCGAGCAGACACCACTGCAACCCACGCCTCCTTCAGCAGTGTGGCACTGCAGTTCTGCCTGCCCAAAGCTGACCATCTGCACGGGATGCTCCTGTCCCCTACGGGTGCCCCAGTGAGCTCAGCCCGGGGTGCCCACGGCCTGGAGGGCACTGTGCTCAGTGCGGGTTGCGCCTCACGCAGATGTGAAGGGCTGACTGCTGGTCTCAATGATCTTTTCCAACCTCAGTGATTCCATGATACAGGACAAGGTTTTGTTTCCTGGGAAGCGATTCCCAGCAGCAGGGCAGGGTGAGCTGCTCTGGCTCCAAGCAGGTGTTACAGGTGGGGATGGGAAGGAGTTTGGTCGGAGCAGTGAGAGCTGCGCAGGCTGGAAATGAGCCCTGCCCTACTCGTGGCTGAGGGCTGCGGTCCCTCGATGTGACTCAGCAGAGGCTCAGAGCAGCATCGTGCTGCTGTAGGCTCGGGGCTTCTCGGCAGACCCAGTGCATCAGACAGCAGTGGGCTGTGCTCAGCACTCCGAGGCCTTTCTCCTTTTTTCCCTGCTGTCTGCTCGGCACGTGCTGCTTCAGATTCTCTGCAGCCATTAAGCACTGAAGCAAGTGCTGATGGATGAAGCAGCGTCGGTGTGCTCAGTGCATCGCCCTGCTGTCTGTGTTCCCTCCTGCTGCCTTCGTGCTCCGTCCCTGCCTCTGTCCTACAAGGTGCCGGCTCCTGCCCTGGTGGGCAAGGTGTGCTGGGCAGGGCTGAAAGAGGGGGAATGAATCGGGGAAAGGAGTCCTCACTGCCATTAGGCACTGGTTGTGGTTCCCCTTGTGCCTGCTGGCTCCCATCACTGACACAAAAATGAATTAGTTTGTCGCTGTCGGTGCTCGTTATGTGATGGATGCTGCTGCCTGATGAGAAGCTGCTGGGTGGGAGCTGTGGCAGCTCAGTGTGGGTCCTGCCAGAAAGGAGCAGAAATCCCCAAATCTCCATTAGCTCTTCTGCCTTACCCAAGGGCTGCTGCTGTGCCAAACTCTGCCCAACAGCTTCCTTTTTTCCCCCCTTTTTAAAGGCTTCTTCCTTCCCTTTTTCCTCCTGGCTTCTCTTTTTCTGTCTGTCTCCCTGCTGCCTTCCTCTTGCAAACTCTTGCATCAGGTTTGGATCAGAAAGCGCAGCCATAAATGGCAACGTGGGGCCGGGAGCTTCCAAGGCAATTTTCTCCCCCCTCTTTGCAGCCCAGGACCTTCCCATTTCCCTGCGGTTGGAATGGGTTAGGGGCTCTGCTTGTCCCCGTCCTGCCCATGGGATAGGAGATGGGGTGGGGGCCCAGCAGCCCCTCCTTGTGTCCCTTTAGAGGAGGGAAACCCATTGTGGGGTTGGAGGAACCGGCTCTGGTTGGCCATAAATGAGCTGAAAACGGGGTGATGGGGAGCCCAGCCTATATTGCCCTATGACAGAGAGGAGGCTCTCCCACATGGGAGCTTCTTTAGGGCTGGAAGAGGGCTTGTAGTGTGGGAAAGCCATGAGTGGGGCTTTTGGTGAGCACTCTGTTGCTGCTCAGTGCCCCTTACCTCCCCAGGGGCCCCATCCTTGCTGCTGCTTTTGTCTGCAGCCTGCACTGTCCAAGTCAGGCTCACACGTGGGCGTTTGCTTGCTGGCCATGGAAGCTAAAGGGCAAAGCACATTTCTGATGAGCTAACAAATGCTTAAGCTCTACAGCCAAGGTCTGCCAAAAGCCAAGACAGCTGTATTGCTGCATTGTTATTTAAGGTAATGACTTGGGGGATTCTAACCCTGCGCTGGGTTTGGGGGGCTGTGATTTGGTGGCGTTGCTCACGGGAGCTCCTGGCAGCTCCTGCTGGGGGTGTCCGTCCCACCCACGGACTGGTTGTGCCACCCAGTGTCAGCTCTGCAGAAGCTGCTCTCCCATCCTGGCAGCCCGACTGCTGCATCAGCATCCCCAGGGCTGCCTCTGTGCCTTCCCCTGCTCTGCAGCACTGTGGTTCAGCATCACCACATCCTCGTGTGACTGTGGCACCACTGATCTGGCAGTGGCCGTGGGGCAAAGGCTGCCAGCAGTGCTGTCCTGGGTCTCGGTGGGGCTTTTCTAGGCTCTGTCTGTGTGTTCAGGGTGCAGATGTGCTCCTCAGACCTGTACCTATGGCCAGCAGCAATGCCTGGCTCATCCCTGTACGCACCCCATGGGCTGCCTGTGGGAGCTGCTCCCGACCAGACAGGCAGAAGGACAGGGCTGTGCAAGTCAGGGCTGCAGCGTGGGGGGAAGGGAGCTGCTGGCATCTGCCTCTGAGCAGAAAAATGCTGCGCTGTAGTGAGCTAGCAGCTGCCACCAGGAGGGCTCCCCAGTGTGACCACAGCACATGGCAGTCTCCTGCTGGCTTGGCAGCCCAGGCTGCTCCCCCTCTGCTCCCATCAAACGTTGCTTCCAGTGGGTTGGAGCAGGAATGTTCTCTTTCTCTGGAGCACCCCCAGGGCTGAACATCCCCTCCCAGTGCCGCTCTGTCGGGTGCTGCTCTGCTGGCCCCGGGGCTGCCCAGGTGCCAGCAGTGAGTGCCCATGTTTGGAAACGTGGCCCAAAATAGCGGTGGCTGCTGGGGTGTCAGCCACGTGTCCTTCTGGGGAGCTGGGTGGCGAGGAGAAGCCAAAGGGCTGTGAATAATGTGCATTCCTCACCGATGACAAGCCAAGCTGGCTCTGAGCAGTGCCACACTTAGTGGTGGATACAAAGCCATGCACTGCAAACCCACTGCGGGGGCCGTCCTGGTTCCCCTCGTGTCTGCATCACACAGGGAGGAAGGCACGTGTGTGGGCACTGCCTGCGTCCCAGCCTTATCTCCGGGGCTGGAGCTGTACTCTCCCCGTGCTCCGTCTGCAGGGAATCTGGCCTTGATAAAGCTTGCTGCAGCTCGTGGGAGGCAACCCCAAAACTTCCAAACTTGGTTTGTGTTAAAACTCCATGCTGTTTGATTCCTCCTTGTGCATCCTGAGCTGAGATGGCTCCCGCTGGGGTCAGCTTTGCTTGCCCATGCCTGAGTGGGATGGATGCTCCTCTTGCTAGGCCCTTCCACGCCCCGGGCCCAGCCCCAAACCTCCCTCCCTGCTCCTGGGGCTATTTTTGGTGCTTGAGGGCCCAAGGGAGGAAATGACTCTAATGGCAGCCCCGTGGGCATGGGGACAGGGCAGTTCTCATGACACTGCTGAGCAGTGAGAAGGAAGCGGACTAATGAACATTGCTCGTTAGCAAGCATCCCTTTCCCCCTCTTCTCAGAATGGGGCAGGGATGGGTGATGTAGAACAGCACCTTCTGCTCATGGCTGCTCTGTCTTTTCCCTCTGCAGGAGGAAGATCCAGACTCAGACAGTGAGAAGCTGATGGTGAAAGAGACGGAGGATGATGATGGTGAGTGCCAGGAAGGCACTGCCCCATGGGAATGGTCTGAAAAGCTGAGCCCCGGTGCCTGGGAATGGTCCCTTATCTCTGGGCAGTGCAGGGAGAATGGCCCGACATCCCAAAATGAAGGGAAATGGGGGGAGAAGCAGCTACTGGGGATCCACACACAACAGAAGGGCTCCTGCCCTTGGGCTGTCACTGTTTCTAAACACCTGGGAGCAGACGAGCAGCTTCCCGTGATCCTCTGGGCTGTTTGCCATGGAGCAGCACCCCAAAAGCTCCTTCCTCCCCTCCAGGCACACCTCTGGGGTCTTTAGGCAGAGCCACATTTAACTAATTACTCAATTAGTTGATTGGAAAATGATGAATTGCCTCATTGGGGTGACTGTGCTCAGAGAAAACAAAGCAGATGGTCCATCAAGCAGCAGCGTGTCGGCGGGGCTGTGCCCACTGCTGGCACGTCCCCACTGTGCTGGTGCTCCCCCTGCCCTGCCCCACTTTCCTTTCACCCTGGGTAAGGCACGGCGTGGCAATCCCCGGGCTCAGGAGGATTACCCTAATGCCACAGGGAATCAAATTTTAATCCCCCAAGGTGGGAGAAGCGCCTTCCCTCTGTGGGGGACTGGGTTCCACAAAGACATGTATGTGTCCACCCTGCTGGGCTTCCACAAAGCATCTGTGGTGTTACTGGGTCTGGTAGATCCGGTTGGAGGCATGACAGGCGTCTGCTGCCCAAAGGATGCTCAGTGATGGTGCTCTGCCAACTTCTGCCCTTTTTGGTTCGTGGCTATTTTGGGGCAGCTCAGATGGAGATGGGCACGGCTCATGGCCAGCTCAGCATCCCCACGAGCCCGTGGTGCACGAGAGCAGCCCGGCCCCACTTTGGGAGACGGAAGGCAGGAGGCGGCTGCTGAGCTCACAGGGCTCTCACCCTGCTCAGACACTGCCAGCACTTGCAACGCGATGCAAGAGAAAAGAGATGAAAGACAAATATTTTCTTTGATACGCTCCCGGCCAGGCTCCTGGTAAGTAGGTCACATCTTCGCTCTGCAGCCGGCCACGTGAAGGCCCTGCCTCCCTGCTCCGTGCTTCCTGAAGTTTGTTTTCAGTCTGCAAAGAAAGTTCCTGAGCTCAGAAAACATCCAGCGGTTTCCAAAGCCGCAACACGTGGGCAGTGAGGGAGGTGGCCGCCTCTCCTCCCTGCTGCTTGTTCCCTTCTGGCGGGGCAGCAATTAAACTGCCCTTTTTGGACAGGCAAAATCTCCATTTGGCAGAGAGCTGCGAGGGGGAAATGATTTTAATTGTCCTTGAAATCAGGCAAGCCGTACAAAGGTAATAAAATAGCTCCTGGGCTGCACCGGGGCAAGGAACAGGATGTTACACCCTCTCTTTCTGTTCGTTCCCTCCCAATATCTCCCAAAGCAGCAGCAGCTGATTTTCTTTCCGTACACTTTTGTGACCACTTCTATGGGATCCCGTTGGTGCCCGGAGGTATCACCAGGATTGTGGGTTTGGGGTGAGCTGCCATGTCCCAGAGATGTGCAGGCAGTCAGACAGCACCTTCTGTTTGTTGGACTCCTCGGAAGGAGCCCCGGGGCTCTGTGAGGACAGCAGATGGTTCTGTGGGTACAGCCGTGCTGAGCAGCTGACACGAGGCAGCCCCATCCCACAGTCCTTGGGAGACAAAGGTCTGTGGGTCAGCGGCCACAGATAAGCACAGAGGCAGCTCCGTGAGCCCCCCAGGGCCGCCCTTTGGATCCCCCCCCACTGCTGCTGTTCTCTGCTGTCTCTGGGAAGATAAGAGAGGTTTCTAAAAGCAAACAGCGCTCTAATGAAATCCGATTGGAAAAGGATCGGCTGTGCCTCGGGGTCTGTGAGCTCTGGCACTAAGTAGCCCAAGGCTGAGATGGGGAGGTCTGGAAAGGGCCCCTGGGGAGGAGGAGAGAGTCTCTCTGCGGGTTTCCTGAGGCTCTGGAACTGATGGTGGAAGACTCATGGGTGAATGCATGGGAGCAGGGCAGGGCAGGCAGCTCGAGCCCGTGGGTGCTGAATGTCACTATCAGCTGCTTTCTGTCTCACACCATCTCCTGCTCTCCTTTGTCCTGCCCTCCCCAGCTGCAGATGAGACGTTCTCTTTTAAATACAGTCCTGGAAAACTGAGGGGAAACCAGTACAAGTCAATGATGACCAAAGAAGAACTCGAGGAAGAACAAAGGTATGCTGAGTTTCCTGTTTTCCCTTCTCACCTAAGTCCACCTGGCTGGCACTTTCTTGAAGCCTCGCACCACACAAATACAATCACGTGGATTGAGGGGATACAGGGCCACAGTGCGTCTGTGTCACTGGAGCTGGGCAAGCTCCTTCTCTGGTGCTCAGACCCGATGTCCCACCCGGTGCAAGCTGGTGTATATCCATGGACCCACTGGCACCGTGCTGATTTCCAGCTGTTGAGGTTCTGACTGCCCCTTCCCCCCCCTTTGCACTGTCAATAGCCCGAGGGTTTGGGTGTAGCTCAGCAGTACTGGAGCAAAGGGAGTGAATGTGGAGCTTTGGAGCTCCATATCCCAGTGTGGCCCACAGCAAGCTGAGGAGATGCCAGTCGCCCCCTTGTCTTCCCAAATGGAAGGGCTGTGGGCCACAGCTCTCCATGCAGGCTGCCATTAACGTGCTGATCCTGTACCATTTCCCTTCGTGTTAGCCCCACCTTCACACCAAGGGATGCCTGCTCTTTCTGTCCTCAGGTCTCAGGGTTCACTGCTGTGCAGCACTGCTAGGAGCAACGCTCTGCTTGGGCTGCACACTCTGGTCTCAGCCATGCAAGCCAGCTCTGGCTGCCTCTGGGCTGACCCTGCATTGCTGGCATCAGGAAAATGTTTGCTTTCTTCCAGTTGTTATGTCTTTATCATGCCTGGAGCACGCAGCCTGTACAACACTAGTCAGGTCTGTTGGCATCACTGCTCTCACGTGGGGAGGGGATGGTGGAATGAATAGAGTGAATGTGAATGAAACCCTCAGGGCTCGATGGGAATTGGTTTGGGGGATCCTGCTAAGCACTGGTACAAAATCCACTGCAAAAGGCACATTTAAACCCTCTGCATCTGCAGCTCCAGCAGCCAGCTGAGCAATCACTGCGTGGGGGTTCAGACAGGAGTCCTGCAGGTCTGGCTCCTTCATGGCAATAAATGCCACCGGGGGTCCTGGGGATGGTGAGGGGACATTGGTCTCGCTGCATCCCCAGCCAAGGTTTTGTACTCTGGACTGAAGGACGGCTATCAGTGCTCGTGTCCCAGGGCAGGGCTGTGCCCGAGGGCTGACAGAATGCACTGAGGATCCCTTAGAAGCTCTCAGCAGCTCCCACACTGAGGGCCATTGGCAGCGAGTTTTCCTACTGCTCCCTTTGCTGTCTCTCTTCCCTGTCTGTGTTGTTCATTTCCTTACGGCAGCGTAATGAATTCTCTTATGTTTCACTTTTGTCCTGCTATGTCGCTGGCTTATTTTCTTCCCCAGTACTTCTCTGTGCCATCAGCAGCTTCTCATTTCAGGGTGGTGTTTGGGGTCCGGGTGCTGCCGGGTGAGGTCCGGGTGAGCAGAGGGCAGCAGCTCAGCCCGGTCCCTCAGCAGCCCCGTCCCTCTCCCTGGTTCCATGCATTCTGCACCCTGACTGCTGCCGACCCGCTGTGACCCAGGTTTGCCACCTTTATGTTGCAGGATTGAGCTGACCTCTGATCTCACATCTCTGTAGCAAGTACCTTAGGTCCTCGGCCACAAACATTCTTGCAAATCTGTTTGGTAAGGACACGCCGTTTCTTAGACGTAGTGGTACCATTGATAACATCTGCTAATGTGTTTTGGTTGGTTTGGTTGGGCTTTTTTTGCTTTTGGGTTTCATTTTGGGGGGGAGGGTTTGTTCCTGAGCCATCTGTCCCACCTCCCCGCCCACCTCCCTTCCCTCCCCATAACAGATTAATGAGTCTGCTCCCCCTGCTCCATCTCACTTCCACGAGCACTCAAAGGCACCTGGAATGGAGGGTTCTCATGTCCAGGTGCTCAGCTCTTCCATATGGGTACCTCAACTCAGACATCCCATGAACGCTTCTATTTCCTGACTTGGAAAACGAGGGCAGTGAGCTGGTGGTCAGCCCTAGGGCACGTAGCTGGAGGTGGGGGCTCAGCCTGCTGCTGACCCTCCACTTGTCCCATGGGCCAGCAGGCACCTGTGGGAAGCAGCTTGGAAGCAACATCCCCAGAATGCAAGGCTCCCGTTGGGACTGCCTGCTGTGGTCTCGTCTGTCATCAGGAGCCCTTCATTTGGGGACACCTGATTTTGGAAATGCTATTGAGATAGGCCTACGGGTCTTCCTGGAAGAGGAACTATAGGAGAGGAGAGACGCGGTAGGAAGGGTTGCTTAAACAAAAACCCACTTCTGCTCATACTCTGCATCGCTCCTGAAGCTGTGGTTGCCTTGCCTGCTGTTCACTTGAATCTTGTGGCTTCAAACTGGCGCTAAATCTGGACTCCAAGGGGAAGGAATGTGACCTTCATTGAGTGATGCAACTTCCTGCTTTTTGATTACTTCAGTCTTAAAAAATAGCAGGACTTCTCAGTAAGGGAGGACGGTAACTCTTGTTGGCAAACACATCTGCTTGGCTGGTGGCACTGCACACCTGGTAGGTTACCGGCACTTTGAGAGCAGAAGCACGTAGTGTTTGTTCCTCTGGGGGAGAAAAGCAGTCTGAGCAGGAAGGGGAAGGGAGCAGGGGAAGGATGCAGCCTTGAGTCAAGCCAGCACTGCGTATTTCCCAAATCCATCTCTTCTGCACCTGAGGCTTTTGGCCATCTGTTGCCAACTGCAGCTGCCACGGTGCAAAGCTTGGGGATGTGGGACTGGGGTGGGCACAGATAGAGCCCATGGGGCTGTTAGTGGGCTGGCTGGTTTGTGCAGTGAGCACTGACAGCTGCAAGAAGGCTCTGCTTTTAGTAACAAAGAAAACAACCAGCAGAGAGATTCCCTTGGGTTTTTGTTTTCAGCTCTCTCTTTCTACAAGATAGAGCAGGTCCCAGCAAGTCCTGGTCGGCCTTGGTGATGCTGAGTCCTTCCCACTCTTCCATAGGTGTGCAGGCTGAAGGGAAAGCAGATCCCACATGATAGTCCATAGGAAGGTCTCTCCTCTTCATCTTGTTTCTGAGGTTTAGGGAGAAGTGGAGGTAGAAAACCAGAAGCTGTCCCCCAAGCTCAGGGTGCTGTGGCTGCATTTCCCAATCAGTCACCTTACCGGGCCAGCGTGAAGACACCAAGATGCTTCTCATTGCTGCGTGGGCTGCAGCACTAGGCAGAGGCTGTGTTTTCTGCCTGTGTACTTGGATGAGATGTTTGTGGTTTTGCATAACCTAAAGTAGTGCTGGGAGTGGAGTGGGAAGGGGAAAGCGAGAGCAACAGGACAGCAAAGTCCCTGACCCTGAGGGGCCCAGCTGCAAACAGGAGGGCATCTCCAGAGCTGGATGAACTCTCAGCAGCACTCCAACTCCAACAGCACTCTCAATCCCTTAAAGCAGTGTTTGAGTGAATGGCCCCAAACTGCTCAAAGCCTGCTGCTTGCAGGTGTGCTCATGGATGGCTCCGTGATACTACAGTCCAACCTCTATAGGACTGGGGAGAAGATAGGGAGGGCTGCTGCATTTGCTTTGTTAGTAAGCGTGGTTCCCACAGTCAGCTCAGCCCTTCTAGGATCAGTTCTCTGCCTCTCCTGGCCAGCCACAGGTGGGTTGAGAAGGCACTGCTTGAATCCAAGCTAGGCTTATGCCTAGGGCTGCAAATCGGAGTTCAAGCAAAGGGAGTGGGATGGCTGTAAATCTCACTCTCTGTCCTTTTCTTGGTGATCATTTAGCAATGGAAAGCTGGCTGGCCCCCAGCTGGGTCCAGAGTGCTTCTTGATTACGAGGTGCTAAATGAACCCAGGCTTGGACCCTGGAGTTTCAGCAAGGCGGGATGCATGACCAGACCTTAGCTGCAGGGAAAGGCAGAGAGAAGCCCATCCCGTGCTCTGCCAGACATCCCAGATCAAATGGGGATGGAGCTGTGGCTTTAGGGAGAACCATGCCGAAGTGCCATTTTAAACCAGACAATGCTTGCAGTGATGACTCGAGCACAAGGGCAGGAAGCAGCTGCTGGGATTTAGATGATGGACTTTGACTGATTTTGAACACATCCACTGCTGGCCCTCCAGAAATAAGTGGGTGGCCTGAGCTGGGGGAGGTTGTATTTCAGGAGAGCTCTCCATCTGCATCTGTCCCTGTCCACCTCCTGCATTGCTATCACATGGCCCTGGCTTGCTTGCTTGCTGTCCTTTCCTGTCCAGCATGGCACTTCATTTGGATGAGGGAAGTTGGTAAGTTTGGCTTTCTTTGGGTATTTATTATTTGTTTGCTCTTCATCTTCTGCAGCACGATAGCCGTCCTGGGCTGAGGGAGGAGGAGTAGCAGCAGGGGGCTGCAAACACTGTGAATGTGGGGCTGTGTTTAGACCATGCTGACCACTGCTTCACTGCAGCCACCAGCCATGGGGATGGCGCTGGCAGTGGGGATGGCACTGGCCATGGGGAAGGCTGCCTTTAGCCACAGAACAGCCAGCACCTGCCCCTAGGAGGAAAGGGCACATGGGTGTTGGGGTAGCCACCAAGCTCCCCTGGCTATGAAAATGTCTATGAGAAGTCAGTGGAGCTGAGCTCAGGCCCTATTTATAGAGCATCTGCTTGAGTCATGAGTCCCACGGAGCAGCTCAGGATGCCTCCCTTGGAATCACAGGGAAGGGGGAGGCCAGTGGGGCCCTTCCTCTCCCATCCCATCCCAGGGGGAACCTTCCAGAAGCTCCCCCGCAGCCTCTGCAGTCTGTGAGTCCCCAGCCCTGCCGTGGGATGAGGTTTCAGACTCTGCTTTGAGCTCCCGGGTTTTTCCTTTTGGCTGAGGTCCCGAATTGCCCCAGCCTGTGGCTGCTTTGCATCTCCCTCACCCAGCGCTCACAACTTGGCTCCATTTGCTTCTGCTTAACCCCACACAGCATGGGCAGCTCGCTGTTCTCTCTGCTAAGTCTCTAGGAGCCTGGGCTGCCCCTCCTGTGGTATCACAGGTGGAGGAAGCCAGGCATGGAAGCATAGGTTGGCCCATCTGTTGCTTTCTCCACTTCTGTGACATGGACTCAGGGGGTTCGGGAGCATTGCAAGGGGTGAGCATAGAGCTGGAGGAGGTGAGCTGAGCTGGCAGAGCTCAAGCTGCCTTCCTGGCTGTGCTGTGGTCTTTTCAGCTGTCACTGCTGTGGCTTGGAAGCGTAGGAGGCTTCTGCCTCAAAATGGCACTGAGCAAGGGCAGCTCAGCCTTGCCAGCCTTGTCCTTGAGCTGCTGGGACTGTGCTCCTAATTGCACGGACTCTGGCAGCCTCAGCTGCCTTCTTGGTGTGCTGAGGAGCAACAGGCATCCCCGAGGTCCTGTGCACCTTCTGGCTGTTCGGTCCCACTGGAGGAGTTTCAGATCTGTGTAGATAAAATCTTGGTACCTTTCACTCTCTCACTCTTCTCTTGCAAAGCACTGTCTCTCCATGTTCTGCTGTTAAGTTCTCTCTCCGTGTTTTACCCACTGACTGAAGCAACTGGCCCACAATTTTGGGACCGAAGGGAAAGCTTAGATTTAGTATGTCCTTCCTCATGTTGTTCCTGCAGTACTGTGGTCCTGGACGTGATGGTCACTGCCAGAAGTGAGATGGTATGCACCCCAAGGGTAGAGACATAGGAAGTGATGGTGATGAGACTGTAGTAAGATGGGAGAGAAATGCCTGGGGGGAGCTTGGTTTCCCAATGCCAGGCCCAGTGCCCATGGCCTTCCCTCACTGCTCTCGATCCTCAAAGGTGAATCATAGCCTTGGAGCAAGAAGAGCCTGACGCCAGAAGGTATGTGCCTTCCTTGCCAGCACTTCAGACCAGAGGACTGATGTTCCTGAGAAGCTGAGTGCCTGCTTTACCTGCTAGGGAAAGGAGCTGGGAATGCTCCACGCTTCTGAAAATCAGCTTTCCAGATGAAAAGGCTGCAAGCAATTCCCAGAGGTGGTCAGAGCAAGATGTTTGGGGATCTTCTCCTTGGACAGTGTCAAGGCTCCTCTGGAAAGCTGTGGTCTGTGGGTGAGCTGTGGGATTTCTGACCTCCTGCTGTGGATTTTGACTGCATGAGGGACATCAGCACAGGGATGCTGTCTGCTCTCTAAGACAAGAAGTCCATGCCCCATTGCCAATATCATTGCTGAGCTGGAGTGAGGGCAATGTTTCTGAGGCCATCAGAGAGACAATTGGTTTCCATCTGTGCTGGAGATGCTGATTCAGATTGCAGAGGAACTGCAACCAGGACAAAAAGGAAGGGATAAAAATGTCCTTCCCCTGTCCTCTGCAGCAGTGACCAGTTACCTCAGGCTTTGGTCAACCTCATGCTCCAGTGTTCCCACCTCCAGCTCCTGAGCCATTTTCAACCAATGACCTGCCCTTGTCTAAGCTCCTTATTCTCTGGTTGCTCCTTGCATATAACCACAACCAAAAGTATGATTTATTGACTTGGCCCTTAGCTGGGGCCAGAACAATTTGGATAATCTATATGTGAAGAAACGATCCATACAGACTTTCAGTAAAAGAAGACCGTAACCTGGCTTGATTCATGTACTGCCAGGGGAAGGAATGCTGGCAAGGCTGATTTCACCATCCACATAAATGGAAAGGAGGGAAGACCCAAGGATAGGCAGTGGCTCATGGCTCAGCCTCCATCCCAAGATAATTAAGTTTCTCAAGCTCCATGGCAGCAATGTCAGAGCTTCTCAGTCGAGGGGATTATATGGCTCTGATGTTCCTGTGACAGTCTGCCTCATGCTCTTTAATCCCCCTCCCAGCTTGCTCCAGGAGCAGAAAGGGGTATCCCTGTATTGCAGATGGGGAGTTCGTGGTTTTGACAGATATCCTCCATCAAGTCCATGTTTTGTTTAAGACCTCACCCCTACTGTCTGCCTGGCCCTGTCCTTTAGGTGAGTATCCCTGCAGAGGGGATGCATCTGAGCCCCATCCGCTCTCTCTGATGTCCTCCATCCCTCCCCGCTCCAACTGTGGCACGCTGGAGGGGACTTCTCCTTCTGGGCCCCCGTGGCAATGAGCTTATGCCCTCATGTGTAAAATCTGATTATGCTTGTGTGGCTTGAGCAGGATGATCTGATCGTCAGCACTGCGAATCCCACAGAGCGATTATCCACCCCAGAGAATTTCCTTTCTTTGTCATAATGGGCCGCCGCTGAGCCTCCCCAGCACTGCCTGAGGAACCCCGGGCCCTTGTGAGGCTTCAGCCTGCATCTCCCATCCAGGACCCAGGTTGCTGAGTGTATGAAACAGCAGACAGTCAAACCTTTTGCAGAGGAATAAGGAAGAAATGAGGTTGCAGCTTGCCCTTATGTTGTAGCTGTCAGGAGCAGATGAGTTCTGAATGAGACTCAGGTGTTAGGGATTGTGAATCCTACTGGATTCAGGGGAATTAGGCTGTGGTACATCTGTGTGTATCACAGCATTCCACGAGAGCAGCTGGGGCAGTCAGGGCAGAGCATCTGAAGGGTTCAAGCTGAGAATGAGGGACCAAATTCTTTTAGCCCTGGCTCTGCTAACAACATGCTGCAAGACCTTGGGGAGTGCCTGGATGTCTCCATCCATAAAATGTATCTAGTAATCTCACCCTCCTTCTCTGAGACATTAGGAGAGGAAGGAAGCCCTGTGGTCTGTAGAGTCTGTTGGTTTTGCCTCCCTTCTCTGGTCAGACAGATCAGTAGATCAATGGTTGACCCATTCAGACATACTGCCTGGTGAAACCAGTACTGCATCCTGGCTCATCTGGTTGCAGGTGGCAGGAGGAATATGGGCTGGACAAGTGTGCCAGCAGCCCAAGGCAGCAATCCCTGGAGCTAATGAAGGTTTCCAGTTAGTTGGGCTCCTTCAGCTCTCATCATAGGTCAGAAAGAAAGATTGCAATTCAGGTTTGGTGCCAGATGAGAGGATTTACACTTCTTTGACTGGGTTTCAGCTATCCTGCTGCAGTTGATGGAGCAATGTGCCTCCTTCTTTGAGGCACATGGTTTGCAGTGACTTACTCTTCCCAGAGGGGAAAGCTGACTTGCCTTCCCCTCTACACACACTGAGTTATCCCCTTGTTCGTTTATGTGAATAATAATGAAACCATCCTGAGGGGTGAAATGACTGTAATATTTCTCTTCTCTCCTTGTTTCTCTTTGCAGAACTGAAGACTATATGAAGTTGTCCCTAGCCTCCTCCTAAAGGCATCCCTTGGCATCTTTAAAGGCTTGAGAGAAATACCAAAACCAACTAAACACACCCATAAGAGAATCCATAAGCCCTCAAAACTTGGCATCCCCTCTTGGTCTGAAGTTGAGTTCTTCAAAAACTCCTGTGGTATCACGTTTAAGGAGATCCTGTTGTGTGTCTCCATGGACTGGGGCTGGGCCCAAGGAGTGACTTGAGTTGTGTTTGGGGGGGCTGGGATGTCCTAAATGAACCCTACTCCCTCTCCTTCAAACAGAACCCAAATTGGATACCAAATTTGCAGCAAAGCCTATTAGTTATGTGCATCACCATGTATTAGCCCTGCCGTGAATTCAGTGTTGTTTCTTTAGAGGGGTGGGTGAACTGTAGCTCTTCTCCCAGACTGGCCTGGATCTTATACCAGACTACCAAGTTGTTTCTTCTTAGAGCCAAATCCCTCTGTGTTGCTGGGGAGTGGAAACTGACTATGATTTCAAACGTTGTGTAACATTGCTTTATTCCAAGGGGTGAAGGCACAAAGTGGGATCAAAGTAAGGGAGGGAAGATGGTAGCTGACTCAAATCTTACTTCTGTAGTTATTTTAGCAAAGAGCTGATCTTGCAGGTAGATGGAAGGCTGGAGAAGTGATGAAGGTTGATAGCTTAGCTGTTCAGTTTGTGGTGAAGGCTTAGGAGACCACACTTTGGCTGTTGTTATCTGGATTCACACTTCCCTGCTCTGTTCCCAAGAGGTGAGACCTGAGGAGGTAGCTATGGGACTGTGGGTTCCCCCAGCTCAGGATGAGACCAGGGGGGTCCTGGAAGAGACACCCTCCCCATTTCTCTGCCCGCTTGCTGTCCCATTGCCCTCTTCTCTTGCTAGCCCAGCGGCTTGTCCACAGGAGCCACATCTCAGCACCTCTCCTCAGCTCTGTCAGGGGATGAATTCGGCTGGGTGCACATGCCTGCTTCAGGCACAGCAGGCTGCAAATGAAAGCCAGCTGGTTTGTGAGAGTGAGCAGAGGGCCCCAGTCCTCTAGTGATGTTACAGAAACGCCAGGCTGGCCGGGAACGTGTCCTTCAAGTTTCCCTCTCGCTGCAGGACAACAGCCTCTGGCTAAAGCTGCAAACATATCAGAAAACCAACAGGCTGCTTCTTCTTTTTTATTTTTTTCCTTTCCTTTTTAATTCCTATGCAGACGATACTTGAAACCTTGTACACAGTTGTCCTTTCCAGCGCCTGGGGTTGGCAAATTCTTAATAAAAGGGCTCATTTAAAGAACAGCAGGAGGCTTCAGCTTTAGAAGAGGCTGGGCTGCCCCTTCCCAGCCAACAACTGCAAGCGTGTTCAGTGGTTTGCATATGAATTTAGGCACACCCTCTGCTTCAACGCCCCACTAGTACAGCCGCTGTCTCCCTTCGGTGCTGGCTAGCTGACTCTGTGTCCCAAGCACCCAACTATGCAAAGAATGCCTTATATACATTGTGTTTGTTACATGGCAATACGTACATCCAGCAAAGTCTATAGCTGAGTCCAGATTCTTGCTAGTGGCAGCGAGTCAAACTATTTCTTCAACTCAAATGGCTGTCTGGGTATTTTTTACTTTTGTTTTGTTTGTTTGTTTTGTATCTGATGGTGGCTCTTATACGAAGGACTGTAATTCTAGTGGCTTGAATCTGTAAAAATTGCCTTTGTTTGGTCCAATAAACCTTTGAATAGTTTATTTGGTTTGTGCTTGCTCTCCCTGTCTCCAGCAGCTTGTAACTTCTTCCTCAAGAGATTTGTGTTGAAAATCTGGACTTTAGGTTAGAGGTACATTCTGTTTGCTTGTGCCTTTTACCCTGTAAGTGACTCCGCTGGCTTCAGTAGGAATAGAGTCAGGCCAGTGGTGAAAGCCTGGGGTCCTCCCTTGTTTCTGCTGGAGCAGCTCAGTGTTGCAGTAGCATCCTGGCCTCGTTTGGCTGTGGAGCAATTAGCAAAGTTCCCAAATGCAGAGCTTTGCCCAGGATTTCAGCTGCTGTGAACACAGATGCCCAGCAGCTCCTGAAGCTTAGCTCTGCTTTAACATACCTACGACTAACTGCTCCAAAACTCCAGTTAATTGTGAAAGTTTTAGACTGAAGTGCCTAAAGGAGCCTAAGGGAGTTAAGTACGCAAATTCAATTCCCCATCAAGAAGAATTAGGCTGCTTTGAAAAATCCTTAATTAATCTATTTTGTCAGCAATAAGTAAAATCCTCTTTGACTTCTTGAATCCAAGCAGCTTTGAGGACAGCACTTATGGGAAGAGAGGATGATTTTACTTGTGAATGGGATAGTTTTGATCTGAAATCATCAGGAAAATACAACCTGGAGCACTACAAAGCTGTTTTACAAGGTCGCCTTTGATAGCAGAAACTCCTTTTTGAAATCAGTTTCATGTTTTTGATGTCTTACTCTTCTTTCCCAGGCTCTTTTCTCTCCTTATCTTTGTTTTGCTCTCCCTTTGTTGTAGATTATGAAGTGCAGAGCAGTAACAGCTCTTTTTTATTTCTGCTTTCAAATGTACGGTCATGAAATGTGAAGTCAAGGGGACAGACAAAATGCATTGATGCTGTGTTTTAAAACTAAGTGGGGATTGTCAGCGATCTCAGTTTTGGGGACAAGAATACAAGGAAATGGAGCTTTAAGCAGCTGAAGGTTTCAGTAATGTTAATGTCTTTGAGATTATAAGTGATGGATGCAGACCTGTGCAGAGCATTCGCAGCTGGCGTGTATTTCTGACACGCGAGGCAAAGACATGTATTGGATTTCTCCACATCAGTCTGGAAATGTGCCCTCTGGTACCCAGTGGTGAGCTAAAATAAAATATTGATCAGTAATGACTGTGCTTCACCTCCTCCGGTCTGGAAAGGGCAGTCGGATGTGTTTCGTGTGAGCACAGAAACGTGCAGAAGGGGCACACAAATCCAGGTGCTTGACAGCCTGCGGCTGGAGCTTTCGTAACCAGAAGATCCCAACATCAGGATACATTTGGCCTCAAGATAATTGCGTTTTAATTGTAATAGGAAGTAATTGGCAAATGAACTTCCTTTTACCGGGATGTGCTTTCTTCCTGCCCTGCCTGCAGTGATGGTGCTGGGAGGACAGCTGGCTGCTTCTGCTCCTGCTAGGGCTGAGCCCAGAGGGGAAAACACAGAGCTTGATAGCAGCTCGGGATGTGAGGTCTCCTCAGCTCATTCCTGGCTGTCTCCTTCCACTGATTCCTGGTGTGCGTACTTCTAACTGTTGATGCTGTGCTTTCTTCTTTCAAGCAAAGGTCGTGTCCTGGTTTTGCCTGTCAATAGGTATTTTTACTGCTCCTATTATGGAAACAGCTAATAGCTTGTCCACGCAGGACTTGCAGGAAGACTACCCCAGGTTAACCAATGGCCTCCATTTAAATGGATTAATTATAGTGTATTAAAGCCCTGTGCAGGGAGCAGGCTGTGATGGGGACAAAGGACACTTGACAGGGTGACTGTAGAAAGAATCGATATTTCCAGCTGAGGTGAAGCCTAGTGATGCTAAAGACACAGGAGGAGCAGCAAATTGGATTGCAGCAAATCTGTGCTCTGAGTTTCCATTGCTGAATTCTGACTCCACAGACCTGCAATATTCATTTTGACTTAAAACTGTAGGCAGCTGCATCAGTTCATTAGGCATTTGAGAGGCATTTGAGAGTACGTGATATTCTCGTGCAGCCCACCCTTCTTTATCTCTAAGCAATGAGCAATAAATGTGTGAACAATATAAGCTCTCCTATAAAGATTTCTCAAACAAAGCATTGTGGCAGATAGCAATCTTAGTGCTGTAGGACGTATAACAATGGTTAACTGCTTCAGGTAAGGCAAAAATCAGGGTATGATCTTTTACAGGGGCAGGAAGTTAACAGTCAACTGTGGGACTTTCTAGGGCTGGAAATCTGAGCTAGATGCTCCGCTGGTCAGATTCTGCCCATGGAGGAATCGTCTCATTGCTGGACAACGTTCATCTCGCTTTTTGACACTGGCAGACAAACTCTTGAATCAAAGCAGATTTCAGTCTGTGATCTTATCTTCCAGTGGCTGATTAAAGTCATGTCCACAGTGGAAGACAGTCTAGTCTCTAGCTTTACAGTAAGATATGCATTTAAAACTTAACAGCTATTCCCGAATTACTCCATATCTGCATGCTCTCATTACAGAATGAAAGGATGCTGTGCTGATGAAGCTTAATCCATTTTTGCTATAGAGCCCACTGAACTGGGACATGGTGATCTTACAGATTTCCACATGTGGAGTTATCCTGAAACTGTGAGCATAGATAAGCCCTAAGGTACTCCTCTAAAGCTGGGGCTAAAGCAGACAGTTTTATCTCCATATGTAAAGAAATGCAGAGAGGCATCCAAGATAATTAAATAGCTGGGAGGGTGAAGGATGCAGAACCAGAGGCTATCCCTTTCTCATCTTGTATGGGCAGATTTCCTGCAGTCTTGTAAAATGACCCATGTTTGGCTTCATGTTTCATTTGGTGAGCTTGTTCAGAGTGCCTGCTGGGGACTGGCTATTCCTACTTCTCCTTTTCTTGTTGACAGGGTTCAGAGAGAGCAGCTGGCTGCCATCTTCAGGCTCATGAAGGAAAAGAGTGACACATTTGGAGAGATGTCTGAAGGAGACATGAAGGAGCAGCTTAAATTGTATGATATATAACTATACAGCCAGTGAAGACAATGCCCAAAAGTCATCTTGGCCATTATTATGCAGGACTGTGGAGGTTGTAGTGCTATAAATGTGTTTCAGTAGTTATTATGCATTTCCAGGTTGTTTTGCAAATG
This sequence comes from Pavo muticus, assembly GCA_016647715.1. Lineage (NCBI taxonomy): Eukaryota > Metazoa > Chordata > Aves > Galliformes > Phasianidae > Pavo > Pavo muticus. The sequence goes on along the minus strand of JACDJE010000165.1, from coordinate 93,548 downwards.
CATACAGGCCTGTGATACGTATTTCTTAAGACTTGCAATTTTTCACCCTTCTAATCATATTTTCTTGAAGAACTGTAATGGTATTTTCAACTCACATAGAGATTTTATCTCTTTCTGGCTGAGTCATGTGTCTCAGTCACATAAACTAGTTAAACTCATAACTTCTTCCTGGTCGTGCTCTGTAGGAATGAACTTTCAAACCTAGTAATGCATTGGTTTGATAGCTGAAGGAAGCCAAAGATGATAGAACAGCAGATTTAAAATGGATGGAAAGAATAGTATCATAGAATAATTCAGGTTGGAAGGGACGTAAGGAAGTCTGTAGTTCAACCTCCTGCTCAAAGCAGCATCAGCTGTGAGATTAGGCCAGGTTACTCAGGGCTTTATCATGTTGAGTCTTGAGAACCTCCACAGATGGAGACTGCACAACCTCTCCTGGCAGAGAGGCTTCCAATCCTACAGTTAGAAAACAAATAGCCAAAGCCAAAGCATTAGTGCTGAGATTAGATGTGAGCTGCCATTCTCATCTCCTTGAAAGGAATACTTCATCCTCCTTCACACTGGCTTTTTGAAACAAATCCAAGACAGTTCCGGCTGACCCCGCTGAGCTCAGCTTCATGCCTGTGAAAACAGCAGCTAACTGCATCCTGGGAGCAGAGACATCTCTTCGCCTCTTGATACTGGTAAAAGCAGTGCAGAAAAGTGGCTGGCATTTTTACAAGGACAATTGTGTTCAACCCAGATCCTGTTCTTGTAATGCAAAAATGATGTGAGAATCTATGTACTTAGGATATCTCTGTGAAGCTATCAAGTGTTTTGAACAGTTTTGACCAAACCTTGGCAGTTTAGACAGAGTAAATCAGTCAGCATTCCTAATTTAAACTGAATGTCTTCTTGTGTACCTCACATATGAAATCCTGTTAAATACTTTAACGGAAACAATTTTCTTGGTTTTAATAACTGTTCACAAGTTTTCTGACCTGGTTTTAGGGAATGATCTCTTCGGATGAGGTTTTATTTATTTTGTGCAATTCTTTAGAGCCTGATAATAGCACCAAGTACCACGTTACGTGGTCACTGTTTCCCACTACAGCACATTCCATAACACTATATACTATTTGACTTCTAGGAATCATTTTATCTTCTAATTGTTTTCACATAAGCCAGGGCACGCTGATTATGAGATCAAGCCGGCTCTACTACCAAGTCATGACTTAACCTAAATATCTGAGCATTCTCTTGTTCAGCACGTGGTCAAACCTGTCTCACAATGTGAAAAACCAAGCAGACCAACAGCTTGCTGTGTGTGGGAACCACAACTGCCTTTGCCAAACTGTAAAACAGAAGAAAGGTAGGAAATTCCTATATGGGAATTCTCTTTTTTTCCATCTGGGCGATGGGATTTTTTTCCAAGGTTATCCTTGAAAGCAAGCAAAGGAGAAATCAGATTTGGAAGACTTTTTAGACTTTGCTTAGTAGACTCTACAGTTTATTTCCAGAGTACTTTTCTATTTCTTCTTTTACATGTGGGCCTCCTCTGCACAGGAACATGTCTGAGAAACACCTCCCCAAGCACCTCATTGTAAAATGGCGCCCGCAGTGCCTGCACCACACAGGGAAGAGCGGCTGCCACTAACCCATCCCATCTCCTAAGAGTGGTGCCTCCACAATGGCGAGATGCTCTTGGTGACAAGACAGCAGTAAAAGCTGTCATCGACAAGGCCCACATTCGAGAGAGAAATGAAGCCAAGTCGATCGAAGCCGCTAGGCCACGTCCACCTGGAGAGGTGGCGCGCGGGGCGGGTCAGCAGCGGGCCTCGCTGCCACGGCAACCGCTCGCTCCCTGCGCGGCACCCGTAGCTCTCCACGGCACGGGAGACGCAGCGCGGGAAAGGCGTCCGTGCCGCCGTTGTTATGCAATGTGCATGCGCGCTGCCTGACGCAGCCCTACTGCGCATGCGCGCTGCGGGTGCTGTGTCTTCCGGCAGCAGAGCGGTGGGCGCGCATGCGCAGTGCGGCACCATCAGGGCGGTGCATGGTAAGATGGCGGCCGCGCTGAGTGTGTTCGAATAAGAGTTTCCAGACTAGTTTTGAGGCTATCGTAGCACTGAAAAAGACAAAAACAACATTTTTTCCTTCACAAAATCCCTTGATTCTCTGAATTGCTGTGTCCAGGCTCCACGTGTCTGACAAAAGAATTAAATCCACGTTCCGTGAATCCGTGATAGGCTGCATTTATTCCTGTAAGGATGGTGGGAACAAAGCTCAAAAAACATGTTATCTGTAACAGACTATTTTAGACAGTATAATCTCATGTGAAGAGTGAAATAACCCCTTCTGAAACTCGCAGTGAGCAGTGGCAATGAGGAGTCTGTGAGTTTGTGTGTTATGGGAGCAGCACCAGATGGTAAAGATTGCTGAGGGTAAGGAAAATGAAGTGCTAGAGCCTTGTGTGAGCGTGGCTTTCTGCTGGGACAGGAACAGAACAAAACATGAGAGTCCATGTGAATTATTGTTACCTTGAGTGTTACCTTTTATATATTAAACCCATGTAGTGGATCCCAGCCAGGAGCTTTGGAAGAGCTGTGAGATGCTCCTTTTTCTGAAGCGGAAAATCTCGTGTCTGTAATGCTGCTTTAATTCCCAAAGTAGGTCAGGAATGCAGGCACCGAGATAGGGATGTGTAGGGGGTGAGTCACGGTGTGATCAGCTGTTGAGAATGCTGTGTGCTGCTTACATTTGTTAGCTGCTAACTTGTGTCTGTAACAATAAACAGAGGAAGCGTTACATTGTTTTATCTTCTTTTGTTGCATAGAAACGGGCTAATTGCTGGTTTTCTGGGAGAGGGTAGTGCCATGCCTGCTGGGGGGAGTGTGACTGTTTTCACATAGTCAAACTGAAGAGTTTTCACTGTGGAAACAGATGAAACAGCCGTTGTCCTGGGGAATCCTAAGCAGCCTCAACACATCACCAAAACTGGCAGCGCTAACTGGGCCGAACGTAGCGGAGGAGTTGCGTGCCTTCTCTGTGTGGTCATGTGTGGACTCACTGCAACACATCTGGCTGTGAAGCTGTTCCCAGGGTAAGGTATGGTGACTGTTCATCTCCTCTGGAGTCATTTTTTCCACCTCAGCAGTGAGGAGATTGCAGTCTTGGTGCAGAGAACGCTTGGTGAGAGGTAGTGCTGCAAAATCTGCTGACAGAGCTGCCTGGAGGTGGAAAGTTTGATTCTTTGGGGAGTTCTTTTACCACTCTCCTGAAATGTCTGAGCTTTTCTTACCCAAGGTTAATATAAATGCAGCCTTAGTTCACTTATAATTGCGATAAAGTTTATGTAGTGCAATTTCTATAGAGAGGTGGCAGGTGGTGGGAGGGGAATGCAAGTAACTGTATATCCGCTGGATGGTGCTGTTGTTTTGTGCAAACAGCAGAGGTCCCGAATAGCTCCAACTCAAAACCTCAGGTACTGTTTTTCTTCAGCAAGAATTAGGAAGAAAGATGTGCACAGCCTTTTCCTCCTTAGCCAATTTGTGATGAATCCTGTATGTTGTGATCTGCCTTTTATTTGGCATTCCTGGGACTGTCTGAACTTAATTACCAAATACGGGAAAAGTCGTATTTTCACTGGTTTCCACCCAGCCTGTTTCAAGTCTGAGTAATTCATCCTCACTGGGACCAGATTATTATTATTATTATTTTTAATGTAAATCTTTCCTCAGTCCTTCAGTTCCCAAGAACTCAGCTTTTTAGTCATCTTCAGGATGAGTATTTGTTGGCTCAGTCAAGTGCACTAAGTTAGCTAAGAGTCACTGGAATAAAAGTTTGTCATCAAGAGGACTACTTGTGTCTGAAAGAAGAGTTCTGTTTCAAGGGGCACTGCATGAAAATTGTAGGTTAGGTGTTGCCAGTTATTCCTCCTGTGTGGGCTGGGTTTCCTTGACCTGCAGCAAAGGATTCCTGCGTCATATCCGCTGTCCTTGTGGTAAGATAGAGCCACATGACATTAATGAAGAAACAGAATGGGCATATGAGTCCCAGTCACCCTGAAACAGGGGAAGTGGCATTCTGAAGGCTCGTTTCTAGGGGGAGACTGTATCTTTCAGCTATTTTCAGGCTGCTTTAGTCCTTCTTCCCTCTTGCGTGCAGACCATGCCAGTTTCAACAACCCTGCCATTGCATTGTTAAATTGACAGTGCTGTGAGTGGGATAATGAGACAGTTCCCTAAAATGTCCTGAGGAAATTGCACACTGTCCCATACAACCCTGTATAAACCTTCTATAATCTGTCAGCACAGTGGAGGTGGAGAAATTGCTGTGTGGTTTTACACCAAGTTCAGGCAACTTTAGGATCCCTCATGCTGCCCCTGAGGTCTTCAGGAGACTTTGGTTGCAAGCATTCTCCCCTATATCTGTTCTTACAGACAACATCCACATTGGAGAGCAGAATGAGGGCAGGAAGTCTGATGTCGATGTAGTGGGAATATAACTTCAACAGAGGTAAATTTCTGTGTGATACTAAGACATAAAAGAAAACCCTGCACCATGGGTTCGTGTACCTCAAGGAAAAGCCTTCTGGGAAGCACCCCACACAGGAATATTCTGCCTGGGATGCAATGCAGCTGCGTGATGTGAAGATCCTACAGATGGTGGTGTCAGCCACGCTGCCCCTCCAGGTGGGTTCTTGTAGGTCAGTGAGAACATCACCAGCTTTTCTCTGGCTGCAGACATTCTTTTTGTTAGCTCCTCCTCCAGACCTTTTTGTCAAATAGTTTCTTAATAAAGGGTGATTTGTCATCCTTGTTTGCTGATGGATATCCTGTACCCAGGAATGATCTTGCATTGTGCTTGATAGTTTGATAGTTTTTATACTGAGAAGCCCATGAAGATGGTGTTGATGTCTCTGTTCACCTTTCTACAATGAGAGATGAGGCAGAACCCCTCTTGCTAATTGTATCATAACGAGGTGGGCTTTAGCCTGCCCTGTGTAGCCAGAACCACCCCCAGACCATCCCCAGCAGAGAACAAGGGACTGTTCCCGTGTCTGTGAGGACATGCACATGCAGACTCTTGGGTTCAGGATCTGGGATGGTAATGGGTGGCTTTGTCCTCTCCAGGTAGGGTTCCTCAGCATGTGGTTGGTAGCCAAGCTGTTGTACAAGACTCTCTCTAAACAAGTGGGCCCCAAGGCAGACTGCTCTGCATTAGTTCCTGGTTAATTCTAGAGAAAGGTGTGGCTGGAATGCTGATGGCAGCTGACTGTATTGACAGGCCCTTACATAGAGTCACGTTTCAGTGCACTTGGGAAGGAATGGGCTAAGAATGGTACGTTGTTTGCCACTTCTCTCTTCTTTATGCATCAATTCCACTTGCCACATGCAGTGTTGAAAGAAAGTTCCATTATCTGGATTCTGCTCTGACTCAAGGCAGCTTTGTACGATTGCTGCCTGAAGGTTTGCAGGCATGAGTGCAACTTGGGTTGACCTTCAGGAAAACCTTGGTAATGTTGGTGGCTGCTGAGCCTGCCTTGATGTTGGCCCCTTCGGGTGCAGTCATGCAGGCAGAGCAGCTGCGTGTGACTGGGTGTACCTGTCCCTGAGTCCTTGACAAAGGCAGGCATCCTTAAGACACTATTTTTTGTTGACTATCCATGAGTACAGTGTTCAGTGGGCAGCAGTGAACACCCAAAGGATATGACCTTGCAGAAAAATTTTACTGCAACTGATCTGATATTCCTAGACAATAAATTCTTTTATGGGATAACAGAAAACAATGTCTAGCCACATGACGTGACAGGAAGCATTTTTATCTTCTGAATAGGTTAGGTAGCAAGCCATGTGAAAGCCCACAAATAAGGATCTGCCTATTTATCTATATTAAGGGCTATGAGAGCAGAAGACAATGTGTATTTTTCTGATTCTGAAATCAAATGACATTTTAGGGAGGACCTGAACTTTCATCCAGGAAGCAGTATAGTTATTTGAATGTATTCGTGGGGCACTTGGCATATCTGAGTGATTTAAATAGGTTGGCTTGATGAACATCAGTGAAATATTTTGGTGGCAGCAAAGCAAAAAGCCCATTTGAGACTGGAGAGCTGCTGGAGCATTGTGGCTTCAGCCATCAGCACTGTGAGGATGTTGTGGTGGAGCCACCAGTGTCTAGATGAAGCTGAAACCAAAAAGATATCCATGTAGCTCTGGGCAAAAGCAGGGCTTGTGATGTCATCCTGGTTACATTCTCGTGTGATTAACTGCCTTTGACCACTCTGTCTTTCTGTTTATTTCAGAGACCTGCCTGAAGAAGCGTGTGGTGCTGGAGCATGGCTGATAGTGTTCTTCCAGCAAAGACCATGTTTCAGTATCAGCTGAAGGAAACACAGTAAGCTAATTTGCAAGTGCTTTCAGACAAATTACGTCAATGTTATAAACCTAACTGCTTGTTATATGCTCCTGGATGCTCAGCTGCTCTGCCATGAAGCTTCACAGAATAGCACACACAGTTAAATTACCAGGAGAGTTATTTTCTGAAGTCCATACTTTCACTGAGTCATGGAATCACTTGGGTTGGAAAACACCACTGAGATAATTCTGTCTGCTTTGGTAAGAGTCTCCTCTTGGTTGTTTTATGCACTCACCCAACAAATATTACTTTATTTGAAGTAAATTGGGCTGACGTTTACTTACAGCTGCAAGATCAAGGCGTAAATATGAATTCAAATATTGACTGAAGGTTGACTGGAACAAGATGGGTATCATAAAAACTCGTCAGTGGAATGCTGTCCTGGTTTTAGCTGGGGAGAACTAGTTTTCTGCCTGGTGGCTGGTATAGCTGTTCACTCACTCCCCTGTGCCCCATTGGGAAAGGAGAGCTAACTGGGAAAAAGTAAAACTCATGGGTTGAGATAAAGTCAGTTTAATTGGACAGAAAAGGAAGGGAAATTAATAATGTTAATGGCAAAATAATATACAAAACAAGTGATGCACAATGCAGTTGCTCCCCAACCAAACATGGCCAGCCTGTGCCACGCTTTGCACTGGAGTGGCACCTCTCTTTATGAGATGCAGCTCATGGGAGGAGATTTATAATGCCATTACACGTTTATTGGATACAGACTGGCTGATCCCTTTTGGCTCTGTGCAAACCTTCCTAGAGATCTAATGCCTGCAAGACAAACCCCAATTGAAAAGATGCTAAGTAGCTCCCAGGGGACTGGAGAGACTGGTATGCCATTCCCAAATGCAAGAATCCCACATTTCCACTACAATAGCACAGTGTGCTGCTCTCCTTCTCATCAGTGTCTTTGCCTGTGGTTTTCCCAGCATATTTATAGGTGGTGTGCAAATGGGGTGGCAGAGCCAGCTTCTGGCAATGGCTGGCAAAAGTTAATAGGAGTGAGGTGAAGAAAAGTAGCACAGGGCCTTCTAGGTTCTAGATAAAGCAAGAGAACTGTTGAATAGAAGACAGTACATAAAAGAGAATCATGTGGTTTCCAGCAGTAAACCCATCTTGCCTTTCACAAGGCCCTGTGGCTTTGTTAGTCTTGCAGCTAAAAATCACTTTCTGATGCAGCTACCAGGATCAGAGAGGAAGGCACTGTGAGGCAGCTGATGGCAGCTGACAATATTGGCTGCAGTTTTCCAGCTGTAAGGCAGGGACACCATGAGGTACACCACTCAAGAAGCAGGCTTACAGGGTAACTTTGTTCTCTAAGCACTTTTCACACCAAAGGATGCCAAATGGCACAGCTGTCCTTCCAGCTCCAAAGAGGGGTGGTTTCTGATGCTGAGGCAGTGGGAAGCATAGGGGAAAGACCTTTACAAAGAAGTTTTTCACATCTGGCTTGAAATGTGGTAGGCCAGCACAGCTGCGATTTGGTGCAGGTCCTTATTTTTGCAGGCATATGTGAAATGCTGAGAGGTGTGACTGCATTTCTTACAGTATAGAGAAGGATTTGTGGTCCTTATGTTTCTCTCTCCACAGTGGCAGAGAATCCAGGAATGCTCCCAATCCTAGCAGCCGATGGGCAGGAGTAGAAGGGCTGGTTTTCAGGTGAGGAGCCAGCTGACCACGAGTTCAATATATCGGCTGCTCACCTGTCTGCAGTGCTGCCCTGCTGCTGAGTAAACAGCTCTGTCAGAGGTCCCACGGAAGGAAAAGAATATTCTCCAACTTTCCATCAGTAGGTTCTAAAGGAGAAGTAAAAAGAAAAACAAACCCACAAACCACAAAACCCACAAATCAGCCCTTGAAGTGATGTCAGTTTTGTCTCTCTGCCTGTCAGCTCTGTGTTGATATGCTAGGCTTCCTGCTGGGATGGGACAGACAAAAGGCTGTTTAGGGAGGCATTTGGGTAAAGGAGCACTGATTGCTTCCAGCCTGTGTAGCTCCAACTGAGTGTGCAGCCATTGTTACTGGGAGCATATTTTTTCTGGGTTTTTTTTTTGTGGGTTTTTCCTTTAAATTCTCTCAAATGAAGCGGCCCATCAATCTTTTCAGCTCGGTGTTTCTGAGGAAGGAAAAAGGAATGCAGGGACCAGTGCCATTTCAGTTTTGCAGCTTAAGCAGGACGGGGTCCATGGCAAACAGCTGAAGAAGCGGAAAAGCAGTGATGGAAAATTTAATCTGTTTCATTTAAGAGGGTAAGACCTCTGGCTGTGGCCACAAGGACCACAGAGAACCCGAGCAGGCGCTGTGATAACAGAAAGAACCGAAGTCCCAGTGATTAGAGGCTGTAACACAGGCAAATTCAGAGCACTTGTAGCCCACCTCCAAGCAAGTGATCGCTCTAAGCAAGGACTTTACCTCGTGTGGGAGAGCTGCCTGTGTTCACATTGCTGGCTGGAAGTAGGGGAAATATTCCAGGTTGGACCCATAACATCTGCTGTCATAACGTAGATTTCAGGCAGTTTCCTTACCAAGTCATTAGCTGGGTAAGGCTGGATACCACACAGGCAAAACAGCACTGAAAACCACAATGATTTACACATTCTTTGTGCAGTTCTGCTCTTGCAGCACATCTTGGCATGCCCTCTTCCTGAGAGCAGACAGGAGGAAGTGGAAGGCACACGGAGCACAGGCAAAAAACAAGGTTTGATACACAGCCCTCAGGAAAATTTGCGTGCAGATAAATTATTGGTGTGGCTCAGACCTGAGCTGACAGCCTCAGCACACACAGCTTAGGATCAGATTGTGATAAAGTTTACTTAAAAAAATAAACAGAACAGATCTGCCTTTTGTCTGCCCAGGATGTAACTAAAGATATAGTTAAGTGGACCTGGAATGAAACAAAATGTTAGCAAAGCACTAGGAAAGAACCATCCTCACTTGGTGGCACCAGGTAGATTTCACTAAAAAAAGTCTTATTTCCAGTGCTGAAGAACAGAAGAATTTCTGGTGTAGGCATTGCTGCTGGCAGCTGGTTGTGCTAGGCCAGGAGCTAGGAGCCTGTGCACAATGAGAGAAGCAGCATCTCTTGGGATTGCCAGTAGGGCTGCCAGAGAAGCACACAAAACCTCTAATCTGGGAAAGGAAGCTGGCATCTGCCCTGTGGCCCTTGGGAAGTTGCCAGCGCCTGTGTCAGGTTGCAGTCTTGCCAATTATCTCCCTGGCGGTGGAGGTGAATGAAGAACAGTTTTCTATGGGCTGGGAGCCCAGTACGTCCCAGCAATCAGGCTTCTTACAGAGCTTTGTAAGGGAGCAGCTTTGTTCTTGGTCTCTGCTTTCTCTGGAGCCATCCCTCGCCTTGGCTGAGCGTACAGCCACATTTCCTAACCTGACCTTGCGCTGGAGCTCAGCAGGCTGGCTGAGCTCTGGCAGGCTGATTTCAGCAAGCAGGGTGAAAAGAGGATGAAATATTATTCCAAGGAAGTGAAACCCATTAGGATTTGGGTTTTTGTTTGTTTGTTTGTTTTTCTTCCCTTACTCATATACAGGAAGGTGAAAAGCTGTTTGTTTTGCACAGTGACCCTGCTTTCAGCTCCTGTACCTGCCAGAGATGTGGATATTCCCCGAAGCACAGCCTTTGCTGAGCACAGAGTGCTACAGACACATTCTCCACAATTGTCAGCACGGCTCCTTTGGAGCAAAGAAAGCTGTCTTTTTCTGGCTGTAGGAATCTATCCCTGGTGGCTCTTGGGTTTGCAGTAGTGTTACATGGAGGAAGTCGAAGGAAAATGCTTACTGCTTCCAGAATTTCCCTTTGGGATTCTGTTAACAATAAAAGCCTTACAGTCACACACGAGCAGCTTCTTCCAAGCAGTATGCCCAAAGGTGCAGAGGGCTGGAAAGACGAAGGCTAAAAGGAAGCCATTGCTATATGTGCTACATAACAGTGCTCCAGGACTGATAGCTGCCCCTGTGAGACAATGTTGTTTTGGAGGTCTGAGTGCAGAGTTGCTGCTTGCATGTTGCATTCCCTGACCTTTAACCTGGCTCTCCAAAATTGCCTGGGGCTCCTGAGTGCTGCATGGCAACTCCATGGCCAGTCCCTTTCTAAGTGCCTATAACTATTGAACGGATCTCCTCTGATGCTAGGCTCACTTTGGGAAGATGGGAATGTTTTGCTGTAGATGGAGGAGCACAGCCCGGGCTAACAACCTCCCCATGTTTCTTCAGGGACTTTTTCAAATCTGCTGTTGTTTCGTTTTGTCTCTCCTCTGTCCTCTGATAACTTTAATCCAGAGAGATGAATTTATTAGGAAGAAATCCAGTTACTGCTGATGTAGCTACAGGGACTCCTTGCAGATGCTGGGATGCACGGTTGGGACAGGGTAGGCATGAAACCCTTTATTTGCTTTCCTATAACTTAGAGCAAACATCAGCACTCTGTGTATTTAGTAACAGTGTGAATGTTAGCTTCTAACATTTATGATGTTGGCAACAAAAACTTATTCTCAGTTTAGTTTTTGATAAGAACTGCACAAAACCAGCTTCTCTACTAAGAGCCATTCCCACTTGAGTTGTCAGGGTTAATATTTAACTGCTCCCTATGAGTTAAAATAGCTGTCTGCTGTAGTATGTAAGACTGCATTTCTGGTGCAGGGGATCATCCCTGTTCATCTTTCCCTCTGCTAGTGGGGAGATGTGTTCTGGACTGCCAAGTCAGTCTCTGGGCAGTGTGCTGATTTTCATGAAGAGGAGAGGCTCAGATATGAGTTGGGGAAATTGGGACAGGGAAAGACTTTGTCAGGTGCTACGGATCAATGAGAAACAACTTCTCCTCGATCTGGATATCCTGATAGCTCCACTCAAGCGTGGTGTGTACCTCAAGGTTGCAGCAGGGATTCATTTACCCTCGGAATGTTTTGTGTGCACATGGCATCAGTGGAGCTTTGTTTTAACTGACACTATTGATGAGGAAAGCCTGGTTCTACTGGTCCTATTGAGGAACAGTTGTGTAGAAAGCAGTTGTGTCTCTGTCCGTGATGACATGATTCAAACATAAGAAACATAAAGAAAGGAATGGTAGTGTGGGTTCACCGAAGTGATGTGTATCTTTTACATTCTGCAGCTGTTCATAGACCCAAGTTCATCCATGCCCTGTATCAGTGTTGAACTAGCATCACTGTCATTTTCTGTCCACTCAGTGATCATTGGATGCCCCATCCCTGCAGGCATTCAAGGCCGGGCTGGATGTGGCTCTGGGTAGCCTGGTCTGGTGGTTGGCGACCCTGCACACAGCAGGGGGTTGAAACTGGATGAGCATTGTGGTCCTTTTCAACCCAGGCCATTCTATGATTCTATGATTCTATCATTGTGAAGGGATGGGGTGAGAGGTCAGCCCCAAAAAGTAAGGGACTGGTCCTGGCCATGGCAGTGGAGGAAACTTGACAGCTCAAGAAGAACAGCTGGAGAGTGCATACTACAGCCATCTATGTGTGTGAGAGCTCAGAGCCGAAGGGACATGTTCCTGAGCCAGGAGAGCCTGTGTAACAAGTTTGTTGGCCATAGCAGAGTGAGATTGGTGTGAAGTTGACAAGTTTCTAAGAAGTGAAAAAGTGAGACTGAAGTCTGGTTGCCTGAAAGGTGGGTTGGCTTGTTGGAGAGGGAGGGACTGGCTGGCTGCGACTTGCAGATAACCTGGCTTTAAGCACCAACTCCTCAGCAGCGTGGTGGATTTGCAAGGGGTCCAGCTCTGACCTGCAGCAAAGCACTCCCAAGGTAAAATGGATGTGTGTGTCATCACGGGGGCAGGGATTGCTTTTGGATCGGAGCTGCGGTCACTGCAAGAAGAAGAAACCATAGATTTGTATGTGCTTATGCTTCGAATCTTTCCCAATCCCTCAGGCAGGGGTGGTCTGAAACCTGTTTTCTTCTTCTAGTGTGTGACAGCCCTGCCTGTGCCAGAGGAGCTGGAACTAGATGATCTTCAAGGTCTGTTACAACCCAAGCCGTTCTGTGTGTCTTTGACTGCAAGTATGGCTGCTCTTGTCTTTCACCCCAACGCTCCCAGTGATGCCTCCACCAGATTAGAGGTAAAGGATTTCCCTCTTCTTGCACCAGACTAACTTTATGAGGGAAATAGAGGAAACCTTTCTTGTCTGTAGTAAAAAGTGTTTCCCCAGTTTGGGTAGCAGTAAGTTTAAAATGATAGAAATGGTGTAAAACTGCTGTCTTGTCTGAGAAATTGGACCTGTGTGCGGTGATTCAGGGAACCTTAGGAGGGAGGGTGTGAACATTCTTGTAGGGAAATCCAGAGAGAAGACCAGCCCACTGGTTCAGTACACCTGGAAATAGCTGCACAGGGCACACCTCTGGGCAGCCGCAGCAGAGCTTCCATCTCTCCCGGGCCTCTCACTATGGGGGTTTTAATCAGAAGGCTTCCTAAAGATCCCAGAATATTCCGTTGGCTCCTTATTGTAACAGTCTTTTCCTTCATCATTACTAGTTTTAGCTCCTTGTTTGGCATGGATAAAAGCATTTTCAGGTAAGAGCCCTGCTTCCTTGCAGTATGTGCTTGTTGATAGAGTGCTTCCGCTCGCTTTCTCTCCCTCTCTTTTTATCTTGAAAGTTGCATTTTGGATCTGAGTTTGATGACCGTTTTGCTTTAGAAAGCCATGCTGTGTACAATCAGAGCACAGTGCTGGAAGATCACAGCCAAACCTTCTGCTGAATCACCAGCTCCCAGTGCTTCCCTGCATAGCTGTGTTAAGAAAGCAGCTTTTACTTGATGAGCTCTGTGTGTTTCCATAGTTCAGCACTACATATTTGCTTTTACCCGGTAGCTCCCATAAGGACCTCATCCAGTCCTAGTCTAGATTGCATTGCTAGCCATTGAATTTGGTGTGATACTTTACATTTATAGTGACTTCAGCACTTGATTCCCAAAGCAATCCAAATATGCAGTGTACTGGCACACTGATGTCACACTGACACGATAAAGATGTAAGTTATCTTTTTTTTTTCCATGCCTGGCTTCTTTAAACCATTTTGTCCTGCACAGGTACCAGAAACAGGGATACTGCTGAAACTTCATGTAGAACACACCCAGGCATGTGCAGTATGTGGCTGTCTCTGTTTCTATTTTGTGCCTTTATGTGCAACGTGAAGTAAAGAAAGCAGCACTGGCATGGTTTTATTTGCCCCAGGGCTCAGTAAATTGGAGAGGAAGGTGACAGTAAGTATGAGTGTGCTTCAGCTGTTGTTTGCCAGCTGAACTTCTGAGCCTGGTGTTTGATGAGTTGGGTTGAACCAGTTGTCTGGTTTTAAAGTGCTGGTCAGGGGATCAAGGTCCTGTGCAGGCACAAGTGCCTGGCTGCATGCTCTGACTGCAGGCAGTTAGGTTTGGGATGCAAAGAGCCCTCCATTTTGCATCTTGGTCTCAATGTTACCAAACTTCTTTGTATATAGAATATAAGTGAAATCTTTCCTTCAATTGGAGTGTGCAGTGACACATTTAAATGTGAAGGGCTCCGACAGAAAGCAATGCTGTATCCTTGATTGAAGCTGGTTAAACGAGAGGAGGTAGAGGAAGAGCTGATAGGCTCCTCTTCTCACTGGAAGTGGTGTTGTGAATGTCCAAGTATCCGGTTCATATCAACTGATTTTTACAAGCCATTCTATGCTAATAATTTCCTAGTCACTTCCCAGTGTATTGTTCTACAGCCTCAGCAGTAATCAAAGTGCTGTCTCTTATCTGCAGAGGTGCTTTCTTTCCCATTTGTCTCCCTGGGAGCACTTCTCAGCATCATGCAACAAACAAGTCATGCCAACAGCTGTATCACCCAGAGGGCAAAGTGTGAGGTCAGACAACTAGGTCAGTCTGTTATGAAAACTTTTGTTGCATGTAAAAGCTCAGCTGCAGAATTTTTACTGCTTTCTTTTTCTTGTCCCACCCTACAACTGTATGTAGGGTTTAGGTTAGATGTCAGAGGTACATTTTTCACAGAGAGAGTGGTGAGGTGCTGGAACAGCTGCCCAGAGGGGCTGTGGATGTTCCATCCTTGGAGGTGCTCAAGGCCAGGCTGGTTGGACCCTGAGCAGCTTGAGCTGGTGCCTGATGTAGTGGTTGGCAGCCCTGCCTGTGTGGAGATGGATGATTTTTGAGGTCCCTTCCAACCCAAACCACTCTAGGATTCTATGTATATAAGAATGATTTTATACATATGAGCTTTAGAACGTATTTAATAGCTTTGAAGTGCCTGTTATAAGGTGTTTGTAGCTGGCAAGTGCTGTGTGATGCCATTGCAGTAGCCAAGGGGAAAAGGAGAGGAAATAGTGTCTTGTGGCCCCAGATGGGAGGGCTGAATTCAGTCCTTGGTTCTGACCCAAACTCAAGTGGTGGAGCTGGGGGTTGTACAGTCTTTTTCTGCTTTATTCTTTATCTGAGTTCCCAGCATTGCTCAGTATCTCTGAAACGGAGTCCTGCAGTGCTCTGTGTACATCCTGGGGGTTGTCCTGCCCTGGGCAGAGCAAAGCTATTCTGTGCTGGTTTGTAGTTAGTGCCAATGTGAAACACATTTTGTGAGTTAAGTCCCAGAGAGGAGTATGGAAATTTGAATAACACTTTGGTGGCAAATACCTCAATGAAATTGAATTCAGACAGCATCCTTCTAACAAGGGTTCCCTGCAGAACCTCAGTTGCAGATACCAGTGCAAGTCATCTGAGCATAATGGTTGTGTGCAGAAGTGATCTGAAGCACAGTCAGGAGCACAAGAAGTGTGCTGGAAGCTGCTCAGTGTTAAGTGGAAAGTGTTTGTGATGTGTCTGCTTTTCCTTTGATTGCATTCAGGCAGCTCAAAATTTACCAAAGCATCTCACATATGCTACGAGTGGACACCCCAGATCAGCAAGGTTCAGACTATTCTGCTAATGGGAGAATTTCAAAGGTTGGTTTGGAGAGAAACGCTGTGTGGCTGGAGCTGAATGCTACTGTGAGTACACCGAGTTGGGTAGGAAAGGAAGAGCAGAAGAAAACAATGAAACCAGTTGCCAGGGTGGAAGAAGCCAAGGAGAAGGTGACTGTGAAACCATTCCCTGAGGTGGTGGGAATCAAGAATACAACAGCATCAACAGCCTCTGTGGTGGAGAGAGCAAAGGGGAAAACAGCAGCGAGACCAGTCCCAGGGGTAGAGGAAGCTGATGGAAAGAGAACAATGAAACCACTTCCCAGGATGAAGGGGGACGAGGAGAA
The DNA here is from genome assembly GCA_016647715.1 of Pavo muticus. Lineage (NCBI taxonomy): Eukaryota > Metazoa > Chordata > Aves > Galliformes > Phasianidae > Pavo > Pavo muticus. The sequence goes on along the minus strand of JACDJE010000165.1, from coordinate 77,916 downwards.
GGCGACTGGAAAACCATCCTTTGGGATGAAGGTAGCTCATGCAAACAGCACAGCCAAAGACAAACCAAAGGCAGAAGAGCCTCCTGCATCAGTGAAAACTATAAGACCTGTGACTCAGGCTGCCACAGTGACAGAAAAGAAGAAACTGAGGGCTGCTGACTTCAAGGCTGAGCCGCAGTGGGATTTTGATGATGAGTACATACTGGATAGCTCATCTCCAGCATCGGTAGGTGTGGTGGCCTTGTGTGTATGTCCCTGTTGATCTCTTTGTCTGCTGTCTCCTGGGCATCTTTGCCCTTCAGAGTGGAGGCTGATATCCAAGCTGGTAGATCAACCCTCTCATATGCGCAGGTGCCGCTGAGGCCCAGGGCAGGAGAGCTGTGTGAGTATTGCTCAGCTGGCCTGGCCAGTCCTCCACCATGCTCCAGGATGGGAAGTTGTTGTAACTGCACCCATTTTCATGGGTTCCTTTCTTTAAAAGTCAGCCAGAACAATCTTTCAATAACTCAGGAGCATCAAAAGCTGGGGAGAATGTCTCTGCTGCTAGATGTCCTACAAGGCGGTTCCAGACTTAGGTGCTTTGCTCTATTGCATAGGAGACTTAGGCACATAACACAGCTTCTGTGTGGCACAGTGCCCTAAGGTAAGTGCCATTGCACTTAGTCTTGTAATGTCTGTGACAGACATTCAGAGCCTAGCCCTAAATCATGGTCCTAATACAGGCATCTCATTTCCTGGGAAACTGAACATCTGCATTCTGGTGAAGACTCAGCTCTAAAGCTCCCAGATTTGCCTTGATCTTTGTGTTATGCAGCCATGCTAAAGCAACCAGGGTTGTGGGGAGGGAACAAGAGTACTTCTGTGTATCTGTTTACCCAAGCACGTGTGTATCAATGCAAGTCAAAAGCTTTGGCAGCAGTGGGGAACTTGTCATGCTCTTGCCTGTAAGGAGTGACACTGGCAGTGGGAGTGAGGAGGATCTCAGTGCACAGAAGTGGAGGCTTTCTTAGTTGTTTGAGTTAAAGTCAGAGCAAAGTGAAAGAAAGGTTAGGTGATGATTGGTGAACGCTTCTCTTGCTGCTCCAGAGACAGCAGGGTGGGGGCTGTTCTCATCTGTAACTTTTTTCATCAGTTCTGGCAAGAATTAAACTGCGTGGATGTGCCCCATTGGACAAACAGTGGTTAAAAATTAACTTTTGCACTGCTCTTATTGTTGGTCACAAAGAAGATGGAAGTCATTACCAGCTGCTGCTGATTCCCCTTTTCCACCCTGCATTGGACACACACAGTGAGCAGGCAGATGTTGGTTTATCCATTTCGAGCTTCTCCACCTCAGATGGTCCCAGCTTGTCAGGTTGCTATTTAGGATTTTCTTGCTATGCATTCAACCATCATCACAGCAGAGCTGATCCTTCAGAAGAGATCTGTTATTTAATAACAGTCTTGCTTATTTTTTTTCTGTCTGTTAAATAGGAGTGACAGCTGTAGGGCTGATCAGCACAAGAGAAGTATTTTGTTGGAGGTGAAGATGGGAATCTCAGATGATGCAGTTCTAGCTCGGTGGTCTTAGATGAGCCATTTGCATCTTTGAAGTCTCAATGCTGCAGCCTTCCACCACTGCCCTATGGCATTTTGGTGGCATTAAGGTGAATGTAGGCGCTGCTGGAGAGGACTGCCGGGGCTGCAGGCACTGCATCATTCTGCTCAGGCCTCCCCCTGCTCTCTTGAAAATGTTAATCCCAACCCCACGGTGCTCTGGGAGACACACGGAGAGCAGAGGTAGATTGGCTGCAGTGATGAAAGATCCTGGGATGAACTTTACTGTCTTGGTGTTTTCTTTCTGAGTTCTTTGTGGTTTTTGCCCCTTTTGGCAGTGCGAGCCATTCTGTTGCTGACAGGTTGTGCTCCTCAGTGTGGCATTGAGCCACGTGAGAGGAGAAGATCCTATTAAATAGAAAATTTGGCTGTCAAACCCTTGAGCTCATTTACTGGCCCAGCCTCACTGGGACACAGCAGAAGGGCCTGGCTCATGATCAAGTGTGTGGAGCAGGATGTGCATGTTTGTTCCTGGACTTGAAGCACCCAAAAAACAAATGGGAGTGCCTCAATATATGTGGCTGAGTGTGCGTGTGCCATATGAGACAATCCCTGACCCCTCCTGCCCCATGCTACTGCACTACACGTGGTGGGGTTAGGTCAGCAGATCCTGCTTGCTGTCTCCCAGATGCTTCTGTCTTCTGCAGCTCCTTGGAGAAGACGTGCAGCTATCTTGGAGTGCAGGGCAGGAGCTGGCAGAGAGATGAGGGACAACAGCTTTCAGCAGGAAGCCAAGAGTGTTCTTGACTCTGACTGGGGCTGCAGAGCATCTGGGTGCACAGAACAGCTGAGACAGTGAGGAAAACCCTTCCACATTAGTGGAAAATGGAGGCAGTACACGCAGAAGGGTTGTTGGTGAAGATGTGGATCTAGACATCGTGCACTGAGTCTTGCTTCCAAATGTCATCTCTAATTCTGCAAAGAGAGGGAGTAACTAGAAGTGCTTCCAACTTCATTTCCTGCACAGTCAGTCTTTCCCCTAATTCCTCTTGTATTGATCCAGCCTAGCTGTGGAGGCACAAGAAGTACCAGGCCTTGGACAGTACAAAGTGCAGCTTGAACAGGCAGGGAACATCCTGTCTCTGGACATGTAACATGCTAGAAATGAAATGACACCAACATCAAACCCTGCAGTGTTTTTATCACCGCAGTGCTGTCACGACAAGCAGAATGTCACCCTCACCTGCAGCAGGGAGCCCAGCTCAGCTGTGAGCATGCTGCAAGGCTTTGGCAATGCAGTCTGGCCATTTCTGGGGGTTTAAGGAGGGCACGTAGGTCCACTCAGTCTTCTATTTGTATTTTGGTAGGTACTGTGTAACTGTTTGGGGAAGATGTCTAAGATAGTAAAGCCTAAATTGACTCAGTGGAAAATCCACCACAGTTGGAGCTGTCTGCTCTCCATCTGCACACACAGCCTTATGCTTGCCAGCTGCAATGAGACCATTCTTGTTACATGGGATCAGCTGACTTGGATTCCCTCATCAGCTGTATGTTGCTCTGCTGTTCCTTTAGGACATGGAATAAGTTGTTTGTGTGCTTTTTCTTTTCTTTTAAGGGAGCAGCAATGGTGATCTGACCCCAGGTGTGTGTCAGTGTGTGCGTGTTGTATCTGAGATCAAAGCCTTGTGAGCTGTGTTGTCAACAGGGACTGCTGGCTTTATCTGGTACATTGAGGTTGCACCTGTTACAGGTATCAATTGGCATCAGGTAGTGATCCCTGAGGCCATTAAAACCTGTGAGCACTGCAGGCCTGTTTTTCTGAAGAGGAAAGTCTCAGAGACTTGGAGTAACCCTGCCTTACTTGAAAGTAATTTTGCATCATCTAATTGTTCATCTGCTTTTGTGCCTCATGTTTGTGGTAATGGGGACGCCGAGAGGAGCAGGTGATCCATTGGGGTTTCTCTGACTCTTTACACTGCGCTCGTGCACAGGCACTCAGACAGGTTTATCAGCTCCCTGCTAATCAGCCCTTATTGTTTCTTCCTGTTTTTCAAGACCTGCTCTGAATCAGTGATGGCCAAGGCTGCCAAGTCTGACTGGCTGCGGGGTCTTTTCCTGCCGAACATCACGCTCTTCATAGACAGGAGTTACTTCAATGTCAGCGAGTGGGACCTCCTGGAGCACTTTGCACCTCCCTACGGCTTCATGGAGCTGAATTACTCACGTGAGTCTCCCAGGGTTGTCAGGATGGGACCACTAAAACTTCCCACAGGAACTGTATGCTGAGTTTCTGGTGGTTTGCAGGACCTCCCTGTCAAACACATCAGGCTAGGTGGATCTTGTGGAGGAAACTGTGGTGGTTTCCCTGTGTGCATTCCCAAGGTTCTCCGTGCTAATGCTCCGCCATGTTTGCTTCGCAGTGGTAGAAGAAGTCATGTCACGGCTGCCCCCAAATCCCCACCAGCAGCTGCTCCTGGCCAACAGTAGCAGCATCGTGTCAACATGCATCAGCTGTGCTGTTGTGGGGAATGGAGGGATACTGAATAACTCTGGAATGGGCCAGGAGATTGACTCCCATGACTACGTGTTCCGGTAAGGCCATCTGATGGTTCTTAGGAGATACACAGCTAGCCTGCTCTGGCCAGCAGGAAATTGTGCTGACTGCCAGCTGCCCAAATGATTGGTGACAGGAGGAGATGAAAAACCACAAAGGTTTTTCCCTTTTCCAGTTATAAACAGGGTGCCAGCATTTCCCATGTTTATCTGCTAACTATTCCTGTTTGATTTCCCTGGCCAGGGTGAGCGGGGCTGTAATCAAAGGTTACGAAAAGGATGTGGGAACAAAAACCTCCTTCTATGGATTCACAGCGTTCTCCCTTGTGTCGTCTCTCCAGAACCTGGGACGCAAAGGGTTCAAGAAGATCCCACAGGGGAAGGTAAGTCAGCTCTATGCTTGTACAGCTTTGACAGGATTCTGTTAACCTGTGGCCTTCATTTCAGATCTTTTCATGTGTGATGGGCAGAGGGGCTGAGCTTCAGCATTACCCTTAGTGAGGGATCCTTGGCTTGAGAGTGAATGTTCACGTTGGCAAATTGTGTTAGTCCTACCCTAGCCCTTCAGAATAGAATAGTTCACTTGGAACTGCCTGACCACATCAGGGCTAGCCAAGGTTAAATCATATTATTAAGGGCATTCTCCAAATGCCTCCTGGCAGGCGTGAGTCATCAGCCCCCTGCTGGGAAGCCTGATCCAGTGTTCGACCACCCTCACAAGCCTTTGGCATGTTGAAGTAGCTGTGTGTCAGATGTTCTCTCCATTCCGTTGCTGTGGGATGGTTAAAAACTGCAGAGCAGAGGTGTGTGCTTGAGGAGTTCAGTCAGCTCAGATGTCTGCTTGCTTTTTGGTGTTAAAGGACTTGTCTCTCTTCTGTTGTTCATTAATGCTCACTTTTTCTTTCTTAGCATATCAGATACATTCACTTCCTGGAGGCAGTTAGAGACTATGAGTGGCTGAAGGCTCTTCTGCTGAACAAGGACATCAGGAAAGGATTCCTGAACCACTATGGGTAAAGCAAACTGGCCTCACCTCTTCATCCTTCAGTGTGGAGCTCTCTGCTGTCCTTCTTCTCCTCAGTGCTCAGTCTGCTGAGGTGCAGACCAGGTTAAACCTCCCTCCTTGCTGATTTATCTGAAGAAATGTCTTCTTTCCTTCCCAGCTGAGCACTGCTGTGACCAACATGCCTCCTTCCTACCTACTTCTGTAGTAGCTGCTTCTAGTGGTGTGTGGCCTGAGCTCAGAGAAAGCTTTTTCTCTGGGATGAGCACGTGCTGCTTTCTGCTTTGGTGTCTGTACGTGGTCCTACTCACGGATGAAGACCAGGTTTCACCAAGTCTTATCTATACATATGCATGTTTTAGATATTTCCATCTCCTTATTGCCACTCTTACAGCAGGCTATGGAGGCTTTGTCATCATCTAAGAAATGGTGCAGAATAATTGAATGATGTGATTCTTCTTTCACCACCAAGTGCATCAGCTGATGCTCTCCAGCCATAATGGAATATAGGAGTTTATCCTGAGTCTCCCTATTCCTGTCCCCAGGCAAAGGCCCCGGGAGAGATTCGATGAAGATTTCACAATGAATAAGTACCTGGTAACTCACCCTGACTTCCTCAGATACTTGAAAAACAGGTGAGCTGGGAACTGTGTGCTTTCTGGCTAGCAGCATCTCTCTCTGTCTCTCTGCTCCCTCTTTCCAGCCCGCTGACTTGTAACTGCAGTTGAGCCATAGCAGCAGATTCAGGGTAAGCTTCACCAGTGTGCAGTCACTTAAAGTGCTCTGTGGTACTGCAGTGGGATGTTAGCTGCAGGTAGACCTACAGACTTCTCATCTATGAGCTAGAGAAGCTGCAGCTCTCAGACAGATTGGCTTTCTGCATCCAAAAGGGGTCAAGTGGCAATGTTAGATGTGAGCAGAGCATTGCTGAGGTGCCAGAATAGTTACCTTTCATGTTACCTATTGCTCAGCACCTTGGAGGAAGGCTCCATAACAGCCCTCCTCTCCTTAGATCCCATCTTAACTCAAGGGATTAGTTGTTCCCTCAAGCACATTGATGGGCTCTTCTTCAGCATCTCATTTGTCTGGCCTGACTGCACTTCTTTGCATCTCTAATCCTTTTCACAAGTGCGTGCTGGACACTATCATTGTAAGATCTGCCAACTGGGGGCCACACGTGACCAGGAGATGTAGGAAGAAGAGCTCCTGTTGTGCCCAGCTTTGATTGCATTTGCCCTTTGGTCTCCTTGAGAGCTGCATTATGTCTTTCTGATAGATAGCAAATGCAATGCCAGATGGCTTGCACTCCCCTGCTCTTTCTTCTCTCTCTCCTCTGACTTGGGCTCTTTCCAAGGCCAGGAGGGCTCAAATGCTATATTTAGTGTGTGGACTCCTACCTTCCTAACAACTGCTGGCACGAAACACAGCAGCTCCTAGTGGATTTTGTGACCCTCCTTCTGCACCTTTCCTGCATCGTGTTTCACTCCTGTGCATGGGGAGGATATACCAGGGGACTCTAAAGCCACTTCTGCACTGCAAGGCAAGGAACAGGGAGTGATTTGAATGTACTGGGTCCTTTAATCATGTCCCCCTTTATCCCCACTGCCTCTTGACCTGTAAAGTTTGGGCTGAGCTGTGTTCAGTGCAGGTTTCAGTGCAGGTGATGGAAGCATTCTGGGCTGGCCTTGTGCTTCACTGAGCACACGGCACTACCCACACATGAGCAGTAGTTTGAAATGCTCGGTGTGGCCACAAGCTGCTGCAAGGAGGGAAGGTGCCAGATGAGCCAAGGAGTACAAGCCATGCACAGCCTGGAGCAGCCACTCCATGCTTTCTTCTCTCATGCTGCAGGTTCTTAAAATCTAAGAATCTGCAGAAGCCCTACTGGAGGCTGTACAGACCCACAACAGGAGCCCTGCTGCTGCTGACTGCCCTGCATCTCTGTGACAAGGTAAGAGCATGATGATTCTTGTACACACCCCTGTCTGGAAACAAAGGATGACTGAGTATGGATGTCCCCAGCCCTGACTTGTCAGCTAGAGGAGAACAGATTGAGCACAAGAAAAGCAGCCCCAAAATAGTTCACACAAAGCTACAGCCTGCTTCAGGGCCTGAGAGCTGTTGCGCCTCCCAGGCGGTCACTGAAAGAGGATGTTGGCTTTCTGGGGCCTCTTTTCACAGCCTGGTCTATCTTGGGTGCCCTTGCAGAGTCACTGGGAGGTGTCCTTGTCCTGTGCTCCCACCCTGTTTGGGGGCTGCCCTGTATTTCATTTAGCTCCCTCTGTCCTTGATATCTCTCCCTGCTGAGCCTCTTGTCCTTCCCAGGTGAGTGCCTATGGCTACATCACAGAAGGTCACCAGAAGTACTCGGATCACTACTATGACAAGGAGTGGAAACGCCTGGTCTTCTACATTAACCATGACTTCAACTTGGAGAAGCAGGTGTGGAAAAGGCTTCATGATGAGAACATCATGAAGCTCTACCAGAGATCCTGACTGTGTGGCAAGGACCATTGCCTGGGAAATCTCAGCAGCACCTCACAGGGAACAGAAGAGGACCTCGGAAGCCAGGGTTAGCTCTGGACTTCCAGGCCCAGCCTCAGCTCCACAGAGATATTTCCCTCCTTTGGTATCTTTATTTTCTCACAACGCTTCCTAAAACGTGCATATTCTACAGACCAAGAGAGCAGCAGGGAAAAGGGCCTCCAAACAAGTCCCATCTGACTTGTGGATGGTTGTAGGCTCTGGTGCTGGGAAAGAGGAATCCAGGATGAATCTGAATAGCAGATGTTCCAGTGCCCGTTATTTTGATCAGGTTCTCCCTCTGCAAGGAGGTGGTCTTGGGCTGGGGCTAGTTTTGCTCTAGGTGGGTTCTCTCTGTGGGTAGTGCTCTTTGTGGAGCTGGGTGTTTTGGGTAAGCAGTGGATAGAAATGGGGATACACACACTCCTGTCTCAAGAGGATGATTTGTGTCCTGGAGGTGCTGCTGTCCCTCTGCTCTCTGCAGGCATAAAGGACTGAACACTTCCAAATGAATCTCAGTTCCCAGTGTGACTTTGCTGAGACACCTCCTGGGTGCACTGTGATGTCTGGTGCCCAGCCTGCTGCCCTTGGCCTGGCTCACCATCAGCACGAGGGAAGGGGAGAGCTCTCCATAGTGCAGCAGGATGCTGGATGTTGTGCCTCTTGCTGTGGGGCTCCCCTGGCTGCAGACTGCATGCAGTGAGTCTGGTGAAGAAGCTGGTGCTTGGCTGTGCCAGGAGCACGGTGCTTCCTCTCCTACCAGGAGAAATGAGAATTCTCAATGTCCAGGGATGGATGCTGGAGTGCCTGCCTGCATTGTGCTGAGAAAAGCACTGTTGCAGCCAGCAAGCCTTTGGAGTACTGGGCTTGAGTGGGCTTTTGCAAACAAAATAAACGGTGCTGCTTTACCCAAGCTGATTTGCATTGCAGCCCTCTGAGCTGTGGTCAGTATCTCGTGTCTCAGTCACCCCCAAAAGCCCGTGGAGGTTTTTCTGCCACACTCACAGGCTCTGTGCCCTGCAGTGCCTGCGCACGGCTGCTGCCCCAGGTCTACGGGCTCTGGATGGGCAGCGAGGCAGCTTTGTTCCCTGCCCATGCATTGCTGCGGGTTGCTTGGTGACCGGCTCCGCTGGGTATTCTTCCCCTCTGAATAGGGCTTTTCTCCTCCCAAGAAGTTGGAAGAAGTTTCTTTTAAACTCCTCCCTTCCCCCTCTTCCTCTTTTGTCTCCCTCTCTTCTGGGAAGCAGGGCAGGGCTGAGCCCTGCTGAGCAAACCCGGAGCCCAGCCTTTGGGACGGGCTGGCAGCCCCCAGCGCCGATCTCCTCTGCAGCTCAGGGTCGCCGGAGTCAAGGAGAGGAAACTCCCCGGGATGACGTCCCCACCTGCAGAACCTGTTCCCCCCGGGCCGCTCTCTTAGGATAGAGCCACACAGCAGAAGGCCTGCAGCCCTGCGGTTTGGTGTGCCTGGCAGGGCAAAAGCGGCGATGCTGGGCTGTGCTGGAGCAGCCCCGGTCTGTCCAGAGCCGCCCTGGTGACCAAGGACGTGATTCTGGGCCACCCCGAATGTCCACATCCAAGGCAGCAGCGCTGTCCCGGTGCCACCAGGTGGCAGCTCCTGTCCAGGGCTGTGCTGTGGGCATCCAGGTGTGGCACAGGCCGTTGTCCCCTGGTGTCCCACACTTCGTGACGCCCACCTGTCCTTATGGGTTATGGCATGGAAGCTATTTGAAGTGCACAGGGGTGCACATAGAAGCAGTTTGATGCCACCACACCCTGAAAGTGCTGTCACATCAGCACTGCTTTTTGGGGGGGAAGATGTTGGAGAGAGCCAGGAGCTGTAAGTACAGCTGCGTCCTTGTTGGGCTCCCCAGGAGTTAACAGCCCCCAGCTATTCCCTGCTGGGATGCAGGGACAACAACTGCTCACAGTGCCACGTTCCTGGCAGGGCTTCCAACCTTTGTTAGGTTTCCCCCTCTTGCCTTTCTGCAGCGTGAGACAGCACAACCTCCCCGTGTTGGTGACCTGCCCGATGGAATCGGTGTTTATTTGTGTTACCCAAACAGAGAGTGGGTTTGGGGGCAGGTCTCAGTGAGGTTTGCACCCTTCCTCACCTCTGCGTGTGGACCTGTGCTCTCGGGGATGTGGCAGCAGGGAAAGCCAGTTGGACAAGAAAAACTATTGGTAATAGGGGAGGGTGAACAAGATAAAGGAGCGACCCGAGGCTTTGTTCTGCACAAAGCAGCGGATGACCTCCCTTCCCCGAGTGCTTTGGGAGGGAGCTGGAGTGGGGCCCTGCAGGCAAACAGCTCCTAGGATGTGGCAACCCCAAGGCATGGCCAGACCCAGCCCTGGGGCACAGGTCCTGCAGAGGGTTCTGTTGGGTCCTGGGAACATCCCAGGGTCCCTGGGTTGTCACGTCATGGGAACCCTGCAGGCAGAGCCCCGAGCTGTGCTCAGGGATGCTGTGTCCTTAGGAGACAGAGCATGGCCAGGCGCCCTGCTCCAGCAGGTCTAGGGGATGTTTGGCCTGCAGAATCCTGGCAGAATTGGTCCAGAGCAGCCAAGAGAGCGCTTGGAGTGCCGCCACCTCACCCCAGTGAGAGGGGTTTTCCAGCTCTGTGCCCATCCAGGACAGATCCCAGAGCCTCACCAAACGCCTCGTGCCCTTCGGACTGTGTGCTCAGCTTATCTCAGTCCCAGCCAACGGTCCAGGGCTGACCAACAGCTCTGCCATGCACGGGCATCTCTGTGATATGTGGGGCTGAGCCCGGTGGGGCCGTGCAGGGGGAACGCACACCTCGTCCCTCTGATGTTCCCACTCCTGCAGGCAGCACGAGGGCACCACAGGGCACGGCTGTCCAACAGGGTCCTGTAATTTGGCACGAAGATGAGCCACATCTGCCAGGTTTCAGTGCTGCATCCCACTCTGCCCATAGCAGAGATTGATGCCCCATTTCCTTGGGCAGCTTTGGGGTGCAAGGCAGAAAGGCAGAGCCCATTGCTCAGTGACCAAACGTCCCCTGTGCTGCCCTTCCCTGCACAAAGACCTAAAAGCCCCACTGGGAGCAGCAGGGTCTGTGCAGGCATTTCACCTCTGCAAGGACCTGGCAAGGGGAGGTTTGGCCAACGGATGCCCATTTTTCCATTCCTTACATTCGATTTTAGGACAGATTTCTCCCAAAGAGCGGTCAGGCACTGGCACAGGCTGCCCAGGGAGGTGGTGGAGTCACCATCCCTGGAGCCGTAGGAGAAACGTGCAGATGTGGCACCGAGGGATGTGGCTTAGTGGTAAATATTGGTGGTGGGAGGATGGTCGGGCTGGGTGACCTCGGAGGTCTTTTCCAACCTTAATGATTCTGCGATTCCCAAATTCCCCCAGCCATGTGGATGGCTCGGGTCTGAGCTCCAAGAAGCCATTGCCCAAATGCACAGCCCAGGCTAAGGATGATACTTCTTGTCATGATTATTTTGTGTGTGTTCTTTTCCTAACCTTAATGGCAGTTACCATCCTAAAAGCTTATCACACTTACCCAGCTTCTAAACGAGCACAGCTTATCTTCAGGGCGTGGGCCAGCATGCGTTGTGGCATAACACAAGTGGAGCAGATGAACTGTGCATCTCAGCGAAGAAGTGACAGCAAAAAGCCACGCGGAGTGGAAATTGATGCCAGAGAGCAGCTCCTCCACCCTGATAGGGGAAGGCACCAGAGCTGAGTTATGGGGCTGTAGGCATCTCCATATGGCAAACCCGTGCCTTTCCCCAGCCTGCTCATGCTTTGCTCCTCCAGGGCTGAGCCACACTGACTCCCTTGTGATTTACCCACACAGCGGGTAACAATTAGCCCTGATTAACGAAGGGTCAGAAGGAAGCACGTGAGCTGAGGCAACCCCCCCCAGTTCCTAGTGCTGGACGCTGCCCCACAGTGTAAGAAAACCATTTAGGGATTGCTTAGAGTTGGCAGATTTGTTTTCTCATGTTAGATGAACCTGGCAAAACGTATCTGGAAATACGCTCCCGAGGAAGAAGCTGAACGTTTTCCTTCAGAAAGCAGCCAGGCTCAGCCCCAGCCCTCCGCTCACAGCCGCTCTGCTCCTCTGCGGGTCCCGGCGGCAGTCCCACAGCGCTGGGGCAAATTCCCTTTTTCCTCCCTTCCCCCTTTTTTTCCCCTTTTCCCCCCCTTTTTTACCTTCCCCTCGTTTTCTTTCCCCCTTTTTTCCCCCTCCTTTCCCCTCCCCGTTTCTTTCCGCCCCAATGTGGCTCTTACGGGCGGGGACCCGAGCTCCGCGACGGCCGCAATGCACCCACGGGGTCCTGCGTGGGAGCGGCGGACGAGAGAAGCGGATGAAAAAGTTACGGGAAAAGGGAGAGAGCTCCGATCTGTGCTCTGCGAGGGGGTGGCGAGAAAGGGAGGCGAGAAAAAAAACGCGAAAGCCGCTCTGAGTCAATGTTTAACCCCCGGCGCGCAGCAAAAGCGGCTCAGAAGTGCTTTTTTTTTTTTTCTTCTCAGCGAGTCTGAACCAGTCCGCCCAGCGCCTCCTCCCTCGGCTCACACCCTCCTTCCTCCCACCGCTCCTCGGCAACATCCATCGGCCCGTCCGTCCATCCATCCGTCCGGCCATCCCGGCTGCGGGGAGCAGCGGAGCACCGCCGCGTTCGGATCCGCGCGGATCGCGGACCCGCTCCAGAGAGCAGCGATGGGTTTCCCCCGCTGGAAGCGTTTCTGCTTCTTGCTCCTCGCAGCCTTCACCTCGTCCCTTCTGCTCTACGGGCACTACTACGCTACGGTGGAGCTGCACAGCGGCCCGAGGGTCGTGACCAGGTATGTGGGATGCGTAGGGGGCGGGTCTGGGGGGCCTGGGGGCTGCTCAGCCCCTCCGTGCCCGCTTTGTTCGCTGTTTGAAGGGCTGTTCTCCCCCCCCACAGGGTGTCCTGGCTCCTGTGTGGGGCTGCCCGGAGGGGGCTTGGGGGCTGCAGGGGTCCCCGCCTGGACTCAGGGTGCGGGATCAGAGCACCGCCGGCAGCAGGGTTGGAGGGGGCTGCTTTCCAGGCTGAAGGGCTGATCCTCCACCTCAGCTGCAAGAGTAGGGCACGGCTGCCCGCAGCCCACCTGGGGCTGCTTGCGAACTCCCAGACTCCAGCAATGGGCATCTCCCCCTTTGCTTTCCCTTCGGCCTTCCGCTGACCACCCCCAGTGCTTGGCTGGGTGCTGGGCAGCCCCAGGCGCACGGCTGTGAGCGCAGGGACGGTGCAATGGGACAGAGGGAGGGACTGCGGGATCACAGCCGGTCCTGCACAGGGGCAGCTGGGTGAAGGCAGGTCTGCACAGGAAGGCACTGGGATGCAGCTGGATGGGCTGCATCTCCCCCAGCGGGAGCTCTGTGCACACATCCCACCCCGCAGCCCGGGCAGGAGCTGCCGCACGGTGCTGGGCTCGTGCCTGGGTGCCCTCGAGAGGAGAAGCTCAGGAGAACCTCTCCAGGAGAGGAGAACCCCACGATGGCTTCACAGCTCTCCTGGGGTCGTTCCCACTGGTTTTAATCCCGAAACCAAAGTGCAGCTCGTGTCCCGTTGGCTCTGATTCCCAGCACTTGCAAACACACTGCCCTGCAATCTCTGCTTGTGCCTCTGAAAGTACCAACCCGGAGCCATCAGCGCTGCTCTGGTGGTTGATACAGGGCTGAGCTGGGACTGAAATCCGCAGGTGCAGCACTCCTTGCTGCTAAACACGAGCATGGGGTGACGTTCTGGGCTTTTCCTCCCGTCGGGGCAGAAGGGGTGGGTGAGCAGTGCTGCGTTTTGGCAGCACAGTGTGCACAACGTCTCCTCCTGCTGCAGCCCGGTGGGGTCACGCAGGGGTTGGGAGGGTGCTGAGCCCTGAGCGTGGAGCTCTGCCCATTCCCAGCGTCCCACCTGAGCTCTGTGCTGGGGAGGAGGCCCCACACTCGGCCCTTTGCAGTGGGATGGAGCAGATGCTGCTGTTTCAGCCACCTCCACGGAGCCCCATTGTGCATCGATGGGTCTGGGGGGGCTGTCATCCTCCGGGGCAGCCAAGCATTGCTGGGCATGGGGACGCTGCATCCCGGGAGGTGCTGGGCAGCAGCTGTGTCACAGACAGCTGGCACCGTGTGGGGATGGCTGTGGTACAGCAGGTGGGATGTGAGCATCAGCTGTAGGATGGAGCTGATGGGGAGGAGATGTCCCTTCCCTGCAGTGGGGAACAGTGGAGGAAACCCAATGCTTGCTGTATGGGAGGAGGCAGAGCTGTGCTTCCCACCTGCTCTACCTGTCCCTGAGATCCCGTAACAAGGAGCCCTTGTCTGCTCCACAATGCCCCGCTTTGCTGGGAGCACCTGCTGCTCTGAAGGGCCTTTCTGTGCAGTGAGGAATGAATGGGAGCCTGTTCCCCACAGGTGGGCTCCCACCTTCTGCCCTGCCCCAAGCTGCCTGGGGGCACCCATGGGGCTCTGAGCCCCCCAAGGTGCAGAGTGCATCCCCCAGCGGTTGGCCATGGAGGTATGGGCACAGGAGGGATTTTGTTCCCCTGTTTCATGTGGAGCACAGTGCTGTGTCTCCAAGCGTGGGGTGGCACTGATGTGGGGCATCAGAGCATTCCCCAGCCACCCCCACAGAGCCCTCATAGCCCCATTGTTTCCCCGGTGATGGGCAGGGGGTGTCGGGATGGGGCGTGTGTTGAGGTGGGGACTCGGTGTCACCCCTTGATGTCCCCTTGCAGCCTGCTGCAGCCAGAGCTGCTGTTCCTGGTCCGCCCAGACGCCTCACGCCCAGACAACAGCCACCAGCAGGACCTCAGAGGGACTGTGAAGAGGTAACTGGGGAGAGGGAGTGCGTGATGACCCCAGTGTGTGTGGGAGCCCCCCGAGCCCTTCTCACTGCTATATTTGTCCCTTTCCAGCAGGGAGTTCTTCTCCCATCCATCCTCAGAGCTGGAGAAGCCCAAACCCAGTGGAAAGCAGGTGACAATCAGCAGGCTGTGGTGCTGTCCCCTGGGCCACCAGCCTGTCCCCACATCGAGGGGCTGCTCCTGTGAGCCAGGGCTGTCCCTGTGCTCCATCCAGGTGCCCAGGGGAGGAGATGTCACATCCATCTCCATAAAGCCCAATCCTTCAGCACCCCGGGGAGATGGGCTTTGCATTTGGGAAATGGAGGCACGAGGCAGAGCTGTGCCTCCAGCAGCCAGAAAGGAGCAGCTCTGTCCCTGGGTCTGACCTCCCCTCGGTGCCTGCTGAGGCTTCTCCAGGCTCAGTGCTGACCATTCTCCCCCTGCAGCCCACCCTGTGCCCCCGCTCGGTGGCGGCCACGGCGAAGGCAGACCCCACGTTTGGGGAGCTCTTCCAATTCAACATCCCGGTGCTGATGTGGGACCAACACTTCAACCCCGAGACGTGGGATAGGCTGAAGGCACGACGCGTCCCATATGGCTGGCAGGGCTTGTCCCAAGCAGGTATGGGGCTCGGGGGGCTCAAGGGGACCCTGACAGAAGGGGCCAGAGATGGAGAAACCCCACAGAGGAGCTGGGGATCTCAGTCTGCTCCCACTCCCAGGGCACGGGGTGGCGGGGACAGCTTTGTGAATGCCACTTTGCAGCATCTTGTGACATTTTCCCCACATAAAAGCTCCAGTGTGCACATGATGATGAAGTGAGGCGCTGAGGACCTCGGACAACCCGCTCCATTGTTGTCGATGGAGATTGTTTCCCTTCCAAGCCCAAACCTACTCTCTGCTCTCCCCGGCAGGGAAGTGGTGGGGACGGGGGTGGTTGCAAGGAAGCTTTGTCAGGAGGGGAAGCGGCCGGCGCCAGCATCACACAGGGCTGGGGCTGTCCGGATGTGTCCCTGTGCCTTGCACGGCATTGGGCAGCTGCTGTGAGGAGCAGGGTCAGTAACGCGGGGCTGGGAGAGGAGATTTCTTCTCCAAAAGAGCAGTGATGCAGTGGCACAGCTGCCCAGGCAGCGGTGGAGTCACCAACCCTGGAGGTGCTGAAGAACCATGGAGATGTGGCACTGAGGGATGCGGTCAGTGGGGATGGGTTGGGGTTGGACTCCGTGATCCTAAAGGACTTTTCCAACTGTAGTGCTGCTGTGATTCTTCCCACCTGAGGCGCACCCATCCCACCCATCCACACACACTTGCTTGACGTGCTCCCAGCAGTGCTGACACAGCTGTCCCTTTTCCCCAATCCAGCTGTGGGCGGCACCCTGCGTCTCCTCAACGCCTCCTCCAACACGCAGCTCTTCGACCGCGACCGCTTCCCTGGGGGCTGCGTGCGCTGCGCCGTGGTGGGCAATGGGGGAATCCTCAACGGCTCGCGGCAGGGCCGGGCCATCGACGCCCATGATCTGGTCTTCAGGTAAGGCCGGGAGGGCACAGTGGGGCTGTGGGTGCTGGGGTGAACCCAGCCCTGGACGTTGCCCCGTGGTGATCCCGCAGGCTCAATGGGGCCATCATCAAAGGCTTTGAGGAGGATGTTGGGACCAAGGTTTCGTTCTACGGCTTCACGGTGAACACCATGAAGAACTCGCTCATTGCCTACGAGGCGTATGGCTTCACCCAGACACCGCAGGGCAAGGTGAGACCCCGAGGGCATGTCAGGGTGCCCATCCCTGAGAACGGGCTGCCAGGGAGGTGGTGGGGTCACCGTCCCTGGAGGCGCTCAAGGAAAGGGTGGATGTTGCATTGAATGACATGGTTAATGGCACAGCGGGGATGGGTTGATGGTCGGACCAAATGACCTTAATGGTCCTTCCAACCTTAACGATTCTATGATTCTATGGAATTGACCCCTGAGGCTCCTTCAGGCTTCAGGAGCCTCAGTCCCCACCATGCCCATGTCCCTGCTGCAGGACCTGAAGTACATCTTCATCCCCTCGGACGCACGCGACTACATCATGCTGAGGTCGGCCGTTCAGGGCAGCCCGGTCCCCGAGGGCTTGGACAAGGGTGACGAGTGAGTGACCGCAGTGAACACACCAATGGGACCACGACATGCCCACCTCTGGCCCAGGTGACACCAGTTCTCCTCTCCCTGCTGCAGGCCACAGAAGTATTTTGGACTGGAGGCATCTGCGGAGAAGTTCAAGCTGCTGCATCCCGATTTCTTGTATTACCTGACAACCAGGTGAGGATGAGGAGGCAGATTTTCCCCCCTGCCAATCCCATTCATTGCAGTGCTCACATGTCCTCCTGGCGGGGAGGCTCGTACAGCCTTGCTGCATTCACCTGGCCCTCCATTTCATAGCCAGTTTTGAACTGTTCTAACAGGAGCAGAGGGAAGGTCCAAAGAGATTTGGGTTTGTTTTTCTGTGTTTCATGGAAACCAGTGCCTGGGTTGGGGCAATTTTAAATAATGGGGAGGGATGTTTTAGCAGCCGGCAGAGAATGTGTTGAACCTTAGCAGCAGACATCAGAGAATCCACATATTCCCCCTTCTAAATGCCATGAGAGGCCACGTTTTGGTGGGTGCCCTGCCTTGCTGGCTGACATTGCTGTTTGGTGGGGGGATCTCAGGGATATGCCCCCCTCCCAGCACCGCCTCTGCTCTGCAGGTTCCTGAGGTCAGAGCTCCTGGACATGCAGTACGGCCACCTCTACATGCCCAGCACTGGGGCACTCATGCTGCTGACAGCACTGCACACCTGCGACCAGGTGAGGGGACGCCAGCGCCTGGGGGGGACCTCCCGCCCTGAGCCCACCACCACCCTTCTTCCCCTGTCCCATCCCCCCACAGGTCAGCGCCTACGGGTTCATCACGGCCAACTACGAGCTGTTCTCTGACCATTACTACGAGCCAGAGAAGAAGCCACTGGTGTTCTATGCCAACCACGACATGCTGCTGGAAGCAGAGCTGTGGAGGAGTTTGCACCAGGCAGGGATCATGGAGCTGTACCAGCGGTGAGGGCAGTGCAGTCCCACTGCAAGGACTCTCAGTGCAGCATGGAAGCGGTTCTCCTCTTTCCTGAAGGCCTCCTTCTGTCCCTGGAGGGCTCTCCCATACCGGCAGGCCAGCCTGAGGAGCAGGGCCTGCAGCTGGCAGCAGAGCAAAGGTGGTGGTGCAGGGTGAGCCAAGGCTGGCATGGTAATACTGCAACTCCTCAGGGACCTCCAGCATCTCATTTGTGACTCAGACTGAGCGTGGCCTTGGGGCACCTCTGCACGTGGCTGTGAGCTCCTGGTGACATGAGAACGTCTGTGGGGCAGCAGCAGCCCCTGGGAAGCACAGCATTCAGCCGCAGGTGGGGCAAGGTGGTGCTGGAAGGGGATGCTGGAGAAGCATCCATCTGACAGAGCTCACTTCTTGGGACTTCCTGGAGAGCCACAGCCTGTCCTGGGGGTGAAGTCGCACTGGGTAGGCTGCAGAACCTGCAGGGCAAAGCTATCAACGGCTTGCTACTTAAAAGGGAAAAAAGGAATCCCAAAGGGAGGTGGCTTTGAACCCTCCCACCATCCTGCGTAACCCAGCACTGCTGCAGGGGAGTGGTGGAGGCTCCTCCAGCTCATGGCGGTTGGAGGGCTGACACTGCACAGCGAAGGGAGCGGTGTGATCTGAAACTTCCCCATTTTGTATAATTAGAGTAACATTGAGTCGTTATTTTCTTCTGTGCCTGGCTTATTGAACGGGGTGGGTTGGACAAAGCATCCCGCCTGCTGCAACACAGCAAGGCTTTGATTTGGGAACGGCAGAAGGCCGGGTGAAGGGTGGGAGCGGGGTTACAGGGACGCTGCTGGTGCCCAAGTGTGGCGCTGTTGGAACACAGCACGCTGGGTGGTGGCTGCATTGGCTCGCTGGGCACTTTGAGAGCAGCCTCTTCCCACCTCGATGCCATTTGCTGTACGTCAGCTGGAAGGGTGGAGGGGACAATGGAGGGGAGAATTGCTTGCAGAGATGGCAAGAGATAACCGGGCTTTGAGCCAGGGAACCTCCAGTGACACAAAGCTGCACTCAGCTGCTTCAGATGTAATCTCTAGTGGAGCCCTGTTTGCCTTCTCAGGTACGCCTCAAATTAACCTTTGTTTGTGTCAGGCACTGCACAATGGCACCATGGCAGCCTGTTACGCCTGTTTTTACAGGCAAACACTCAGCAAAACCTCTTCCATGACAACAAGCCTGATTCTCACATCACCTAAAAGACAGAGCACCCAAAGCTCCTGAGTCCAAGTGTGAGCACTGCCCAAGTGGCTTTGAACACACCCAGCAGTGGCACTGTGCCACACGTGGCAAAAAGAACAGCCTTTAGAAAGGACTGCTGACACAGTGCAGCACCTCACCAGGAACCCCATCCAGCTCTCAGGGACACAGCTGTGAGCAGACCAGAACCTGCTGTACTCGCACAGCTTCTCTATTCCAGAATGGAAGGCATTTTTCCTTCTAGCCTGGAGCTAAGACACCCCTCAGTTTATTACCTTAGCAGCCCAGCAAGCTGATGGTTATACTGCTGCCTCTCACTACCCCCTGACCTTGGAGCATCTAAGCTGACCACAGGCAGTGTCTCTTCCACAGCCCCAGATCAGCCATACTGCCAGTTACTGTGAATCCCATCTCCTCATCTTTCAGCATTCCTCTGTGGAAGACAATGAAATCTGTGACTGCACGGGGCAGAGTTAAGCTCACAGCTGCTCTTATTTCAGAAGGCATTTCAACTTGAAATCCTTTCTACTTGCCCAAAGTCATTTCTGTTCAAAGCAGACACCCAAAAAAGGCTTGGATTCAAGATTTTCAATGATCTGTTTTATTCTGAAGCAGCAGACTGCAGGACCCACGTCCTCCTTCCTCCAGCAGATCAGGTCCTGTGGAAAAGAGGGCCAGAGCAGAAGCAACCATCAGCTGCAAAGTTCCCAGTGATGTGCACTATTGAATCAAGAGGACTCATCTCTCTTGTGAGACCAAAAGTATGCTTTGTTTTTTTCCCTGTTCCTTGGAAGCCCAAAGCCCCACGTGCTTTTCCTTGTGACTGCTTTTTGGAAGCTATCTGTATTGACAAAGCCACCGCTCTGCTGGCTGCAGTAACATCCCCTCCCTTTCTGTATACCAACCTTTCTTTCCAACGGAAGCGTGCTGTCGTCAAGTCTGCTGGTTCAGCCCATCAGTGAACAGCACTGATCTCCTACAAACAGACATGAGTTCTGTTAAATAAAGCATGGAACCATTGAGCAGAATGCAGCTGTCAGCCACCTGGAGATAAAGTGCTCTCGCAGCGTGTGTATTTAGTGACTGTGTAAGATTAAAGCGCATTGATCTGCCCTCCAAATGTGCTTTACTGTTTGGACAAGCAACTTAAAAGCTCTTCGTAGATGTAGAACTAAACTGCACTTATGACAATAGCAGCCTATGTTTATTATTAGAGTCCCTGCACAGTCTTGCCATATCTGGGCTCCTAAGGGCAGATGCAGGCATACAGAAAAGCGCTTGTGCTGCAGCTGTGCATTGCAACTGCAGGAGGAAAGGGGGCAGATGCTGCTCTCTGCCCTCCTCCTGGGCACCTCCATCACCTCCATCTCTGTAGAACTGCTGAGGGGAAGAAATACAGAAGCCTCAGTGGACAATTGTTTCTCCCTCACGGCTGAGTTGTCAGACAGGGATAACAGCACATCACCGGCTCGCTTCTGCCCCGCTCTCACCTACACCAGCTCCCCAGGTTCTGTGGAAAACAACACGCCCAAAGGCAGCCGTGCCCACGAGCTGCGTCCTTCCTGGGAGCCTCTCACAGATTAGGCATCCTCGTCAGCACATGAGTCACACTGCCCACAGCTCTGGCACATACAAGTGAGATTAACAGAAAGACTCGAGGATTTTCTTACCAGTCTGAGGTCCAGCTTCACAGCTGCCTTCTCCGCAAAGCTGTCTCTGGGGGATGATGTAAGCCCAGGGTTCTGCACAACATTTTCCTCCTAAATAGAAGCTGCATTGAATGCCGTTAGCAACAACCCTCCAAGCTAAGTTTGTCCTGCCTTTGTTTCTCCTCCACCCCTTCTGACAAAACCCAGCACCGAGCCACAAAGTAAAAACTGGACAAGTTTTCCTTTCTAAGATGGGCAATTTTTTCTTAAACTCAGCATAGCAGAGACCTGCCCCTCAGAAACAAAGGGGCATGTCTGCCAGTGAGCTGTTCCACTTAAGACAAGCAGCTCTGAGAGGCAGATGCTATTTAAACCCCTGCTTGGAAAAAAATACAAGCTTAGAGGCTTTGCTGCTTTAGACCTTTATATGCTGTTCATGCAGGCTGCTACTTCTCATCGTACAGAAACACCTTCTACAACTCTCCCCCGCAGAGCATAACCCACTCACGTGAGACAAAAGTTATCTATGGGTTTATCTTTGAAATGCATTCAATCAGATCTCAAGAAGATACATCTGTTCTGGGAAGGATTCTCCAGCGTCCCTTTTTGGTGACCTTTTGGTGTACGTGAGCTGCTCCCAGCAACCCGATGCGAGTTTAAAACCATCCCAGCACACCTCCAGATAAGCACACAGACCAATTATCCTTTCACTAGGTCTACTTCTGTGACAAACACACTTATGAGATGAGCTGTGTCTCCACAATGAGCTGTCACCCAATCTACTTCTAATCCCTTCTACTCTTGCTCATCTTCAACAATGCTGACAACCAGGTGCTCTGCAGGGCACCAACCACATTAAGACTCCCATTCATTGTGTGCCGCCTCTCAGCTTGCGCTGCATGGCAGCAAAGGGCTGCACACTCAGATGGCAGCTGTAACAAAGCCAGTCTTGACTGGCTTAATTACATTAATCAAGCCATTAGGCTTTTCTACCTCCTCCCAGCAGCCCCAGGGGCCCAGAGGGATATCACCCAACACAGCAGAACAAGCCTGATCTCTGTAGCCCAGCAATAGAAGAAAACTGGAGTATGAGGAGCTGAATGCTGCTGTTTCTCACCTTTGTGCTGCTGATGCAGGCTTACTGCCAGCCTAGTGAAAGACTCAGCCTCCCGGGAAGGTGAGCACAAAGGGTATTTTTCCCCTTGCTGGACAACATGCTGCCACCTGAAAGAGTGGAGAGATAAGAGTTAATCCACATAACAAACCGCTCTTTTACCTCCTTGCTTCCGATGCTGAGCCTCAGAGTCACGCTTCCACAGCGGAACGTTTCGGACAGGGATAACCATCTCATCACCAGCTCAGCCGAAGCCCGGACCACGCGGGCCGCCCTGGACGCGGAGCCGTTGGCACAGCCAGGTGACGGCGGGCAGCAGCGCCCCCTAGCGGCCAGGTTCGAGCAGGGCTGCGCGGCCGCGGCTCTCCGCTCGGCCGCTGCGCTGATGGCAGCGCTGAGCCGAACCTACAGCAGCGTTAAGCACCCCCCGCGGCCCCGCGGCGGAGGTATCGCTGCATATCAAGCCCACCGGCCCGGCCTGGGCGCCCTAGAGGGCGAGGTGGATGCGAGGCCGCGTCTCCTCATCGCGCCGCGCCACCGTGCAGGCCTCACCGGGGGGGGGGGGGCAGCGAAACGCTGCGTCCCCGCAAGAAGACACGGAGGCCTCGAGCCCTGTAAGCAGCCGTGATGGCGCGCGACAGCCCTCCGCTCATGTTCGTGCCGCCCCCGCGCCCCTCGGAGCCGACGCGACCGCGGATTGCCTGCGATGCCGCCGCGCCCGACTCACCAGCACCCGCACCGCCGCCATGTCGCCGCGGGAACAGGAAGAGCGGGCTGCGCGCGCCCACCTCTCCCGCCAAGTCTCGCGAGAGAGGGAGCGAGAAAACGGGCGCGCGGGGTCTGCCGGGAAGTGCAGTGCCGTGTGCCCGCGGCCTTGTGCAGTGTCGGATCCCTCAGTGCTGGGGGGGGTTTCTGTTACACAGCCCTGAGCGGGCCCGGTTCTTTTGCTGGCCCGGAGGTGTCAAATAAGAGAAAGATGAGAAAATAAACGTGCACAACTCCTCACCAGGGTGAAGCCTGGCTTCTCCGGAGGCAGTCTCTCAGGCGCAGCCGCCCGTTGGGCCCAGCAGGGCAGGCCGCGGCGAGGCCGTGCTGCTCTGCAGTGCCCTGTGCTGGGCCTGACGCCAGGCTTTAGCACTATCACACTGCTCCCAACTGTTCTCTGCTGGGGAGGCACACGCACGGCCCCAGAGTGCTCCAAAGGGCTGAGCAAGCGTGAGCTCACCACGCAGGAGGGGCACTTCAAAAGGGCTCATTGGCTGGAGGTTGGGGTTAGTCAGTAGTTAATGTGTGAGCTGTGCTTTGGGTGTGTGGTGTTGGCAGTGTGTGCTGTTAAAAGCTGCCGTGAAAGCTGTGGGATCCCTTGTAGCTGATGAGTGGGAGTGCAGCAGAAGCAAAAGGAGGGAAAATAGGACTTTATAACTAACAGCCTTTTGCTGGTCCCAAAGCTTTGCCCAACCTTGTGAGGGAAAGCATCAGGAAATGGAGATTGAACAAACCTGAGTCTGAAAGAGGAGAAATCTGAGTATGGATACAAGCCCAGTGTCACCCTGAGATGTCTGCGAGTGGGGGATGTGCTTCTCTGGGGTGCTCAGATCAAAGGTGCATTCCTTGAACATAAAGGTGCTTGGTTCTCCACAGCAAAGCTTATAGTGGCATCTTACAGCATGACAACAGATCTGTCCGACCTGGGAACAACACCCAGCCCTGTCCCAGGGTGCTGCACCTCCAAGGAACCTGGTGTCTGCCCTTGGGTCCCCTCAGGTGGCAGCAGGACTGCCAGGAGCTGCTGCCCATGTGGGAGGCCCTCTCTGGGCACAGCACTCAAGTTCCCAGGGAAAGGCAGTGTGGAGTTGTGTTTGTTTTTAATGCCTGGATACTCCTGGCCTTGTTCCTATTTTAGAATTTGATTCTTTCCAGAGCATGGATTTAACCTGGCTGGTAGGTTCTTTGCTTTCCAGAATGGCTCGTATTGCTTCCTAAAAGTCTCTTCTGAAATGTCAGTAGGCTGCAAGAATCACTTTATTATGGTCAGACAAGAAGGCTGCAAAGAGACAGCAGTGTGCTATTAGAAATAAGCTGCTTCCCCTATTAAGCATCTGCCTAGGAAGCCTTCCCCAGCCCTCTGTGCCTTCCAGGAACTGCAGAGAACCTCATGAACTGCCCAGGCAAGGAGCACAGAGGGAACAGCCAATGAGCAGAGAACCCCTGGCTCATTGCATGAGAGCTTTGGTGCCTTCCTGCCCTTTAAGAGCCCTCTGAAAGGAAGAGTGAGACACAGGAAGGCAGTAATTAACACAGCCTTCATTGCAACTGCCTTTCCTCTGTGAAGATGTGGCTGGCAGCCTGCCTGCCTGCTTTTAGCTTTCCTGAGAAGCAAATACGTAAAACCAGCAACTAGAATTAGCCCTTTAGATCCCTGAGGGATATCAAGTTTTAAAATAAAGCGGCTGAAATCCTGCCTTGTGCAGAGTTCAGATTATAGAAGGAGAGAACGTTCTTAATTGTAGCACAGATGATGCTCACACCGCAAAGTAGCTGTCTACTTATGCTTATAGATGGATGAGCTCAGCCAGGGGCAGACTCAACGAGTTAATGGCTCAGGAGAATGGCATGAGCTAAGCGTGCAGTAGTCTGGCTGTATTTATTCATGATTGCAGTGCATAAATAATGTTTACAAGCGTATTTTGGAGGCAGAACAAAGGCTCTGGGTGAGAAATGGTCATCACCTCACCCATGCTCACACTCTTAACTTTGCCTGTGTGACTTGATCAGCTTTTCTCAGCTCTTCCCTTTAGAGGGCGATCCTGCCACACGCATCTTCAGCGTGCGAACTTCTGGGAGCTGCAGTGCGAGGTCCGGAGGTCAGCAGAACATGGTGGCTCTCCTGGAGCTCTGCAATCCTACAGACATGAAGGGAGCTGCAGTCTGGTCTGGGCAGTTCTGGTTGAATGTGTTCTGCTTCCTCAGGCAGTTGCCAAGCTGCTCCCAGAGGTAATTTGGAATAATTCTGGTAGATTTCCTGTGGCTGATCTCCGTCAATTACGGTGCTTTCTTCCTTTAATCTTTCAAAGGACTTCTATTTTCGTTGAGCAAATAGAGAAAGCTATTAAAAGGGCATGGTGGTCTTCTATTTCTTGGGAGCAGCCCCCAAATGATTACTTCTTCCCACCAGCTGATCCAAAGTGGATTACTTCCTCTAGCAAATCCTGCCCTGGAGTAAGGCCCCACCTTTCTGCTTTCTGAAGGTTTTTCCTTCTGTCCTGCAAAGCCACAGCGTTACCCTCTACAAAGAAGTGTGAGCATTGCTGTGGAGTATGTGGTTATCCCTTGATCACAGAACAGGAAAAGGGGCAGAATATGTGACAGAGAAGGGAAGGGAGGAAAGGAAAACCAAACAAATAATGACAGAACCCCTTCAACTTCTGGTGGGCTTTGATCCCACGCTTTATTTGAAGGACAAGGTCTCCTCCCAGTTTCCCACCCCTTTCCCTTGCTGGCTTCCTTGTAACACCCTCTGGGGAGCAGCTCTCCGTACTTACTGATAGCAGCTTGATTCCCCTTTGCCTTCCAGCAGTTCCACTCTGCAGACAGGGTTCCCAAAGCCCGGAGAAACAAAGCATCCATTGATTCAGAGCTGCCTTGCTGTGGTTATTGTCTTTGACATACGGCTGGGGGAAGCAACTGGGGTATTTGAGCATGTTCAGAAGCTCATCCCCTATAGCTAATTGTGTCTGGCAGGCATCAGCCCCCTGCATGGCTGAGGTGCACAAAGCACGAGGAGAAGCTGAGGAGCTGGATGGATGCTTGGCCCTGCTCCGTGTGCTGCATGCACAGCAGTGCACAAAGAGCAGTCCCCTGTGGAACAGCTGGAGATCGTTTGCTGGTAATTCAAGTGCCAGACTTGTAAGGGAAAAAGATCTGTAGTGTTAAGAAAAGCCTGCCAAGAGGTCCCAACGCCTGGTGCCTGCTGCCTCAAGTCAGTCCCAAGCAGTACAAGAAAGGCTCTCTGGAGCTCAGTAGCAGGCAGAAGCAACATCTTCCCACGCAGGACAAGGCTTGCTGCAAACTAAACACCCTTTCCCTGGTAGCAAAGCTTAGGCTTCCATTTAATGTTAAATACATGCTTGAACCCACTCATCCAAGCTACTAAAACAGAATTTTAGTAGCTTCAGAAATGCTCTGCTTTGTGAAAAGAATGGTGAGAGCTTTATCCTTGCAGAATATCTATGAAATGAAGGATGGCCTTTCTGGGAGCATGGTGGTATCTGCAGGCAGGGCCACGGTATGGATTCCTGCAGGTGGAGAAAGAAAAAGGCTCCCTCTCCTCAGTGGTGCTGAGCAGCAGAAGAAATGGTAGCTTCAGCCACTCAGCCCAGAGTGGGCATGATTTCCCTCCCAGCTTCTGTTCTTCCCACTTCTTCCCCCTTCCCTCAACTGAGTTTTGAGCACAGTGCAACAAAATTAGTCTCCGTGCTGTCCCAGCTCAATAAGCAGTTGCCAGGAGATGACCTTGCTTTGAGTAGAGAGATGGATCCTCTCTATTTTCTGCATCAGCCTTGGAGATTAAAGGCATGGTAAGCAGAAAGGGAGTGAACTGGTATAAAAATATCTAAGCACTAATGAGGAAATTCTCAGGTCTTCTTTTATCACCAGCAGTGTTTCTGTTTGCCTGGATTACTCAGCCAACAGCCGTTGATTCAGTCAACCCAAACTGCGCCGTCATATAAGCGATATTTCATCTATCACTCTTAGGAGAAATATGCCAGCCGTGCACAGAGCAAACAGACGTGTTCTTAGAAGTAATTAGCCTGAACTGCACTGAGGTCAAGTGGTTCTGCTGGAGAACAATATGAATCCCCAACATCTCCTTACTGAAGGCTGAAACTGGAGATCTGCAGACGCCGTATCTCTGGCTCACCTCTTGCTTCTCATTGTTTGCACCAGAGGAAGGAGGTGATTGCTCTGAGGTATTTTTAAGAATTCCATCTCTGCTAGTTTCATTGCTGAATGTGAAATAACACTTTTAAATCATGAAAGGTCACGTTATTTCGTGTCCTTTTTGGTCACCTGTCTTGCCCTTATGCAGGGGAAGCAGCTAATGCCTTGTTTGACTGTGTCCAAAGTGGTGAACTGAGGTCTCCCTGGATTCAGAGGGCAGTTGGTTAAAGACCTATAACTATTCTTCCTACTGCTTGTGAGAAGATCTGCTGAGGGCAGGCTCCAGGTCACACCTCCTGCAGGGAGCCTTGATGCAGAGGATTAGACTGGAAGCTACCCAGACCAAGAGGACAAAGTGGATCCAAGGTATCCATCCCAAACGGGCGCACAGGAAGGGGTGCAGGAGCACTGTGCTTGCATGACACGTGTCTCAGCACCCTCCTGGCCACCCACCCTTTAGGGATGGGATCATCAAGAGCCAGGTGTCAGTTCTGTGCATCCACTGATGGGTTTTCTCTTGAGTGGAAATTTCAAGGACTTGTCTGGTGCCTCTGTGGATCCGTAACACCCATTCCCTTCCTGCAGGGAAGTCTCAGTCTGCCTGTGCTTTGAGAGGAACCAGAGTCCTTCTTTTTGTCCTGTACCTGCCTGCTGTAGTTCTGTCTGAATGGCCCCAAGTTCTTGTATGGGAGGAGGTCATAACTGGTCCTTCCTACCACTCTGCCTGTGCCAGCAGGACTTAGGGACCTACTTAACCTCCTCTTCTCTTTGTGCTCCCAAGGCTGATGGCTTCAGGACGGATCAAAGCATGAGGGTAGCATTGTTTTAAACCACCAGTTTCCTGTAGAATGTGATCTATCCACTTACAGATGGCTTTTATGGTCTCCAAAGCCTCCTGTGGATTAGCCCATGGCTCACTGTATAAACACTGTCTCTATCCCACATCCTGCTTCCACAGCATGCTTCATGCTTCTCTGTCCTTTCTTTCAGTTCAAACATCCTGCAGAATCCTCCAGCATTTCTCAACAGCCTTCCCTGCTCTCTTCCCCCCTGCCAGGTTGTGAGTACAACTCCAACAGCCCCCAGATTCTTGAGGAACTGCCCACAAAAGACAGAGATTAATGTGCCTTTCGTCCCGAACTAACCACCAGCACGTGTGTCACTGCTTTGCTGTTGACCCCATGCCTTCGCTGTTGCATAAAGGTAGGTCTGCCTTCAGCCAGCTCTCCTCCTGCACATTCCAAGTGCTCTCCTTTCTCCCCTCAGCTGTCATCTCGAGCAGCCTGGCTGCTGAAGGCAGTGGGCGGGCGAGCACACACCACAGGAGATGGCTGATCTCCCGTAGCACTTCTGCTCGGGGATGTGCTCTGCCATGCCAGCATTCTCCTCCACCTCTCCCCGCTGCACGAGGGGCACAAAGCCCCGCTTCATCTGGGGGCTGGGGAGGAGCCGTGGGGAGAGCAGCAGACCAGGGACTGGCAGTGCTGGTGGGTATGGGGTGGCCCTTCTCCTGGTACAGGCTTTGAAGTGGGTGTCTGGGACATTGAGGGGTGGTGACATCTCAGACCACAGCACCTGATTTCCCAGAAGTTGTGTGTGGTGCTGCTGACTTGGAGCAGCTGGCAAAAGAGTAATAACACTCTCCCCCTCCCAAATCATTATTTAAACAGTATAAAGTTCTCTGTAAATGTTTAAAACAACAACAGGATTGGGAGGGGAAGGAGGAAAGGCAAACAAGTTTGCTGTTTGAGCTTTGCAGAAACAGATCTTAATTTTTTGGCAGGGTTCTCCTTGCCCAGAAGATCCAGCTGCCAGCACACTTCAGGAGGCTCCAAATTCATTATCACTTCTCTAACATCTCCCTCCAAGAGGCTGCAGTTTGGCACGGGCAGTGCCTTTGATGTCGGGGCTTGGCCAGCACCTCGTGCTGTAAGATCCCAGTTCATTGCTGGGGCATTTCTGCTTGGGATGAATGGTGCGAGTGCTCCCAAAGATGCTTTTCTTTCCCAGCCCTGAGGTTCATGGTTGGTGAAACTCAGCAGGAGCTGGGGAGCTCAGTGGAGTGTTGTGCCTGCACTGGAGTGGGGCAGGAACCAGGGGCAGGATGTGGGGGCTCCCAGTTCCCAGCCCATTGCCTCTCCTTCCTCTTCTGCATCAGTAGCACTGCCAGCACCTGGTGCTTTAACACAGCAGGAACCCTACATAATCTCTGAATACACAGCTGGCAAAGTGACTTTAATTCAGCTTCTCACAGTTGAAGGGTGAGAGCTGCATTCTGGTTGGGCTCCAGGCTGAGGGGGACTTGGTGGGGATCTGAAGCCCTGGGTACAGAGGGTTTGCTGGAGACCAGTGGCTGCTTTCCAGATCCCAGGCCCTGGAGCGTCTGCCCCCATGGGGACCCTGGGGAAAGGGGCCATTCTTCTTAGCGTGGGGTAGACCTTGGGCTGAGAAAAAGAGATTGTGTCCTTGGTGGGGGGACCTATGAGAACAAGGTCCCCAGGGAGCAGAGGAGGACAGTGCTCCCCAACAACCTGATGTCTCAGCTGGCCACCAGCCCCCACCAGGGCTCATTGCTGCCTGGTCCCACGTGCTCTGCTCCTGCGCAATCCTGCTCAGACCCTGCAGGGTATATACCACCCCAGCACCCAGAGCTGGCTGTCACTGCTGGTCCTTGGCTGGCATACACAGCCTGTGTGGCTATAGAAATAGGCTGTGTTTGCTTCCTAATATCTGTGTTCCTGCTTCAGCCGCTTGGTCAGGTGCTGAGCTACAGCATGAAGATGCTGTTGCAGAGAGGCCCCTCCTCTGCCCACTGGGGGGGTTTCGGGAGCTGACCTTGCTGCTGTCACTCCTGTACCTATGTGCAGGTCCTGCAGTGAGGGTGCCTGTGGTATTTCCTTGAGCTGCTGGCTCCAGGCTGCTCTGGTGCCCTGTCCTCCCTCCCCACGTTCCTCCTCTAGGCAGCTCAGCACCACCCCAGGCAGCACTGGGTAAGCTCCCACAGGGGTCTCCTTTACTATTCCAACTTCAGCCAGCTCTGTGCAGAACCTCCACCGAGATAAAAGAGCGACTCAGTGTGAAACCTTCCTCCTCTTCAGCAGATGGTGTTTGCGGCAGTGGACGTTTCCTGTGCTGTTGTAACAGAACGGCCTGGTCTAGCCAAGAAGGGGAAGGGGAAGCTGCAGTCTGGTCTTGCTGAGGCTGCCTTGCTCTGCAGACCTGACCTGAGATCCTGGATCGCAAATGATCTCTTGCTTTCTCAAGTATCGGATGCTTTTTTCCCCCTTTTTTTCCTCCATGTTCAACCCACGAGCTGAAGAGCTGCCATGCCTTGCTGCAGCCAGCAGCTTCTGTCACTGCAGCACTCACAGCAGCCTCCTGGGGCTCGGTGACCGCAGATGTGCTGTGTGATGCAATGTGAACTTCACATCACCTTCACGGAAAGACTGAAATGCATCTAAACTGGAGCTCACCCGGTGTCACTGAACAGAGCAGTGCTACATCTGTCCTAGCTGTGAACTTCCAGCCTGAAAAGCCTCACAGGTGGAGAAATGGTGCCCTGACTGAGCTGCAGTGGGAGCTTTCAGCTGGTATTGCTTCTGCTTGGGTTTGTTTGAGCAGCTCTGGCTAAAATGGTACACCAAGAAGGGGCAGCTGCACGTCCATCAGGCTTAGTGCTGTCAGACCAGGCTGATTGCTGAGCGCTGCAGTGGCTGCATTCGAGACAAATCTCAGTCGGGGGAGCGAGGAAATGCATATGGCCTCACTGCCTCCCTGGAGGGCAGCTCCCTGCCTACATCAGCTCCCTGAGCAGCTCTGCTCCTTCTGCTGCCAACAGCCAGAAACTCCCTACATCAGCTTTTACCTTCCAATAGAAACCAGCTGAGCCGCAGCAATGGGGAGCGACCCATGGCACTGCGTGCTGCTGCAAGCTCTGTCCCACGCCCAGGTAATGCTGGGGCATGAACCTCTGTGGGAAGGGGCTGCATTCCCCTGCCAGCTCTGCCAGGTCAGACACAGCCCATGCCACGCTCTGTGCGCCCCTCCTCACCCCTCTGACTCCGGTAGCACCAGGCTGTCTCACAGCCCTGCTGAGCCCTGCCAAACCTCAAAAGCCCTTTCACAAAGAGCCGTGTGTCAGCTCTCCGTGTCCCCTATCAGCACCATCTACCTGACTTCTTCCTGCCGGTCACAGCAAGCCCGGGCAGGTAGCAGGACACGGGGCAGCTGGAGGTGGATGCTGGGGGTTCAGCCAAAGTGCACTCCTTCCTGCAGCACGCTGCCTTCAGCTGAGGAAGGGATCTTTCTTTAGCTCCTCTTTTCCTCCGCCTTTCAAAGCGGTGCCGTATGGATGCTATCATGGAGTTCATTAGTCCCTGTCGGAGCCCCTTCCCTGGAGGGGATGGGTTTTGCTGCAGCTGAGCTCTGGTGGTTTTTCTCTTGGGGTTTCAAGAAGTTTCATTCCACCCATGAGAAGTGCCAGGCGTCGGGGGAAGATTTGTTTCTTGGCAGCTGTTCCCGTTTTGCTCTAGAAAACAGATGCTGTGCTAGGAATGCACCGTGACTAAAATTCCTCTGGGCTGCTCAGGTCAAATAGCAGCAACGGGGGAAGCAGGGGAGCAGCGCTGCTCAGCACGGAGCGAGCAGAGGGCCGAGCCAGAAGTGGGGCTGAGCATTTCTAGGGAGCGGGGGCTCAGTGTTGGCTCACGCTTGGCTCTGCCTGTTCTAAGGAGCTGCAGAGCCTGGTGGTGTCAGCTCTCGGTTCTGTGACAGCGTCTGACCCCTGGGACATGGAGCACGCTGCCTCCTTCATGCTGCAGAGGGCTCGGGGAAGCTTTCGGGATCAGGAGTTTAAACAAGGGGTGTGATGGGTGGTGACAGTTTGAGAAAAACACAAACAGCGAAAGGTATTGGTGCTGTCAGGGAACGTGACAGACAAGTTCACAGCCCTCGTAGGCCTTTGGCTTCCTGTTTTCTCCTGCCGGGAAAGCAGTCCTGCGTGGTGACAGCCGCAGGTGACCCCGCAGCAGATGGGGGCAGAGCTGGGGATGCTGAGAGCCGTCGGCCCCACAGGGTGAGGTGTGCAGGCAGCCCCATGCAGACCTGCCCTCCCCGGATGAAGGTGGTCAGCACGGTGTGGACGCTGCAGCCCCTTGATACGACTGCAAAATGGGTCACCCCATCACAACAGAGCTCTCCTTGTTCCCAAGCTAAAAGAAGGGGCTGTGCGATAGAAAACCTGCAGCTGGTCTCTCTAATCTCCTACCAGCGTCTGCATTAACTGACAGCACAGTGACTTCCTTGATGCTTGGCAATTTTTTTCCATGCACGCATCCAGCTAATCAATTAAGTTTCTCAGCAGCTTCCTCCAGCATTCAGGCTTGGAGGGTGGAAGGAATTTGTTATTCTAGGCACTGTAGGAGAGGCATGAACTGTACTAAAAGCAAATTGGTTGCGCTTTCCAAGCACCGATGCTTCTCACTCGCAGCTCAGGGGTCTGATCCTGCTCCCACCGCCTTGGCTGGAGCCGGGGATGGGGATGGGGATGCTCTGTGTCTATCTCAGCTTTGGGTACACTCTGGGTCTCCAGAAGCTACGCAACCCTCCTGGTCCATGGCATTCAACCCTATTCTAGGAGCTGGGGAGGTTGGTTTGTCCCTTAACTCAGCCCTCTGCTAAATAAATATCCTCCCTGGATGCTCTTTTCTGATCAGTTGTTTATTTTCCCTTCTTTTCCTTCTCCTGTTTTTCTCCTTGTTCCCTGCCCTGCCCTGGCGTGCTGCTCTGCGTGCTCTGTGAGATGTCCCCATCCATCCTCAAACCTGGGGCTGTGGGGGCCGCAGGATGCAGGCAGGATGGGTGGAGGCACTGCGAAATTTGGGGTGACCCCAGGAAGACGGATGGATGGATGAGAGGAACCTCATCTCCTGCCAACTCGCCTACACCCTGCTAGTGGGAACAGCAGTGTTTAGCAATGCGAGAGGCTGAAGCATGACAGCAGCAGGGGTCAGGAGGGCTGCAGGGTTTGTTAAGAGTGCGGCCAGTCGGGTGATGCTCCTTGCTCCCCATGAGACCTGTTGCAATCTGCATTTGCATCCTCTCAGGCCAAGCAAAACTTGCACTGTGCTGCTGGCCTTTGGCTTGTGGCCTGCTCACGGCTGGGGCCCAGCTGGGCTGGGAGCAGTCCCTGCTCCTGGGCTTCCCCATGCGCTCATCACGCCGACAGCATCCTGCTGAGAGGACACGGGGGAATTGGGTGGGGAGAACAACCTTATCTCCTTATCAGCCAGAGGATTTCAGCCACCTCCACGCCTGTTCCCTGCAGCCACCTGGTGCCAAAGGATTGCATCCGCATGATAAATCCCGTTGCTGTTCTGCTCAGGAAGTAATTTGGTGAACCAGGAAAGAGAACGTTGCTTGCTACCAGCCTTCTTTCCAAGCAATTGCACAACGCTGCTCCGGGGTTAGCAAACTGCAGACATCTGGGAGCTATCGATGCTGTTTAGGCTCTGAGAAAGCATAGGAGAAAGTTAGAAGGAAGCAACTTGAAAGCTCAGCATTGTTAAAAGCAGTCTGGAAACCCTGGAAATTCACATGAGGGTAATGCCTACAAAGAGCCGGGAGGCAGAAGGAATGAGAAGGACAACGGGAACAGCAGCCTCCGCAGGAGCCTTGGAAACAGTTAAAGATTTGGGGAGCCACATCTTCTGTGACAATCTGCCCCCAGCACCCCGTAAATGAGAAACCGCATAAGCCTTGCGCTATTATTGCCACGCAGCATTAAAGTCTCTCATTTGGGATAAACATTCTCATCTCCAGCAGAGCATGAATAACATTAAATGAGATAGTTAAAATGTTTCAGGCCAATTATAGCCCCGGTGTAAGTTGGGCAGAGTTGCACCAGGGATTAATTTGATGCGGAGAGCTCTGCCTCCTGTTCCGAGCCGGGATTCCAGTGCGGGTAATTACATCCTGCCTCTGTGCTTCCTCTGCAGTTTTAATTGGGTTGAATGGACCAAATCCGCAGCAAGTGTAAATCTATGTAATTGAGCTCTCTCTGGAGAGGAACCCTGCTGCTTTACACCCTCCAATCTGGGCCAGCGCTCTTCCCTTCCTCCCTGCTGGGCTCCAGCTGCCCAGGGCTGGCTGCCACCCCATGAAGGGCTCCCATTCTGCCCTTGGCTGAAAGTCAATGATTTCCCAAGCTGCCGTGGACAGCCCAGAGCCCAACCCCTGCATTGGTGCAGGTGAGGCCCACGGGGTCCCAGTCTGCTTTTGGGTGCTCTGTGCCTTCTGCTGGGAAGCAGCCCCATTAAGCGGCCTCCTCCCCATCGCCTGTCCTCATCCCATCCCAGATCCAGGCTCCAGCACACAGAGCAGGCAGCTGGACCGTCTCCCTCTCCCACTTCCCAGCCCGCTGAGTAAATCAGCAGTAATGAGGGACATTTGACCCTCTCTTTCCCCGAACAGCCTCA
The DNA here is from genome assembly GCA_016647715.1 of Pavo muticus. Classification (NCBI taxonomy): domain Eukaryota; kingdom Metazoa; phylum Chordata; class Aves; order Galliformes; family Phasianidae; genus Pavo; species Pavo muticus. The sequence continues at coordinate 43,979 of JACDJE010000165.1, read as the reverse complement.
AGAAGCATTTTTCTTCCATGAGGTACTTAAGAAGCTTGAAGTGCTTTCCTTCTCCCACTTCTGTTGTAGCTTTGCTTTCCTTGTTTTTGTTTGCTTGTTTGTTTTTCTTTTTCTCTCCTAGGAAAGGACAAGTTGTGGGATGCAAGGAACCTTCAGGATGCCTTGGGAGCAGAGGGGATGCAGCCAGTTTGGGTCCTTTCCTTTTGGTCCAGCAGAAAACCGCGTGTGCGATCAGAGCTGGGAAAGTGCTCCTGCTGGCTGTAATTAGGGATGTCACTGCAAAGCATTATCTCACAGAGCTGGAGCCTATACAGAGCCATACATCCTCCATAGCCAATTGTGCACGGAGGCAATGGGAGAGGGAAGGGCTCTGGGAACGCTCTCCTTCGCGCATTTCCAGGACGTTCTGCTGCTGTGTGGTCCCTTTCCCTTCTCACAGAGTAATGATGAAAGCAGACAGCCAGCGAGACCCTGGGGAGCAGCACAGTGCAGCCCAAGGCTTCGCCTCCAGCAAGGCTGTGCGGGGCTGCGGGTCCTCGCCCCCAGCTGGGCTCAGCCCACTCCTCCATTTCCCGTTTGGTTTCTCCCAGAGCGTATTTTCGGGAGGCGGAGATGTCCCACCCCTCCCTTCCTCCCCAGTGGTAGCGCATCTCCTCGGAGGGGCCACGAGGGCTGTCGCTGCCGGTCCTGCTCTTCTCGTAAAGCACAGCGAGTTTGTGGCCAGCAGCAGCGATGCAATTTCGGAGACTGAGCAAATTCCCCCTCCCACCCACTGCGGACCTCCCATGACCCGCACACATCCCAGCACAGGCAGCAGCCACCTCGGCCAGCCGCCAATTGCTGCAACCTCGAGACCATTTCTCATGCAGCCATCCGTCCCGGGGGTCCCCAGGAGGAGGGCTGGCTCAGGAAGCCTTCAGCCCCAAATCCACCACTCCCCTATGCAGCTGATGGAGCGCAGCTCGCAGCGCAGTGACCCGAAGCGCCGCGCCGTCTGTGCCACGTCCAGCTGGCCCTTCCGCTTTGCTGGCGTGCTCCTTTCTGCTTTTATTTTGGCTCTTTTTTGGCTACGTATGTGTGCAAGTCCAGATGGGAGGAAAGGTCAGACTTGCTGATGGTAAGGCCCAGGCTGAAATCTGGGTTTTCCCTAAACCCGGGATGGCTGTGGCTGGATGAGCCCTGCTGGTGGCTCAGCCATCTGCCAGGAGAGCTGCGCCGGGCTCTGCGCTCACACACTGGGGCTGTTGGAGCTCTGGCGCATCTCCATCCCGGCTCTGTCCTTGCCCACACGCAGCTCCGCTCATCGCTGCCCACCCAAACATGCTCAGCCTCCTCCTGCTCAGCTCCTGACCTTTATTCTCCCTTAAATCAATACACAGAGCCGTGCTGCAGCAGTAGCAGCGCCTCCGGGGAGCCCAGGTGATGTATAGCATCCAAGGAGCTGCTTCTGCTTTTGAGGCTCCCATCCAGATAAGCTTTTGTCTTTCCAGCCCCCAGTCTCTCCTGTGCTGCATGGACCCTGCGTTCATCCCCTCTGCTCCTGGCACTATTGACTGCACATTTGCTTTCATTCTGCTGTAAAATGAAGGCAGCTCCAGGTACAACGGCAGTTTTACTCTTCCTGAATATCATAATGCCTTTATGAAAATAAAATCGAAAGTGAGTTGGGATCAGAAAGGTTTAATTAAAAAGCTTCAGGGGAAAAAGAAATCTATTAGGAAACCTCTGTGGACGTTCAGCAGGTTCTTCCTGCAGAGAAGCAGCCTGAAGGGAGCTGCAGTGTCTGCCTGTGCCCTGCTGGTGGGAAGGGATGAGAGGTGCAGTGAAGCTGGGAGCAGCCCAGGTTAGGTGCTTGCCTTTCCCATTGCTGCACCGATGTTTGGCCAAAAGCAGCCAAAACCACAAAGACCCCACCTTCTCCTCCTCCCTCATACCCCTTGGGGAAAGGATGGGAACTGCTTTCTTGGCCAGGCTGAAGCTGACATCCGCCAGTCCCAATGCCTGATCAATACAACCCAGTGGACTTTTCCCATCAGAACACGTCTTTTTTCCAGCAGGATGCCAAGTTCTCAGACAAATGAAGGCTCCGTTTGGCAGCGGATAGAAAACAGGAATATTTGTCTTTATTCCAAAACTGAATTTTTGTGGCTAAGCTGCACCAAAAATACATCTTCCCCCCCACCTCTCCCAGACGTGAGACACCACTGAATGCCGAAAGCAACTCTTCCCTGCCACAAATGGACCAAATAAACCCAGCACGAGACCGGTGCTTAGCAGAAACCAGATGCGCCTCTAATGCTGTCATCTACAGCAAGCTGCGTCTGCAAACTGATCTTTTATTAATGTGTGTGCATGGGTGGGAGAGCTGGGAGAGGCCCAGCGCCGGGAGCACAACGTGCCATCGCCCCGTGCCCATGGGCTGCCCTGTGGCTCACAAAGGGCATTGCTGTGGGGCTACCCAAAGCCCCTCCAGACCCAGCATTCAGGATTTGCAGAATTTGGCCTCGGTTCGCCCTGAGCTGCACCATGGGGGTGGGTTTTGGAGGGGTTCTCGGCGTGTTCTGAGGCTGGGAGGCTGCAGGAGGAGAAGGAGCTGTTAGTTGGTGCTGGCAGCTGGGATGGGTGAGGTGATCCAGGATGCTCCCCGCATCCACGTGGCTGGATGTGCCCCCACCTGGGAGCTGGGCAGCTGTTGGAAGTGCCAGAAAGGGCTTTTCCCCACCTGGTCTGCCCAGTTCAGGCTCTGTGTCTCTATTGCCATGTACTGCAGGAGCAGCCACTTTCCAGAGCGCACACAGCCTCACCGATAGGCAGAGAGACCTGTAAATCCTGGGAGAAATATAGAGAAACCACCATTAAACAGCAGGCAGAGTCTGTGAGAGATGTGGCAGGGCAGAAAGGCAAAAAAACAGGCTTTTTCTCCCCAGTTCTCTTTCATTTCCACACTTTCCCCAGAGGGGTCCTTCCAACCCAAGCTGTTCCATGACTCTCTCCCATGTCATCCATCCCACCTGGTCTGGCTCCGCAGCAGCGTTAGGTGGCACGAGGCTCGGAGCCTTCCTCCCTCCTGGACTCTTCCTCCTCTCCCTCTGGGTGCCTGGGGATGGAAAACATGAGGTGAGCCCGGACTGGGCTGCACTGGGACCATCTGGACCCACCTGGCTTTCCAAATGGAAGGTGCTAACTTTCAGAGCATTGCACCGAAGGAGCTGAGCCCTCACCATCACCCAAACATGCCTTTTCTCCACATTTCCCCCATATTTTCCCCATGTTCTCCCCATGTTTTTCCCCAGCTCTGCTCAGCTGAAGTCCCATGAGGTTCTGCTGCAGCGCAGTTTGGCCTGGAATATGCTGATTTTAGCCAACGCATCTCTTTTTTTTCCCCTTTTTTCCCCCTTTTTTTCTTTTTTCTTTTTTGCCAGGAAATAAATAAATCATACAATTCCTCATCGCCTCCTCCTTCCAGCATCCCTCCCTTTATCACGGCGCATCCTTCCCGTGGGCTTTGGAATTGGGTCAGTGAGCAGAACCCGGCGGCGGTCGCTGCTTCCTAGCCATGTTCATAGAAAGCTGCAGCAGCCCCTGAGTGCTTTGTGGTGGAGGATTCCCCTTTTGGCTCCCATCCCACGGTGGGAGCCGGGGCAGAGCAGGGATAAGTGTGATGCTGTGCACTGCTGCTCAGCTTTCACGTTGTCACCCGATGGTGATCAGTGGGATCAAGGGGAATTTGTGCCTTGGGGACCTCCTGTTGGCCACCCACCCCGAGGTTGGTCTACCCAAACCATCAGAGAGCCCAGAGCAGGGCTGAACCCTTCCCACCCCATGCACCCCGTGGCTCCTCCTCCTGTGATGCCCATCTCTGTTCCATTGCAAGAACTGGGGGTCACTTCCAGTACCTCGCTCAAAAACGAGAGGAGAAAGCTGAGACTCGCTCTGAGTCACTGGCATGTTGTTACCAAGGACACTAAGGTTCCCGATTTTGAAGAAGAGATTAATTACACTCTGCAAATAGACATTTTATCTGCATTAAAGAGCAGCAAGAGCTGATTCTTTTGGCGTAGCACATTATGTAGCAGCAGGTAGTATTGTGACAGATGTAGGAATCCAGTGGCATTGTCACTTGGGTTTAATCATCAGAAGGCTGTCTTCCCAGGTCAGCTCTGAGTGAGGATTTGTAATATTTACATAGCACTTGGGCTGCCTTCTTGTTGCCGGAGTCTGCATTCACTCGTCAGTCTCTCATTATGCATGTGCCAGTATTAATTGCATTTAGAAATGAGATTCTAAAGGAGAAGTGAGAGCTATTTAGACCTCCATTCAGCTTGAAAGACAGCAGCTTTCAGTGTGACAGCTCTCGAGATGCTCTCGCGCTCGGCTCTCTCCCCAGCTGAAAGCAGGTGTTGGAGAGAGTTGTGTCGGAGCCTCTGTACCAGCACTGCCTTTTGTGCATGCCCAGACATTTATATAACAGGCGGTATAATGACTCCGCAGAAGTGGCAGAGAATTGACCCTTGTGGGTCTGGATTAAAGCACAGAGATCTGCTCATAGACACAAGGGGGAAAGAGCTGCTAACGCTGCCTCCTGCCTCGTCTCCGGTGGAAGGAGGGGGTTATTTTCCTGCTGGTTGGTTTGGGGGTTATTTATCGGCTTGGAGCTGTACTCGTGGCCTCGCTAATGTATTTAAAATCGCACAGAGATTCAGCTGACACTTGTCTGTGCATGCCTGCTGTGTGCTGATTGCTCCAGCCCGGAGATGTGCTCGCAATGAGGAGCTCACGTCCTGCTTGGTGCTGGCAACGAGGAGCTCATGTCCTGATGGTGCTGGAAATGAGGAGCTCACGTCTTGCTTCCCGGAGGGGACAGGGCTGGGAGGTGAAATGCAGATGATGCTGTGCTACCAGCTCTGTTTTTGGCAGCCCGAGGTGCAGAGGGGCTGCTCTCACCTCGCACAAAGCTCTGGCTCGTGGCACCTCCACCTCCCCAGCCTCGTGTCCCCTTGTGCAGCCCTGACCCCACGTGCTCCACTGGGGACTGGGGGAAAGAAGTTGAGGAAGGAAGCCCAGCAGCCATCCATAACCACACATAGCAGCGAGCAGAACCCTGCTGGATGACAGAAACCAAGCGCTGAAGCCCAAGGACCTCCCTGTCCCTGGATGGGGAGGTTGGTCCAGGTGAGCACTGTGAGGAGGAAACCCTCAGAGCCTCTCCATGTGGGACTATGGGAGCCAGCTTCAGGGTCCTCCTGACCCCCACCCCATGGCTGAGCACCCCAGCCCTGCCAATGCAGACCAAGGGCACCCCGTGCTGTCCCTGGCAGCCCCAAGGCATATAAATAGAAGACGTGACGTGAAGGAGGTCAATGAGCTGGGGATTTTACATAATCTCATCTTGCCTGTGCTGTATGGTTGTGTCCTTTGTCCAGGACGCATGGGAACGTCAGAGCTGGGGACGTTCCTGCACCGCAGCAGCTTTATCCCATGTGCACAGCTCCAGTCTTCAGCACACACTGAATTTCAGAGACATCCTTAATCCGGGGGTCATCCCAATGGAAATGTTGGCCTTTATTGTGCTGCATGGAGTCCAGGGGCTGCCTGGCCCAAAGCAACCCCAACCCCAACACAACCACCACCACCACCACCCAACTGCACCCAATGGAGGAGGCTGCCCGCCCTCTGCTGTGCCCATCCGAAGCCTGCTCCTCTCTGCTCTGGTCGCCTCTCACATTTCTCCACAGTCCCTGACCAGCAGCACTTCTTTCTCTCCCTCTTGTCACTTCTATTTTCAAGGCTGGAGACGAATTCTCTCCTGGTATAAACCTGTCAGTGGAGCTGCAGTGATTTATGCCAGCACAGAGCGAGGTGGGTAGATGGATGTCCAAAATAGAGCAAGCAGAAAACCTGTTACCTTCCCCTGCAGAAACAGCTTTGTTCTCTGCTACAAACCCGCTGCAGGGCTGGGCAGGAGGTGACCTGCTGCTCCTTTAGCTTTAGATAGCCTAGAATGGAGCCCTCTTGCTGTGTCCAGCTCCCAGCAGCGCAGGGCAAGGCTCGTATTGTGGCCACAGCTCCATGGGGACAGAGCCCTGGTGACCCTGCACAGCCCCTGTTTGCTCAGGCAGCTTTAATTCAGTGGGTGATGCAGGTAGGGGAGGGCTGCAGCGTGCGCAGAGGAGGAGATGCCTTCCCTGCCTCGAGTCCCTATTCTCCATGCCCTGGCTTAATTGGCTCATTAAGCACCAATTTGACCTCCCCACTTTCAGATGTCTCCAGCCTCCGTCGGTAAATAGATTTGCGTGTCTACAGTGGAAACCTCCGGCTGAGCCTGGCGTTGGGGCAGGCAGTGAGCACCCAACAGGAGCAGTCCTCCCTCCCACAGCGCACCGTGCCCACATCGAGGTGAGGATGCACAGAACCAACCCTGCTCTCCAGCACGGCTTTGTAACCACAGGGCTGCAGCAACTCCCATCCCAGCGGTCACCTCCCCACCACCTGAGCCACCCGCTGCCGTCCACCCCAGGGCCGCCTTCACTCCCCTGTCCCCAGCCATGGGGACCCCGAAGCCCAGGGCAGAGGAGGACGTACGGTTCGACTTTGTTGGAGAAGCGCCTCCGCAGCATCACGACCAGCGTGCCGAGCAGCAGGACGGTGGTACACATGGCTCCATCACCACGCAGCCCTCGCGTCCCTCCTGCAGGACCCCGCTGTCCCAGCCCTGGTGTCGCCCTCCGCCCAGCAGCCACCTGGAGGCTCTCGGGGGTGGTGTTAGGAGGAATTAGAGCAGGATCAGAAGTAATTAACGGGCAGCAAATGAGGACGCTTTCCTCTGACCTTCGGGTGGGATCGGAGAGGGAGCTCTGCGAAACCTTAGCACTGAGCTGCATCCGGACAGATGCCAGTGGGGTGGGCACCAACACACAGAGCCCATTCCCACCCCATGCATCACATGCATTTCCCGACATGGGGTCAGGGCTGGGGGCCCCCCATTCCCCACGTGCCTCCCTCCTCTCCTCTCCCACCTTCTCCCTTCTCCTTGCCCTCCATCTCCTGTCTCTCCTGCTCCCCCCTCCCCGCTCGGGTAATCTGACAGGCTCAGCCCTGCGTGTAATTCCCCGTGTCCGCCTCTCAGCCAGCTGATCCCGATGTCTGCAGGATGGCTTTGCCTCCCCCTCCCCGCTCTCAGCAGCACGCACACCTCTCCCCACACCTCTGTGCTGGAAAACAGATTCCCCACACAAATGGGTTTTGAAACCAGGGCCAGATCCAAGCAGCCTTGATCAGCCCTGGTTCACTAAGTGATGAGGTCAGAAAGAGAAAGCAGAGCGAGCTTTGGGGGATCCTGGCTCTCCATCCCATCAGTGAGAGGATGCTGTGATTCATCCCCACTCAGTGACAACATCCTCTTGGACATCTCCAAGCCCTAAAAAACACTCAACATATCTGTAAAGCCAAATCCCTCCAAGTCCATCCCGTAATCGGTCCCTGTAGCTGGGGGTTGGGGGGGATGGACCCTCCTGAGTGATTCCACCGGGATGGGAGCTCTCTGGGAGCATCCCAAGCACCTCCTCTGGCCGGACTGCTCCTCTCTCTGCGCACCAGGTGGCACTGGGATGTCCCCACTTGTGTCCCAGACACCACCTGAGGTCTTGAGAAAGAGCAACTGTCGGTAAGACCACGGCAAAGCCTCCTCTGTGTGTTCTTTTCCAGAGGTCGCTTTGCCCACCCAGCGCCCAGCTGAGGGCTCCTGCATTGATTTTCCATGCAGTGAACTCGCTGCCCTGCACCGGAGCGTATCACTTCCAGACACGCTTGATTGACACCGAGAGATGCTCGGCTCAAAGGCAAAGTAATGTGAGCAGATTAGTTAATGCTTCTTGCCCCAGCCCTTGAGAGCAGGGCTGGAATGGCAAGGCAGGCTTAATGGGTTTTGAAGGCTTTTCTTTTTAAGATATGAATCAATGAATCTGTACGGGGAGCACGGATAATGTGATCGGAATAAGAAGCAGGGCTCGTCTTTGAACCTGAGCGAGGTCCCTGACAGTGTTTACTTCATGTCCTGGCACCAAATGCAAGATGACATGAATACATTAGCTTGCTGGCTTCCCTGAGCAACCTCTGCCACAGCCAGGCCGGCTTCAGGAAGGGAAAGAGCAGCGAAGAGAATCTGTTTGGAAGTGTCACCTTGTTTCCAATAACCCTGTCATCCCCACTCACTGTCTGGCTGTGACATGGGGACGATGCTCAGCCGGCTCCTGCTGGGATCGGGATGGCGAGGAGCAAACCTCAAACACCACATCCCCAACCCCTGCTTCCTCCCAGCACTATTGCTTCATCCCACCTTGCATCACCATTTCAGTTCCCCGAAGCCTCGGGGTGGGGTTGGGGTGTTTGGGAGAGCTCCGGTCATGGGACCGGGTTGGGAAGCAGTTCCCAGCGCTGCCCCGGAGCTTCAGGCCCTGCCTGCAGCATGGCAGCACCCACCTCCCAGCCCTGTCTGCACCACCGCTTCCTTCTGTTCCCCTGGATTTCCTAATGCTGGAATTTTATCTTGTGTGGGCTGGTAGCGATTTTGTTCGGTTTCAGGGAGGAGATGACACAACATTCGAGAAGGCCATGGGGGTTTCCCTGCCTCATCCTCCTCTCTCCTCTATGCTTGTGGCTGCTGCCGGTTGGGTCTGCACATCTTCACCCCATACACCTCCATCCCATACACCTCCATCCCGTACACCTCCATCCCACCCACCTTCATCCCATACACCTTCATTCTGCACATCTCCATTCCATACACCTCCATCCCCTACACCTCCATCCCATATACCTTCACCCTATACACCTCCATCCCATATACCTCCATTCCACCCACCTTCATCCCATACACCTTCATTCTGCACATCTCCATCCCATACACCTCCATCCCATACACCTCCATCCCCTACACCTCCATCCCATACACCTTCATCCCACACATCTTCATCCCATCCCTTGGACCCTGACCCACTTGGCCAGCCCGTGTCCCCAAGCAGAGAGACCCCGATCCCATATTGGGAGCGCATGCTCTGCTCTGGTTAACGCGCCCTCGCCAGCAGCTCCGGCAGCATCGCGTGAGGTCTGGTTTCAATCAGAGGAGGAATGTCTGCTGCGGGATTTGCTCTGCACAAACAGTTGGGTTTCGCTTCCTGGCACTGCCCAGAACTGCCGGGGGGGAACATGGGCAGAGGGGAGCAAATCAGCACCTGGGTGTGCTGGGGGTGCGGGTGATGGAGTCAGAATGGAACCTGGGGGTCCCACCCCATGGGGTGCAGACACAGACAGTAGTGTAACCTCAGCTGGGGGTCCTGCTGCCCCCCTTCAGCCTCCAGCACAGCCGCAGCTGGAGCAGGAGCTCCGGCTTTGCATGGTTCCCTGGGGATCCGAGAAGCAGGAGGAAGGAAACCTGCAATAAGCACAGAGCATTTGCACAGGCTTTAGGCTAAATCCTCCCCTCCTGGTGTGCTGGCTGCTGCAGGCACCACAAAGCCGTTTCCTAAAGTCTCCTTATTCCTCCTCCCCATGCACAAGGGACAGCGGTGCTCAGTCCAGAGCATCCAGAGCTGACCGGGCTTTGGCTGTGGGGTTTGGCTGTGGTTTGGCTATGGGGTTTGCACCTCACCCTCAGTGAGGAGTCAAGGGTGGAGCTCTGCCACCATCCCCGTCCCACGCGCCGTGGAGCTGAAGTCGTGTTTTTTGCCTTTACCTCCCACTCCAGGCTCAGGAGCCAAGCGCATTCCTCATTGCACCCAGCGCAGTGAGGAGGAGGAGGAAGAGGAGGAGGAGGAGGAGAGGCAATGTGGGAGGGCAGGGTGGCAAATGCCGCCGTGTCCTTGGGGCTGCCACCTCCCTCTGTGCTGCGCTTGGCCTCAGTGGGACCAGTGGGGACACTCAGGTCCTTGCAGGGACAGAGACCAGCAGGGTGACACCAGGTGATGCTGACCCTCTGAGGTTTTGCAGCAGCAGTGTCAATGCAGCATCTTTCTTGTGGAACATCACATCCTACCACTGTTAGCTGGGGGAAATGGTGGCAACGGGACGCTGCTGCGTGGCAGTGTGGGGCTGTGCTCATGGCACTGATCCACAGCTGGGAGGAGATGCAGAAGTTGAGGGCTGTGTTTGGGGTTTTTGGGCAGTGGGTTGGCACGCCACATCCCCACCACAGCACAATCCTCCCCGCATATCTCAGAGTGGCTTCCCATGGGGAAGAAGCCAAGCACGTGGCAGAGCTGGATGTGATGTCCTGAGAGAGGGGCAGGGACCCTCTTGGAAACACTCAGGGGCTCCTCATTCATTTCTAACACAGAATTGAGACTCTCCACCCAACCCCAAGCCCTGCTGCCAGGAAGAGGGCACAGCTCTGGCGGTGGCAGGGGGATCCTGCTCTGCTGGTTGGGCCTGCAGCAGGACAGCATCCCCCCCTGCTCCCCTCACAGCTGTAAGCGCAGATCTGCTGATGCCAACTATTTCCCTGCTGGGAGCAGAGTGGCAGCTGAGGATGGTTCAGAGGAGAAATACAGCAAAAAGCCCTGGCAGCTCTGTAGGAACAGAGCTCCGGCCCCAGCAGGGCTCAGCTACACTCCAGCCCCTGCCCAGGTGTGCTTCTGAGCTGCGCCCTCTATCTGCCTGTTTGTTCACCTGTCTGCCTGCCTGCCTGCCCATCTGCCTGTTCACCTGCCTGTCTGTCCGTTGGTCTGTCCACCTGTCTGCCTGTCCATCCACCCGACTGTCCTCCTGTCTGCCCGTCTGTCCCCCCGCTCTGTCCCTTGGTGTGCCCACCTGTCTGCCTGCTGGCCCCCTGTCAGGATGTGCAGCAGCTGCCGGAGCAGTGCAGGATCCCCCACTGCTTCTCCCATCCCCCTCTACAGGCCCGGTGGTCATTCCAAGTCCCAGCAGTATTCTCCCTTTTCCTTTGCTGCCAGTTTGACAGCCTGGGTCTGCAGCAAGCTGCAAACGGATTTGGGTACAAACAACCCGAGAGCAGCACAGCGGTGTTCCCGCACACCCCTTCCCAAAGGCGTGAATTTCCCCACCTTCCCCTTGCAATCTGCAGGACAGAGGGTGATGTGTCCCTCTGGGAGGCGGTGGGAGGCTGCAGTGGGATCCGCCGTCCCAAAGGCAGCGCTGGGCCCCGCCGGCACTGGGACAACTTCAGCCGTGCGCCCTGCATTCTCTATTTCCTCCACACTGTTTACAAAGGCTGGAAAAAAAAAACTTCCACCTCCCCCCCCCCTTCTCCACCCCCCGCCCTCCCTGAGAGCAGGAGGGAGGAGTGGGAGAGAGGAGGAGAGAGGGGAAAGTGAGCTCACGTTCACACGTTGGAAGAGGCTGGTCCTGCGATGCCTTTGAATATTTCACTTTTCGGCAGTTTCCCATCAGTCAGCCGCCCGCATCCAGGCTGAGCGGGAGCTGCTACAGCCATGGGGAGACCCGAGCTGTAGGAGATACCCGAAATTCCAGCTCCGAGGGCGCAGCTGCTGGGCGCACACCTCGCCGCTCACACGCACATCCCCTCCCGGCTCCCGGCGCAGCGCACGCAGCTCCCCATGGAGAAAGTCCAGGGAGAAATGGAGATCGAGAGGTGGGAGCGAAGTGAGGAGATCTCCGACACTGAGAAGAAGGTTATTCAGGAGACATGGAGCAGAGTGTACGCCAACTGCGAGGACGTCGGGGTCTCCATACTCATCAGGTATCGGGGGGGAAAAAAGCGAATCCGAGCGAAGCCCTTTGTAGACAAAAACAGAACGGTCTGTGGAGCGGAACGCGATGAATGACAGCGAGTGGGGAGCGCGGAGCATCCATTGGCGCGGGGACGGTTCACAGCACTCCTCCGATTTCAGCGCGGGGGGAGCGGGGCAGCGCTGGGGGACTTTGTGGGATTGGGTTTCCATCGGAAAGGTCACCTTAACCCGCGCGGAGGTGGGGGAGTGCGGAGGCAGCGCGGCGCAGGGCTCGGCTCGCCGGGGGTGGGTTTGTTGCGGTTGGGTTTTGGGGGGGTTTTTTTCCCCCCCACCGAGTTCCGTGCGGATGGTGTTGGTACGTCCCAGGCTGGCGGGTGAAATAATGCAAGTTGGGAGCCAAGATAAAACCCAAGCAGGTGTCTCCGAGGGCACCATCTGTCCCTCCGGCGGCAGCGTCGGCGGGGAGGGAGCGCTGGAGTTGGCGACGGGGGGGGGACGGAGGGCACACATGGGGTGGGGGCAAATGGGGTGGCAGCACCGAGCGGTCTCCAAGCCCTGAGCGTTGCCTGAGCTGTAAGGCATCATCACCCCATGGCACAGAGCATCGCCCCATGGCACAGAGCATCGCGCCATGGCACAGAGCATTGCGCCATGGCACAGAGCATCACCCCATGGCACAGAGCATCACCCCATGGCACAGAGCATTGCGCCATGGCACAGAGCACCGTCCAGCAGCACAGTGTCACCCCACAGCACAGCATTGCCCCATGGCACAGAGCATCGTCCAGCAGCATGGGGCCAGGTAGCTGCAACGGGCAAAGCCCCACATCGGTGCCAAAATCAGGGAGGGTTCTGTTCTGCTGGAGTGGAAATAGGGACAGGAAGATTTTCCTGTTGCTGCCCGTTGTTGTGTGGGGTGTGAGCCCTTTGCATGCATGCACTTTGTGTGAACAACCATCTAAAAGTTTTCCGCGGGCTGAGAGCTGCTGCCCTGAGCCCATGGGAAATGCAGAGCACAGAGAATCCCTGTCCCAACCCTGGGAAGCCTAAATGCTCCCTCTCCCATTCCTGTGAGCTCCAGCACAGGGCAATGGGGAGTGGAAAGTGCAGCACGGGCGTCCTCGCTGCCTTCATGTCCTTGATGCACAGGGGTGGGCACGGAGATGGGCTGAGCCCCAGCAGTGTGCAGCAGCCGTGATGCCAATGGCAGTGCTGGGAAGAGGTGTCCGGGCAGGATGCTGCCTGGATGATGCCATGGGGGATTAGCCCAGGGCAACTCCTTGCTTTTGGCATCTGTAGAGCACAGTGATGGGACTCAGAGCGGGGGCGAGGGCAGCGAGATGTGGCTGTGGGGACATGTGGCTGAGCTCTGCTCCCACCCCAAACTCTCCCCATACAAGTTTTCTGCTCCAACTTTTTTGTCCCCAGAGAGAGCCGTGGCACTGTGGTGGTGGGTGTTCCCAAATGCCAGCAGGGTATCACAGACCTGGGATGGACCTGGCTCCCTGTGAGCCTCAACTGCAGCGCATGCCCAGAGCTCAGCTGCATTTCTGTTGTTGGGGAGTTACGTTGCCCCACTGAGGTTTCCTCTGCTCTTCCCCAGTTTATCTTTCAAGACCTGCTCTGGGCAGGGGATGACTTTTTCCCATGGGACATGCATGGGGGCTCACAGCCACGTCTGCACATCGAGGGCTGAACCCAAGCTGGGGGCCAATCCTTCACCCTGATGGCAGAGGTGGGGATGCCCAACCAAACGGTGAGCGTGGGGTGAGGGTCTGCAGTGCCACCATCCTGCAGGAGTTCTGCTGCGTGTCCCAGTGCAGCTCCCTCCTCCTTGCACCATTTCCATGCTGGCTCACCCACCCTCTGCTTTGCAGATGGGGAAACTGAGGCACAGGTCTGTGCACCAGCACTGACCATCAGGCTCCAGCCATTGTGGCTGCGGCGTTGCTCGGAGCCGTAGCACATCCCTATGGTCCTTCCAGCAGCACAGCGGGGTCCTGAGCTTGTGGGGCCTCTGGGATCCAACGGGATATGATCACAGATAATGAGGACTTCAGGCGGTGCAGCCACCAGATCATGGGAATCTGCGCCGTGCGGTCAGAACTGTGCTGCTAATTGACCATTTCCTCGGCGGGGGAGCTTCGTCTTCCTCCTGGGGAGCGTGGGGCCTCTGCAGCATCGCTGCCAGGATCCATTTCACAACAGCTGCCTTAACCCTTGTGGGACTGGGGCTGGGGGTGGGGATGGGGATGGGGATGGGCAGGGCACCCTCAAGTTGCACACTTGGGGCTGCATTTTGGCTGGGTCGCTCCGGCCAGCATGATGGAGAGACATGTTGCAGCACACGTGGAGCCTGCCCGTAGCTCTGGGTGCATTGCCGTGCCTCAGTTTCCCCATCTGTAAGGTAGGAATTGTTCCTTTTGGGAAAATGCTGCCCGGTGAGGTCCTCAGAGTAGGCTGGGTTCGTGTGCAGGGAGCTCGCAGTGCAGTGCCTTACAGCCATGTGCCCAACAGGAGCGTGGTTGGGAACCCCTACGGGTTGGAAGTCCCCACGTCCTGACCCTCACACCCGCCTGCTGCAGCCACAGGCGTGGGACTGCAAAACTGTATGGATTCCCTCAGGCTCGTGAGGAGGAAACCCAGGGACAGTCCCCATTAACTCCCAGTCCAACCCGCTCTCAATGTGGCAGCTGTGCTGAGCCCTGTGCTGCAGGGCCTCCCCATCCCTCCCTCACTGCTCCCATCACCACCCGTCCACATTTCCAGTTCTTTTGCCCTCTCCATCAGTCCCAATGCTCGGAGCTGGAGAAGCACTCCCTGCACAGCAGTCATCCTGCACGCCAGGGTAAACTACCAAAGAGCCCAAGGAGTGAGTCCAGCTCTGCAGAAAACCCTTTCTATTTTTCAGAACCAAATCAGTGGGTCGAATCCCCCCAGAATGTCATCTAAAGAGATGGTTTTGCAGGTGCCATGCGTTTGGTTTGGGTGTCCCTCGGGGCAAGGAGCCCATTTCTGGTGCCAAAAGGTACATTTCAGGGCAAAGCATCCCAACTGAGCCCCCTCCCTGAAATGCTTTGCAGTGGGGCCCCCTCCGAAGGACGTCCCCATCCCGCTGCATGCCACGTGCTCATGAATCACTGTGGTCAGCTGGATGATGTTTTCCTGGAGAAAAGGGCTCTGCTAAGGAGGACCATTTCCCGAAAATCAATCCCCCATGAGGGGTAGAAAAAGGGCTGGAGGGGGAGGAGATTTAAAGCACAGTATCCAGAAGCAGAGGCTCATGGCTGTGCTCTCTGCGTGGCTGCAGCTCCCCATCCCAGACCACTGGGATCCCCATGTCCCCAAACTCATTTGGGTTTTTGCTGCTGGGTTTTGCTGGAGCATCCCAATCCCTTTGCAGAAGCCCAGCCCTGAAAGGAACCTACATACAGGTGGCTGGAACAGCACTGGGAAGGTGCAGGCAAAGCGCTGAGCCATCCCGAGCTCAATAAATAGCACCTGCCTACCTCCAGCAGCTGCTTTGTGGGCACTGGAGCAGAACGGGGCTCGGAGCTCTGGGGAGGGATGTGGGGATGGCTGAGAGCTTCTCCCACGTAGAGGGATGAGAGAAAGCATGAAAGCATCGGTAGGAAAATGATGATGATCCTTACGGGTCCCTTCAGCTTGGGATATTCTATGGTTCTGGGATTTGAGAATCTATCAGAAAGCGTCCAGGTGTTCATCCCAGGGCTCCCAGCGACCTGGTGGGCTCAGGGCTGCTTTCCCTATGGGTCGGGTTGGAGCTCTCAGGGTGACGAAGCACTGATGCTTCCAGCTGGTGCTGGCCGTGCTGGGCAGGAACAGTCGGACTCGATGATCTTAGGGCTCTTTTCCAACCTTAATATGAAACGGCCGGAGCTGGGGGTTCGGCCCCCGCTTGGTTTGCTACAGAGATGGAGAAGGGAGGAAGACGGGGAAGGTGCACGGGGAGCAGCGCTGCTCCTTCTGCACACAGAGCAGCACCGCGGCGCTGTGCACCTTAATTATTTCCTTTGGCTCTGCTACTGGTGAAGGTTGTGTCCTTAAAGTTGTTGAAAGGGCAAAAGAGGGAGGAAAACATCTCCGACATCCTGTGCGCTCGGTCCAGATGCAGCTCGCCGGGAACAAATTAGCGGGTGCAGAATGGAACCGCTTAAAAAGAAATGTAATGAGATGGGGATTCAGGCATCTGCTTTCCATCCATCATAATTTCGTGTGATATGCAATGGTAAATGTCATATTTTTAATGACTCCGATGGAGGAAAAAAGCCCGAACCACACACAGCAGTAATGAGCCAACAAAATTCCAGAGCCGGAGCTGTTTGAACGCTCAAAAAATGTTCTGTGGATGGAAACAAACCCAGCGAACACCTCTTCTATCTCACTATTGTTTGAGCTATTTTATTTCTTCCTCCTTTTTCTTCCCCCCCCTCCCTCGGGTTATATTTAACCTTTGTGTTAAATTAATCTTCTCTGTTTATTAGCAACTACGAGAGAGGTTCGTTCCCTCTCTTTCTGGCTCTGACAGCCCAGATTTGCTCCAGCCTTGGGGTCCCTGCTCAGTACTGTGATGCTATGAGCAGAGCTGGAGCCTCTGCCCGTGTGGGTGGAGGACACTGCCTTGGGGGTGCGCTTGGTCCCTCTGCGTGCTGTGGTTCTGGGGGCCCCGGGGGTTACTCCAAGCCCAGTCCTTGGGTCTTCTCATCATGCTGAGAGCTGATAGGGCTTTTCAGGGAGCTTCTAACAGCAAAGAGGGACTCAGGATTTCGAGGCTCAGGCATGTACTTGCTGGGGAAGGCTC
This sequence comes from Pavo muticus, assembly GCA_016647715.1. NCBI lineage: Eukaryota > Metazoa > Chordata > Aves > Galliformes > Phasianidae > Pavo > Pavo muticus. The sequence continues at coordinate 27,452 of JACDJE010000165.1, read as the reverse complement.
CAGGCAGAACCTCAGTCCCAGTGCCATCTCCGTGGCCAACTCCATGCCCCAGCCCTGCGATGGGTCCCACAGCCATCCCTCACCCCGTGGCATCCCTGAGCCAAAGGGATGGGGCTGAGGACATCCATGGGAATGGGAGCTAGAGGCGGCCGCTCTGGGTTGGGATTCCTGCTGACATTGACCCGATGTGGGTTTCAAAGCAACACTTTGTCCATCCCCCCCCCCTCCACCCTCCTTCCTCCCCAACCTTTCCGCTCTTCACACCTCTGAAGCCTATTTTGGGCTGATGGATCCCAGCTGCCTTGGGGAGCAGTGTGCTCCCAGCTCTGCCTTGCGCCGCTTCCTCAGCAGTGCCATGAGTTGTGCACCAGCCAACGGGGCGGGGGAAGGTGGGAAGCAGGGAGAGGGAGAGTAATGGGGTGGGAAGCGAGCGGGATCCATGAGTTGACACTGCCTGTGGGGTGGTGAGTGGGTTGATAATCCCAACTGGTGCCGGAGGGATGTAGTGATGGATGGGAATGGGATGGAAATAGTATGGCAAAGGGATTGGAATGGGATGGGAATGGGATGGGAAAGAGATGGGAAAGGGATAGGAAAGAGATGCATGGTTTAGATGTGGCTTGGGCACAGCTGCCTGCCATCAGCAGCTTCACTCATTCCAGCTGTGTTTCATGGGGATTGGTTCATCCCATAGCAAAGAGGGTGCCCAGCTGCAGGCTGGGTGCCTGGGGGATGTCCTGGCAATGGCTCCTGGCACTGGGAGATCTGGGCTGGGGTCTTGCTGGGAGCTCTTTGGAGAGGTGGATTTGTGAATGCTGGGCACATCCTGGGTTGGGAGGGGCTCTTTGGGTGGCAGTGCATGAAGAGAGACCATGGGGTCGAAGATAGGAAGGGAGGGGCTGGCTTGGATGAAGGATGAGCTTTTCTTGCTCGTCTCCATCTTTGTGAGGCAGGAGGAGATGTTTTGACATACAGGGGACGGCTGTGGCATCTGGCACGCTGGGCTGGAGTTTCTGGGTGAAATGATAATGAATTCAGTCCTGCCTCTGCTCTGTAGATAAATATCCAACTGGGATGCCTTTGTAGTAGATAAGTGAGAAAGGCATTAGCCTGCTGGTGAAACCTACAGTATTTCCCTGTGAGTTCAATGAGCTCCAGCCCTGGCTGTGCTGGAGGTAACGGGGCTGTTCCCAGCACCTCTGCCCTCCTGACTGTGCTCTGAGTCTGTCCTTTCTCCCAAGGTTTTTTGTCAACTTCCCATCGGCCAAACAATACTTCAGCCAGTTCAAGCACATGGACGACACGCTGGAGATGGAGAGGAGCTTGCAGCTGCGGAAGCACGCCCAGCGGGTCATGGGTGCCATCAACACTGTGGTGGAGAACCTCGATGACCCAGAGAAGGTCTCCTCCGTTCTGGCCCTGGTGGGCAAAGCCCACGCCCTCAAGCACAAAGTGGAGCCCGTCTACTTTAAGGTAAAGGGGGGGAGTGAAAACCTCTTGGGATACTTTAGAATCATTAAGGTTGGAAGAGACCACTAAGACCACAGAGACCAACCACTGACCCATCCCCGCCATGACCACTGATGGGGAGTCAGGGAGAAGAAGTGGTGGTGCTGCTTGTAGAGCTGCTCCCCACGTGCCTGCAGTTTCCTACCGAGATGCTGCCTCATGTAGAGCAGCATCCCCAAAGATAGCCAACACTGGAGCTTTTGGGGCTTGGAGTTCCTCTCCCCACCAGAATCCTGCCTGCATCCTGCGCCTCTTCCTGCACAGCTGTAGGGACCTTCTTGAGGTCTTTTGGCAATGAAGTGTGGATGGCACCTATGGCACTAGAGCTGCCAAAATTAGGGAGATGCTCGGCAGCGCCATGTCAGCCTCCTGCCCAGCCCCTCTGTGAGCTGCAATGTCCTGAGCCCCCCCCCATGCAGCAGAGGGCCGTTGTTCCCAGAACTCACCCCCAGCGCTGCATTTCCTTAGGGGAAAAGAAGTTAACTCATTCTGCCCTCCCTGCTCGTTAACCCTTTCCTGTCCCCCATAGAAGCTCACCGGTGTCATGCTGGAGGTGATCGCCGAGGCGTACGGCAACGACTTCACCCCGGAGGCGCACGGCGCGTGGACCAAGATGAGGACCCTCATCTACACCCACGTGACGGCCGCGTACAAAGAGGCGGGCTGGGTGTCCTACCCCAGTGCCACGCTGTGAGCGGACCGCGGGGACGGGCGAGGGGCAGGGAGGGATGCCATGCGCCAGGAATCCGCCCTGCTCTGTTCTCGAGGTCTTCGCTCCGTGCGGGGCCGGCCAGTGCTGGTAGATGCCAATCACAATTGGATCTCTATAGGGTTTTCAAAAAATATATCAGTAAGCAAGCCAAAAACTAAGAACCACGGGGGTGTGGGTGGGTCGGGGTGAAGCACGGGATGTGGGCGAGGGGTGCGTTGGTTGTTGGCTCCATCTCGCTGTCCTGGTCCATGATCACCTCCCAAAGCCCATGCCTTGCGACACAGCGGTGTGCAGCACTGCTCACCCCTCTGCTTTCCATGCCTAGCCCCCAGGACAGCCCAGCTTCTTGCTTTTGGGCTGCGATGCTTATCGGGACCGCCGCACTCTGCTTTGCCCGCGCTGCTCATCCTCGCAGGGCAGCCAGCCCAGAGGCTGCAGCACCCATCGCTTGCTTCATCCGCAGCTCTCGTGGCTATTTGTTGCAACCCATCCCGGGGCTGGAGGGAGCAAGGAGACAGATGTGCCACTCGTCCCCACTGCTGGAAGGCGGGGTGTCCCTGGGCACCCTGCACAGCGCTGGGTCCCTGCACCAGGGAGATGCATGAGGATGGGCTCGGGTGACACACGTTGTGCCTTGGCCACTGTGTGTCTGTCGGGTGGGGATGTGGGACCAGGGCCCCTTGCCTGGAGAGAAGGAATTCAGGAATTGGGATAGGGAAAGGTGAAGGGTCCATCACAGGAAGGATGGGGTATGAAGGGAGGTCCCTGCTCTGTTAATGCTGACGCTGCTTTATATAGGGAGTATTCCTGCTCTCTGGGTCAAACTGGGCTCCTGCAAACAAAGTGCCTGGTAGAAGTCAGTCCGTGTGGTCACGGACCAGCAGTGCTCCCCCCTCCCTGCCCAGGGGCTGCCCCATGCCCTGTGAGGCTGTGGGGCCGTATGTCTCATCCTGCCCTGATGCTGGGGCTGTTGGTGAGTCCATGGGGTTTTGCTGCCTCAGTTTCCCTTTTGGCTGCAGAGAGTGGAGGGGCAGCCCCACTGCCTCCTGCACACACGTAGGTCAGGCTGGTGGGAGGTTGGGGGTGATACATTCCCTAGGAAGCTTTGGCATCCTTGGCACCCTCTATTTCCCAAACTATCTCTGTGATTTTTAGAGCTTTGATGGGGACGATGCCCGTGATGGACACCATAATGTCCCTATGGTGACCGCCCCACTCCAAGCATCCAGCCAGCAATTCCTGCTTTGCTCACCCACTGCTTTTTAGACATCCACAGGGAATCTTTTGGGGTTTTTTTGCTGTTTTGGGTGTTTTGCTGCCTAGCTGGTGACATACCCAGCCCTCTCCCATTGGCCACCCCACTGCCAAGCCAGAAGAGGTGGAAGCAGGAGCTGGTCCTGGGTGTGCGTGATGGAGTGGATGCGAATAACTGCTCAGGATAGAGCCAACGTGTGCAGGGACAGAGGATTTAGGAAAGGAAGGGGACATAGGGTGACGAGGTGGCCCCAAAGCCGAGCCCACCAGCACTGTTTGCAGCAGCATCTCCCAAAGGTCAGCTGTGCTCACGGCTGCTCGGTGTCACCATTGGGCTCACGCAGCTGGGAGAAGCCCATTCGTTCGGTACCCTCCGTGCTCTGCAGACCTGGGCCGGGTCTATGAGGGACGTTTCATCTTCAGACAAAGTCCGTTCGTTAACCTTTGAGGTTAATATCCTCCAACAGGAAATTTTTTATTTGGGGCTGATTTCTTCTTCCCTTTTTCCCTTGATTTTTTTCCCCAGAACAGCCGTCCCATGACTGCATGCGTGCACGCATGTGTGCGTAGGGCCGGCTGTTTTTCCAGGCATATTTTCTAAACCAAATCCAGATGTGTCCAGCTGCTGTCCCACCCCCGTCAGCCCCACTGCAAACCACTCAAACAGACGCAAACAAAAGCATGTTTATTTTTATCAGCTCTGTAGGACGTAAAATGGAGCAGGGAGGGCGGCTGGGGCAGAGCTTGTGTAGGGAAATGTTGGAGATGGAGCAAACACCCCCTCCTCGCCGCCCCCGGCAGAGCAAGCATTGCTTAAATCGGGAAAATTGTCAGCTGGGGAGAGATGAAAAGGAGCAGAAAAAGGGGAAAAAATATCATTCCGGAGTGACAGATGGATGAAAAATGCTGTGGGAAAGAGAGGAAAGGAAGGGTCTGCCCTGGCTCTGAGTGCGGCTCCCCAGCACACGCGTGTGCACGTGTGTCACAGCTGCTCCATGTCACAGCCCTTTGGGAAGTGTGACGTTGCACCTCCCATGTGCTCAGAGCTGCTGCCCCACCAGCAGGGCAGGGTCTGGAGCTGTGACCCAGTGCCCCCTCCTACAGCAGGAGCAGGACGGGGTGTCCCCAGGGCAGGGTCGGCCCGCAGCATCCCATCCTGGCTCACCCAGTGGTCCCAATCTGCATCCTTCCCCCCATGTTCTGCTTCTGGATGGAGGCGTGCCCACAGGCAAAGGGATGGGGCACAGGGCTGTGTGTGCCTGCTGGGTATAGGGCAAGATAGAGATCTCCATTCATCCCTGTCCCCTTGTGGCTACAGCTGACACACACCACACGTATACATCACACACACCCAGATAAGGAGCCCTTAATGACCCTGTGCCCCTCCATCGCTGCCCCCCGAGGTCCCCCCGTGGGCTGTGTCCCTGCCCTCAGCCCACCCCAGGGACCAGAGCTCAGCCCCCTCCTGCCCATCTCTGTGCCACCAGCGCCACTCAGGGCCACCGCGGTGACAGAGGGGCGAGGGAGGAACCGAAGGACCCCGCTAACCCAACACGGACCAACTTAAGGAGAGAGGGATCGAACCGCCCGCGCGGTCTGACCGCCCAGCAGGCCACGCCGCTCGCTCACTCCTCCCATTGCCAGAGCTGTCTCTAATTGTTAGTTCGTCTCAGCGCCCCACGCGGAGCCGTGGGGTCCGATGTAGCTCTGTGTGTTACCGTTACGATGCTGCTGCGGATGCTGTTCATGTTTGTGTTCCTCGGTGCTTCCGTGCTGGTTTTATACATGCCGTCTTGTGTACGATGGATGTAACTGGGTTTTTTTGTTTGTTCGTTTCTTTTTTCTTTTTTTTTTTTTTTTTTTTTTTCTTTTTTTTTTTTTTTCTTTTTGTAGGTTTTTAGTATGTTTGTAACCAGACAGAATGGTGTTATTAAACTGAAACTTGTATCTTCAGTGGATAAATAGATCAAAGCCCCCCGGTCTTCTCCTGGTTTCTTTGCTGCGATGCTGGTGGGCAGTGTGTGTCCTCTGAGGGGCTCTGGGGGCCACTCTATGGCCGGGTAGGGTTGCACAAGGGGGCCTTACTCCTTCCCCATGGCTGCCGGTGGTACCCATGGCGCACTGCTACCAGCAAGCATCAATCTGGCTTGGCCAAAGCAAACCCAACAGCCATGGCCATGGTGAGGGCACCCAAAGGGCTGGTTCTGTCCGTCTCCTCTTGTCTGGGAAAACCTTTCGGTGCTGTCAGCACGATTAATTGGCCGTCCTTGGAGTCTCTGCCACATCCTGTGCGCACTTCCAGGTGGAAGCAAGCGGTCAGCACAGCACGCTGCTCTGCTCCAGATGGGAAGCATTGGCCTGGAAAGCACGGGCAGAGGGACGGGAGCTGCGGTGGGGCCACGATGCTCCCCACCTTTGGCACACTGCTCTGAGACAAGAACCAGCGCAGCCTGGAAATCACCAGCACACGGCTGTTATTTCCTAAAGGCTGTTGACAAAGGAGCCGGGAACTTCAGCAATACCTTGCAGAGAGAAAATATTTACACAGCCCTTCACTTTGTACTAATATTTACCCCTGGCTCCCGTCACTGGGGTGGCTGTGACGATTGCGCCGTGACCCGGACCCCACAGGCAGAGGATGGGATGCAGTGCAGGAGGAGGGCCCCAGGGAGCCCCAGAGCTGCCATGCGGCACAGCCCACGGATGCCACTTTGCAGGAGGAGCCCTTGGCCAAGGAGATATCAGGAACCACCCCAGTGATGTTATATGGGCTGAGGGATGGAGGGAGGGGCATTTTGGTATCTTGGCCATGGTGTGGGTTTGTGTTGCCAGGTGTCCCTCTGGCCATAGGGTCCCTGCAGGTGTGGGCTCCAGGCTGTCACATCTCCATTTCCATCTCCATCTTCATCGCCATCTCATCTTCATCTCTGTCTCTATCCATCTATCTCCATCTCCATCTCCATCTCCATCTCCATCTCATCTCATCTCATCTCATCTCATCTCATCTCATCTCCATCTCCATCCATCTCCATCTCCATCCATCTCCATCTCCATCTCCATCACCATCCACCTCCATCTCCAGACACCAAAGAGGAGAAACAGGAATACTCCCACCATGGAGAGATGAAGTCTGCAAGAGCTGTGCTTTGCAAACACTCATTAAAACCAGCCCTTGGAGAAGCCCTCCATTTGCAGAGCATGGATGCTAAGATCCAAACCAAATGGTGGGGGACACTGGTCCCCGTGTCCCACATGCCATGGAGCTGCAGACCAAGCCCACAAGCTCCTGCTGACTTGAAGAACATTTCCCTTCTTTTCTCCATTGTACATTGAGGTAAGGTGCAAGAGCTAAGCCCTCAGCCCTGCAGGGTTAGGATGCTGTGCTTTCCCAATCCCAGCAGCTCCGTGCTGCAGCGATGGGGAGCAGCCGGGCTGACACTAAGCAGGAGCGCGACCCTTCCTTCCTCACCCGGCTCCACCTCTGATATGGTTTATCTGAGCAGAGCCCAATGTAAACGCTGTCAGCACAGGATTAATTCCCAGAGGTTTGGCAGCCGAGGGATGCGAGAGCAGCGCCAAGGGAGGGAAGTGAGCACCGCTGATAGAAAAATCCTCCGGGCGTATTTGCAGCCAGGTTTCCTCCTCTCCTGGGTGCTGAGCTGAGGGCAGGAGGGGGCTCAGGGGGGAGCCAGCTGCATCCTCCTTGTCCTGCCCATGGGAGAGCCCTCATGCTGTCCTCAGGCTGGGGGGAGTGGGGAGAAATGGGATGTGGAGAGGGGATAACTGGGACATGGAGAGGGGAGAACTGGGTTATGGAATAGGGATAACTGGGATATGGGGAGGGGATAACTGGGATATGGAACAGGGATAACTGGGATATGGAGTGGGAATGACTGAGACATGGAGAGGGGGATAACTGAGACATGGAGCAGGGATAACTGGGATACAGAGTGAGGATAACTGGGATACGGAGTGGGAATGATTGGGATATGGAGTGGGGATAACTGGGACATGGAGTGGGGATAACTGGGACATGAAGTAGAGATAACTGGGATATAGAGTGGGAATAACTGGGATACGGAGTGAGGATAACTGGGATATGGAGGGAGGATAACCAGGACATGGAACAGAGATAACTGGGACATGGAGCAGGGATAACTGGGACGTGGAGCAGGCCCCTCACACTGCAGCAGCTCTCAGCCTGTCACTGTGCTCACTCTGGGGAAGATGGGAGTTTCAGCATTCCCCAGGATTTATTAATGTTTGTTATGAACCTTTCTTTTAATAAAAAATTGGCGGTATATTTGCTTTAAGGCAAAGCTTCAGAGGACCACCTGGCAGATGCTGTTTGTGTGTTCAGGCAGCTTCGAGGCTGATCATCCAAACAGATCCTCAAATAAAATAACCGTCGCTCTGCTGCACGGCGGTGTTTCTGTATTCAAGCAGGACAGCACAGGGATTTGATTCAGGGCGTTTTCTAAGCAGTAGTGCAAAACCATTCACCCGGTCTGAGACACGGAGCGGGGCTGCCAGCACCAGCCAAGGCTGTGCAGGAGGAGCCTTGGGAAGGCAGGTAAATAGCAGCAGGCGAGGAACGCTGCTCCTCAAAGATCAGCCCCTCTGTGCTGCTGTGTGTGCCTGCTGCAATCCTTCCTCCTCCCTGTGCCATCCCATCACAGCGGGCACCATGCAGAGCCTCCCTGCACTGCTGGGCTATTCCCAGCCTTATCAGAGCCATTTGCTGGGGAAAGAAACCCCCATGGCCAGCACGTGGCCCTGCGACAGGCACCAAGGGAGCAGCCCTGAGCCTTCCCATAGGTTTGTTCTTTGGGAAGCAATAAAAGAGGAGGAAAACCCAAAGGAGAAACTCCCACCAGCCTGTCTGCTGTTGCGTTTGATGTCTGATTTCCGAGTGCTTTCCCACCGCAGGCTGAGGAGGAGGGAGCGGCAGCGAAGGGGGTGCAGATGGAAGGAACGTGGGGGTGGCTCTCTGGGGGATGTCAGCTCACTGTGACAGCACGTCCCGCACGGGCTGGGGGGTGACAGCTGTGCCACCGCGCTTGGCACTCGTATGGGACACATGTCTGCATGGGATGGACACAAGTGCCAAGCAGCTGCTGGGCAGTGGGAGAGGCAGAGCATCCTCTGCTGCTGCTGCAGGGAACAGCTTCTGTGCCTGCAGCGATTGTGGCCTGGCCTCTGCTGTTCGTGCTGGGAATGGCAGCGCTGCAGGCAGCGAGCTCCAGGCTGTGCGGGTGGCGCTGGGCCATGCTGGTGGCACTGGGCCATGCTGGTTGTACCGGGCCGTGCTGGTGGCTCTGTGTCATGTAGGTGGCAATGGGACAGGTGGATTTCAAACACGGGTTGCGCCCAAGAGCTCCACACCTGGCTGAGAGCTCTCGGATAAGCAGCTGCAAACAGCCTCAGCACATCTCCCAGCCCCAGCATGAGGTGCACAGCACCGTGTCCCCTCTCTCCATCTCCATCTCATCTCATCTCATCACACCTGGCTGAGAGCTCTCGGATAAGCAGCTGCAAACAGCCTCAGCACATCTCCCAGCCCCAGCATGAGGTGCACAGCACCGTGTCCCCTCCTGCAGCCCTCTGGGGACAATCCAGCCCAGGCACACTGCCCGGCCGCAGGTGACTCACAGTGCATGGCACCCAGGCACACTGGTGCAATGCTGTGACGTTGCTCCCTTGGGGTTTTTTCGGTCACTTACTTCGCTTCCTTATTGCCCAACGCTCTGCTGAGTTCACAGAGGTGACCCTCATGGCCTCTCCCTTCCTGAGCCTCAGCACAGCGCTCCCCCAGGGAAGGATGCATCCCGTGTCCCAGCACGGACATTCTTCCTGCAGTCTTTGCAGACCAAAGCGCAGCAGGGGCTGTGAAGGTGACACAAGGCAGAGGGCAGGTCTTGCTGCTTCCAAAGTCCCCTCTCAGGCACAGGGAGATGTCGGTGCCTGGCACCTTGGCACAGGTCCCCGCTCTCCTCCCTCCTGCCCCAGCTTGCAGCCCATCCCAGGGAGGTTAGTGCCAGGGACACCCCCACCTCACCTCTCCTCATTGTCACCCCAGTATCACAGGCACCTGGCTCTGCCTTGCTCCACCCACCTCCAACCACAGCTTCCAAGCAGCTGGGTGGAACCCAAAGCTTTTTCCACCCTCATTTCTACCAGGAACAGATTTGCTGGCTGGTGTCACTGACGTGGGGGTGCCAAGGGGAGGGCTGGCTTGGAGCCTCGCTTCTGTAGGATGCGACACATGAGAAGCTCTCAGAAAAGGGCAGGGACTCAGTGCTGGGAGGAGGCTGCTGGGGGTGCAGCTCAGCGCTGTGCTGCAGGGACGGGGCTGCAAGGTGTGAAACAAGGATTTATGTTATGGCAAAACCCAGGATGTGTTTTCCCATATAGAAGCCTCGGCAGTGCAGGCATGCCAAAAGCAGACTGCAAAGGTCTCAGCACCACAAAGCTCAACAATAGGGGTGGGATGAATCTCAGCTTGGAGCTGGTTTCCCGGCGTAAGGGACCACAGAAACAAAGGTGTTTCCCCATCCACTGCCATCCCTTTCTGGCCAAGCCACCCTGTGCAGCACTGTGATTGGCTCTGCAGCCTCACACAGCCCCAACCTCGAGAATGTGTCACCCCAAATCCAGCCCAGCCAGCAGGACGTGTCCGGACCTGCAGTGTCTGCCAAGCTCCAGGCAGTAGGGCTGGGGGTACCCTGGGGAGGACTGGGGGGTCCTGGTGGGGCTGCCGGAGGACAGCGGGCAGGCAGCCCCAGTGTGGCGGCTGAGGTGGGAAAGATGTTCAGCTTCACAGCTGGACTTGAGCAGTGGGTGCCTTCTGCCTGCACAGCAGCCTTGCCTGGGAATGCCCTGCGTTGAATTTGGCCCTGAATTGCGCCACACAGCACATGGCTCCGGTGCTCCCTTTTAGTGCTTGAAACCCAAACTTCCCCCAGTGGGCTTATAGTGCTTGGTCCCACTGTCGCAGGGGCTCAGACCTTGTGAGCACCAGCAGCAGCTGGAGAGGAGGGGGGAGGACTCGGGGAGTAGCCAGCAGGGGGCCCTCATGTACGGACGGGGAGCAGCCACATGCAGCACCAGGAGCGTGCATGGATGGCACTGGGAGCACTCATGTGACATTGGGAGCACCCATGTATGGCACTGGGAGGACCCATGTATGGTACAGGGAGCACCCATGTATAGCACTGGGCGCACACATATGTGGCAGTGGGAGCACCCATGTATGGCAGTGGGAGCACCCATGTATGACACCAGCAGCACCAGTAAATGTCACTAGGAGCACCCACACATGGCACTGGAAGCACCCATGTATGGCACCGGGAGCACCCACGTGTAGCACCAGGCGGGGCGCTCTAGGGGGCGGGCCCTAAGTGTGGACACGCCCCCTTTCTCAGGCCACGCCCCCTTCTCAGACCACTCCCAATTGACGCCCCGCCCCCTCGCCGAAGCCCCGCCCCCACGGAGGCACCGCCCCGTCCCGCCCGGCCCAGGTGGAGGCGGCGGTGCCGGGAGCCGCGGTTGGAGCGGGGCGTGGATGCGGCGAGGTGAGTGCGTTGTGTTGCCTGGCCGGGCGGGGGGCTGCTGCTGTCCCCTTCCCCGCGTTATTTGTCCCCCCTCCTCGCTTTGTCCTCGGCCGCCTTCCTTCCTCGCTTCGCTCCGCTCCGCGCGGCCGAAGGATCCCGAAGCGTTCGCGTCGGAGGGCCCCGAAGTTCCCCGGAGCGCTGCGTGCCGGGCTCGGTGCTGCGGGGGCACCCCGCGCTGTTACCCCGCTCCGGGGCCGGCCGCGCTCGGGGACCTCAGAGGGCGCTTTGTGGCCTCCGGTCCCGGCGGGAGGAGGAAGTCCCGGCCCCGCGGCGTCACCGTCCCGCGGCCGCTCGGGCACCGCCGGGGGTTCCCGCTGAGCTGGGGGGGGAGGGTTGGGGTCCTCAGGGTCCTCTGTAACGCTCTGTGGGACCCTCGGCCACGTGTGCTGTGCGATCCTACGGGGACACTTTGCTTCCCCCGTGCCACAAATGCTCTGCGGCCCTTTGGGTCCCTTTGCCACAAGTGCTTTGGGATCCTTTGGGTCCCTTTACCATAGGCACTTTAGGAGCCCTTTTACTACAGGTGCTTTGGGGTGCTTTACAACCCTTGGCCACAAATGCTTTGGGGTCTTCTGGGGACCCATTTCTGGGGACCCTTTGGCCGCGAATGCTTGGAGGCCCATTGGGACCCTTCTGCCAGGAGCGCTTTGTGGTCTCTGGGGGTCCCTTTGCCATGAATGTTTTGGGACCCTCAGCGCTGCTGCTGTGCTCCTGCAGAGCAGAGGTGGCTGCAGTGGGAGCTGCACCCAGGGGTGCTCTAGCTGTGGGCTGGGAGAGGGTGAAAACCACAGTTTGGGGGGGGGGGGGTGATTCCAAAATAGCCGTGTTGCGATGGGCACAGGGCTGCGGGGGCATTACTTTCAGGCACACATGCAAGCAGGGAGCTGGGAAACAATGGGTGTGTGCTGGGGGGCCAGGTCCTAAATCCCATGGGGGTATGGGGCTGAAGCTCCTGGGGATGGCCTGGAGGAGTGGGGGAATTCGCATTGAATTGGGTCGCATTGTTTGGCTGCAGCGGACCAAAGGGTGAGCAGCACGTGGCCGTGGCCGTCCTCTGGCTGAGGGCTGCTGGTTGGTTTTGTTGTTTTTTTACCTTTGATGTCGCTCCTGTTTAGCTCAGAGCAAACTCGAGGGAGCCTCAGTTGCGTCCTTCCCTTGGGAAATAACCCTGGGGGCGTTTGGCTCCCAGTCCACACTGAGGGCTGAAGGAGGAGGTGAGCAGTGGTGCGTGGACCTCGCTTTGCTCAGCAAAAACCTTCAGAACCTCTCCCATGCAAACAGAGCTGGACCCAACCCCACCTGCACCCGCTGCAGTGGGATGGAGGTCCCCGCAGCCCTTGGTGTTCTCTGGGGGTGGGCTTTGTGCTGCAGGGGGTTCGCACAACGCCAGTGAATTATTGAAGGCTCAGACCTCGTTACTTCTCTTAAATCCACACAGCCCACGAGTGATGGGATCATAACTCATTGCTGTTGGAAAAGCTCTTATCTAATGGTTGTTGGACCTGGGGATGTCCGGCAAAGCGGTGTGAAAAGCCAGGATTTAGGGTCGTTGGTGTGAAAAGCCAGGATTTAGGGTCATTGGGGACCTTTTGCTGTTTGGGGGTCATGATCTTTTCCCCAGCCTTTGAGTAGTGCTGAGAGCTGTACTTTTTCTTGCAAGTATCATGCAGAGCCTTGCCATTCTCACCCTAGGTCCTTCCAGTACCTAAAAGGAGCCTATAAACAGGAGGGGAGCCAACTCTTTGAAAGGTAGATAATGGCAGGACATGGGGAAATGGTTTTAAGTTGAAGGAGGGAAGATTTAGGTTGGATACTGGGGGGAAGTTCTTTTCTATGAGAGTGGTGAGGTGCTGGAACAGCTGCCCAGAGAGGCTGTGGATGCCCCATCCTTGGAGGTGTTGAAGGTCAGGTTGGATGGGGCCCTGGGCAGCCTGGTCTGCTATTAAATGTAGAGGTTGGTGGCCCTGCATGCAGCAGGGGGTTTGGAGCTTGATGATCCTTGAAGTCCCTTCCAACCCAAGCCATGCTATTTCTTACACAATCACACTGCAGCAGGGCCGTGGGCTCAGCCTTGGCGTGGGGGTACCCAACACCTCCCCTGCTGCCTGCCCACACCTCACTGCCCTCATTTTCCACATGTGTGAGCGGGCAGCTCATTTTAACACGTTGCCTCGCGTTTCCCCACCTGCGAAAGGCCACATCCGTGGGGCAAGCGTGAGTGCAAAGTCACGCTCTGAGTGTGGGGCCGCATTGATGTGTGCGTGGGGAGAGTGGGGTGAGCAAGGCTGCGATGCTCAGCTCCTTCTGTGGCCCCTCATAGGGCTGCCCTATGTGCTGAGGGACAGCACGTTGGCTGGGAGCTGTGGGTTTGCCCATAGACTGTGCCATCACGTCCCAGTGCTGAGCAGCTCGGGGCAGGGCTGTGTCCATGCGGTGTGCGTTCACGCTGCCCAGCTCCAAGGTGCCGCCGTGCGTCATGCGGCAGCTTGTGCTGGGGATTTGGCTGGGTTATCCCTGTAATTCGCTGGCTGTGGGAATGCTGGAGCCGGGGGGAGGGCTGGGAGTGAGTGTGCTGCAGGTGGGGGCCCTGTGGGTGCAGCCTGTGTGCCAGCAGGGAGCTGGGAGAGGGGAATGAATGGCAAAGCGTCCCTGGGGAGGGAGGGATGGGTGAGTGAGAGCTGGGACCACACCAGCTTGAGGAGGAGGAAGGCACGGCTCTTGGCACCCAAGAGGCTGCAGAGTGTGCTCCTGGCACACGGCTACGATGTGCAGGAGGGGTGCTGGGCCTGGGAAGGGCTTCCAGCTCACAGCCATGCAGGGAGTGGGGCTGGGGTGGGGGCACAGCGTCATGTGGTGTTGCTGTGTTTGGGTGCTGTGTACTCCACTCGTGCTGCGTTGGATGGGATGTGTGGGACGGGGTGGACCGCTCCCAGCTGGGCTTTCCTGTGGGGAATGCAGATCTTGCATTGGGAAGGAGTGGGACAAACCTTCCTGGGTGGAATTTGGGAGAGATGATGAGGCTGCAGAACCGGCTGATTCTTTGGAGGAGGGGTGGGTGTGTGTGCGGTGGTGGGACAGTGATACAAGCCTGGAGGTGGCTGTGTGCAGATAAGCATTCTGCTGCAGGGGATACGAGCCTGGGGCCAAGTGGCTCTCCTCGCTGTTTGGCCATGGTGAGGGCTGCACTGAACGCCACAGTCATCTCATGCATGGGGTGACTGGAATTTCTGCACAGGGCTGAGGATCACCTCCTGCTGCCACATCCCATAGCGATGCTCTGAGCTCAGGGGGAGCCCCCAGCAAACACAGGGACCCCCCCGGGGCGTTTCTCCCAGGAGCAGAGCACTGAGGGAGTTTGCAGATCCTGGCTGTGTGCGCTTTCCAAGAGCAGCTCTCAAGGCAGCAGCATTTTGCAGATGTGAAGGAAGGAACGTCTGCCTGCTGCCCTCTCACACACAGAATTTTGCATCAGACAGGGAAGCGAGAGCGAGCTGGGGGGCAGCCTGTGGTGTTCCCAGCCCTGCAGAGCCATACCCTGCGCAGGGGGACTCAGAGCCCAACCAGGAACTGGGAAAGCTCTGAGGAACTGTGCTGCTTGAGCTGGGTTAATGAAGCCCAGCAGCTTGAGGGATCTGTGCTGCACATGGTGTTGGGGTGCGTGCACAGGGAGGACGTGGGGCTGCAGCTGGGCTCACAAAGAGCAGAGCCCTTTTGCAATGGGGTGGGGGGTGTTTGGGTATCAGCCCCTTGGTCAGATGGGGACGTGCTGGGAATGAACATGCATACGCCTTGGGAAATGGGCTGGGAAGATCCCCCATCCAGCTATTGTGGGTGAGTCCTTCCCTTTCCGTGCTGATAGTGGCTCAGGAAACCTGGAGAAACACGGCTCCTGGAAGCATTGCTGTGGGAAGGAGGTGGTCCTGACAGGGGGTCTCATAGGGATATGCCATGGGGAGGTGCCCCAATGCGCAGCAATGGTGCAGGCACCCATCTGCCCTCACCTCCTTAGCCCAGTGCCCAAGCTGTGTGCACGTGGGAGGGGGGGAGGAAAGCCTGGCTCAGCGTTATCACAGCCACCAGCACACCCCGTGGGTTGGCTGCCTCTATCTCGGCCGCGTGGTTTTGCTTCCTTCCAGGGTGTGCCGAGTGCCTGAAACTCATCCGGGATGAACAAACCACGCGGCGGTTGCCCAACGTCCTGCTTGCTGTGGGAATAGGCAGAAGGAAAGGTGAGGAGCGTTTCCCAGTTGAGCACCTAGGGAACCTGTCAGGCTCCTGCCTGGCCCGGCTGCTTTCGGTAAGGTTTTAGCTTTGGGTTTTACGTTTGGGCTGTCGTGCCTGGGGAGCCCATGGAGGTGCTGGGCAGGTTGAAGAGGTTTGCTTGGCAAGGCAAAGGCAGCTGTATATCGCAGTACAACCAAGAGCAGCAAGGCTCCTGAATCATTTATGGGCATGCTGGTGGAGTGGTGCTCTGCTAATGGAACGGCTCTTTGCTGGGCTGCCTCAGAGGGGTGTCTGCAGTGTCTCATAGAGGGGCTCTGCGGGTTGGTGCACGGTGCTGCCGGTCCCTTTGCTCTGGTTCCTTGCTCAGAGCATCCTGGCATCGCCCTGTGCTGATGCCATGTGTGAACTGCGTCACTTTTTCCATCACTTTCCTCCCTGGGTGTGTTTCCTTGGGTCAGCATCTCTCGTGGCTCAGCCCAGAGCCCCAGCCCTCGCCTGGGTGAAGGCAAAATCCTCCTGAATGGCCCCATGGGGACACATGGGTGACCCTGGGCTGAGCAAGGCTGGGCCCCGCAGCCCCGACAAACCCCTCTGTGCTGTGCTTTGGAGGGTGAAGGGCTGTGCTGGCTGTGGCTGCAGCTCCTTGCAGCTTGCTTTGGGCTCGGGCTGCCTGTTCTCACGCTGAGCACACTGAGTGAGAGCTGTGCCAGCACTTGAAGGGCTGCATGCCAGTGCCAAGCGCGTAGGGGAACAGATAAATGCATTCCCAGCCCCATCCCAGAGGCTTTTTGCTGGCGTGGGGTGAAACTTCCCACACCTTGTGGGATGGATGCTGCCCAGCCCTGTGCCTGGGTAACCCAGGGGACTTAGCTGGCGGGGGCTGCTCCCCTCCTCCTGCTCTCTGGATGCCAAGCATTACATTAATTCAAGGAGCTGTGAAAAGTGCTCTGGCCGCATGACCGGGCTCGCAGGTGCCTGGTGGGTACAGCTGCCCAACTGCTGCGCCCACGCTGCGTGGGAGGGCTCTCGAGTGGTTGGGTGCGTTGCAAATGTGCTTCCCCGGAAAGCATTAAGGTTCTCACCTGGAGCTGTGTGGGAGTCCGATGGAGCGATTAGGGATGGGATCAGGGGCACAAACAGCACCGCTCCTTTCGCATCGCCGAACAGCAGCACTGGTTCCAAGTTCTCCTCCAGTTTCCCCTGCGTGCTGCTTGCTGTGCTGGGTGCATCCATGGCAGGGGCAGCATGCGGGATGCTGGTGGCCATAGCAGCACCCACAGCTGTGTGTCCCCGTGCCCAGCACGTCCCTGCCCCCATCTCCTCGGGCTCCCCGGAGCCAGCCCTGGCTGCAGCTGGCACCTCTGCCTCATTGCTGGCTGCCCCGGGAGGAAAACAAACAGCATCTGCAGTTCCCCAGTGGGACGGAAAGTTTCACTTGCTGGGGCCGGACCGCCTGGCTGGCGCCTTCCCAGCTCAGCAGTCATCAAATACCTCTGCACAGCACTTGTGTTTCTTTCCTGCTCTTTTCTCACTCTGTTGAGAGCTTTGGGTGAAAAAATTCCCCTTCAGCCCTGTGTTGTCTCAGCCAAGGCACCAGGTGCAGTGGCTTTCCCTCAGCCTGTGCCAGTGACCGCAGCGTGGTCCCCCATGTCCTGTGGCTGCCCAGAGCCATGCAGTGGTGTGGCTTTGTGGCTTTGTCCCAGCATCCTGCCCTGATGTTTTTGGATGGCTCTGCCCTTACCCTGGTGCTTCTGCTCCCTTTCACAGCCCTGTCCCTAAAGCTTCTCCCAAGAAGATTTCTGCAGGCCAGACCTGATCTCTCACCCCTGCTTTTCTCTTGCAGCGCCATTCCCACCAGGCAGAGCAGGAGAACCTCAGCCATGCACTGGGGCTCCTGTGCGTGAAGGACAGAGGAGAAGGAGGAAGGAGCCCATTGAGACACGCTGCGTGGGATCCCTGCCACTCTTATGAGGTAGGGGCATCCCAGATAGGCTCAGAGATGGGGGCTTCAAACATCTGATTGTAATCACATTTGTGGCAGTGGTGCCTCACTTCTTCCCATCCAGATCCCCTCCATCAGTTACCCTCTGCAGCCTCATCAAGGCTGGTGGGGAGTGGGGTTAACTGGGGAAAGGGAGCCCTCTAAGCCCTCTGTCCTTCTCTATGGGACAGCAGTGCTGGGTTTAAGCCCTGCATGTTTGGGCTGCAGCACCGGGCTGTGCTGGGTGGTGGCTGCCCTCTAGTGCCAGTGTCCCCAAGGAGCTCATCCCATGGGACACCAAGCTCATAAGGCCAGTCGTGGGGAGGAGCAGCCCAGAGGAAGTGGAGCAGGGTACAGGTGGTACCCCAGGCTGCCTTGCCATAGATCCTGCTGTCTCATGGATGCCCCTCGGCAGGACTCTGGCATCTATTGGCCACACCAAGCAGGACAAGGGGATGCCTGTCAGCAGGGAGCCCTGGGCAGGTGCCTCTGGTGCCGGCATGTGGATGGGGAGAGGCCAAGGGGCTGAGCATCCATCCCAGCAGGAGCCCCCCAGTCCCTAATAGGATTTAGGACTGCTGCCTCGTGCTCAGATGGAATTACCTTTCCCTGCTGACTCGTGAGGCTCTGCCTGGTGTCGCAGGGCTGTGGGGGGACTCTCAGGAAGGGGTTGCCTGAAGATTTAGCTCCTGGCTATTAAGCCCCCTGCTCTGTGCACTGAGAGGATTTTGGTGTGCTCTGCCTTGTCCTGCTGGCCCAGAGCCCAGCCTGTGCATGCATGTGCTGGAGGGTAACGTTTTGCGTGCCCAGTCCCATGGCTACTGTGCTGATGCTGTGGCCAAGAGGTGCCGGCGATGCAGCCTTGGGGCTGTCCCCTTGTCTGGGACACCTCAGTGCTGCCCTGCTGGGGCTCCCAGGTAGCTGTAAGCCATTGGAGGAGAGCAGTGCACGTCCCTCCCAGTGAGGGGGGAAGTGCTCGCAGCATTTCTCTTCCCTCTGAGGTTCCCTCGGGCAGAGCCCCATTAACATTAATGCTCCTGCTGCCATTTCCGCACTGATGCACTCACCCTGCAGAGAACAGGAGGAAGGGATGCAGCAGTAGGGCTGTGGCTGCCTCCCCCCCGCTCACTCTCTGCTCCCCCCCACAGCCTGCCAACCACTCAAGATGGCATCCAGCAACAAGAATGGGAGCAGCCGCTCCAGCAGCAGCCGCCTGCAGAGCAAGAAGCCCCCCAACCTCTCCATTGTGATCCCCCCACCCCGGGAGGCAGAGGAGGATGGTGCCCGCAAGGAGGTGAGCTCTGGGGGGCACCTCTCCGTCCCACGTGGGGTTTGGTGTACCCGTTGTTACCCTCCGTGCTCTGTAACCCTGTGTTCTGCCTCCCAGCCCTCCAAGGTGCCCATCTATCGGAAGAGCAAGAGCCTGCAGGAGCCACGCTCAAAGGGGTGTGACAGCTCAGAGCGGCGGCCGGGCTTCCGCCGACAGACATCTCTGTCCCAGAGCATCCGCAAGTGAGGGCCTGGGGGGTGTCCATGGCAGGGATGTGGGTACCAGCCCAAGGGAAAGCCTCGGAGGGTGCCTTGTGGCTCAGCTGTTGGATGAGCCCGTAGTAGAATTGGTTGGGAAAATGTCTTAGTGCTGTAGGAGCAAATGGCTCGAGGTGTGTGCATCATGATATAGGGTATCTCAGCTAGGCGTAGTGGAGCAGCAACCTATCTGCCCCATCCCACGGATCTGCCAGCTCAGAACCATACCCTGCTGCAAGCTGTGCTGAGCCACCGAGCTCCGGTCCCCAGTTGGAGGGCAGGGTGGGACGGTGACACCAGGGGGCTGAGCAGGTGACGGAGTGCATCCATCCCACGCCCAGGGGCACGGCGGAATGGTTCGGCGTCAGCGGCGACTGGGAGGGGAAGCGGCAGCACTGGCAGCGCCGGAGCTTGCAGCACTGCAGCATGAGGTACGGCAAACTGAAGGCTGCCTACCGCGACATGGAGCTGCCCAGCCAGGAGGTGCCCTCCTTCCAGGGCACCGAGTCACCCAAACCGGCCAAGATGCCCAAGGTACAGCTCGGGGCACGGGGACCGCCCACCAGCCCGTCCCCATAACCATCACCAACGCACCTCTCCCTCTTCCAGATCGTGGACCCGCTGGCCAGGGGCCGTCCCTTCCGCCACCCCGAAGACACCGACCGTCCCCATACGCCCCACCACGTCCTGCCCCCGCACACCCCCGGCGTCGCATCGCTGGCATCCCTGGGCAGTGCCCGCTCCGGCTACGGCCGCCTGCCGCGCCGCAAGAGGCTGTCTGTGGCACACATGAGCTTCAGGGCGGCCGCTGCGCTGCTCCGCGTGAGTGCTGGGGAAAGGGATCGTCCTCTTGACTTGCTTCTCAGCGCTCTGCTGCCTTCATTTCTTGGCTTTTTGCTTTGTGCAAGAATGGCTGTTGCGCTCTGCTGGGTGTTGGGAGGGGAAGCTGGTGGGTTTTAACCTTAAAAAGGTTAGAAAAGAGAAGTTCTGGTGGAG
The DNA here is from genome assembly GCA_016647715.1 of Pavo muticus. Taxonomy (NCBI): domain Eukaryota; kingdom Metazoa; phylum Chordata; class Aves; order Galliformes; family Phasianidae; genus Pavo; species Pavo muticus. The sequence continues at coordinate 7,636 of JACDJE010000165.1, read as the reverse complement.
ACTGGACCAGAAAGTGGAACTGTCTCGCACTCCATCCCTCGAAAACAGCAGCCTTTGTGTCAAGCCAGCAACCTTTTGCTGCAGGGGAAGTTTCTCTGGTGCTTTCTGTCACCTGGGGAGTCCCCTGCAAGCCTTGGAGATGGGTTTGTGGGGCAGAGACCAAAAAAGGAAGTTTAGAATTGTGCCACCTGTCATGGCCATGGCCCAGCACTGATAGCTCTCAGGAGCAACAGGCAGCTGCGTGACCTCTGCACCGGGCCATGGTTGGCATTTAATGTTTGCCACCACTTGCTGGGCTTTGGGGGAGGCTGTGACAAAGCCCCCCACTTTCTGCAGCACTGAGGCTTTGTGTTCCTTACGCTCATTTGCTTCCCCTGCCATAGGGCCGCTCTGTCTTGGAGCCTCTGGCTGAGAAGCAGAGGAGCACCAAGAGGAGCTTCATGTACCCCAGCTTCATGGATGAGGACGTGGTGGATACTGCTGACACCCTGGATTCCTCCTTCTTCAGTAAGGCAAGCGCTGTTCCATGCCGACTGCTGGAGCTGGGGGGTCCCAGTGCCCCACGTGGGGCTGAGCAGCGTTCTGATTGGGACAGTGGCTCACTGGGCAGCCCTGTTTGTCCCACCCCTTTGCTCTTAGCATGGTCCGAGGTCAGTCTCTTACCCAAATGGAGTTTGAGCTGTATTTGGGGCTGCGTGTGCCAAGGCCCCCTGGTGACCGTGCCCCAAGAGCGAGGGCATCAGTGGGTGTTGTGCCCAGCGCTGCAGTGGCTCGGTGATAATCGCTGGTGATCAGATCATGGGCACTTCACGTGGGCTGTAATGTGTGGTCATTGGGATGACGCTGTGGTCCCCCTCCCTTCCATGCTCCTTCCAGATGGACGTACATGACGAGACGTATTCCATGCCAGATGATGTCTTCGAGTCACCACCGCTCTCGGCCACGTATTTACGCATGCACTCAGTGGGGGAGGATGTCAGGGCATCCCCGGAGGTGGAGCAGACCGCACTGTGAGTGCCAACCTCAAACCCCCTGCCCTGACACCCCCAGCCAGTGCGGTGTCTGCCAGTCCCTGCTATAGGGCACTGGGCACATCCAGCACGCTGCTACAAGGACAAAGCCAAGAGACTCCCCCAGCCCCTATTCCGGGGTGTCTCGGGATGAATGGGGCTGCCCGTGGGCTGTTACCTCGCTGATGGGTTTCTCTCCCTGCAGACGTGAGGGTGCCCGGCTCGCTGCCGCCTCAGCTGGCCCGGTCCCCCAGAGGGGCAGGCGCATCGCTTCCAAAGTGAAGCACTTCGCCTTCGACCGCAAGAAACGCTACTACGGGCTGGGGGTGGTGGGGCAGTGTCTGAACAGGACGTACCGCCGCAGCCTCAGCAGCATCGTGCAGTCACAGCTGGAGATCACCGACAGCCACCGGTGAGGGCACAGCTTGCAGCCCACCAGGGTCAGCCCCGCTCCTTGGGGCTCCCCAGGTGCAATTTGGATTTGCGCCCCCATCAGAGTGGGCTTTATGGGCTGCTCTCCCCAGGTTACTGCAGCATCCTTGTGCTAACAGGGAGCCGTGACCCTGTTCCCTTTGCTCCCCAGGCCATATTTCACCTACTGGATCACCTTTGTCCACATCCTCATCACCTTGCTGGTCATTGGCACGTATGGCATCGCTCCCATTGGCTTCACCCAGCACGTGACGACAGAGTTAGTAAGTTTAAGAGCTACCAGCCAGGGCTGTCCCCCCCTGGGTGCCTGGCTCCTGAATGCCGTCCTCAAGTACATAGTGGGGGTAATCCTGTTGGGGTGAGGGATGCAGCCCACTGGAGACAAAAGGGCTCAGCCCCTGCAAGTGTTTGGAGGGGACGTGGCACTATGGAGCTGTTGCCCCCCCAGCTGGCTGTGTGACCCTGGTCTCATTCTGCAGGTGCTGAGGAACAAAGGTGTGTATGAAAGTGTCAAGTACATCCAGCAGGAGAACTTCTGGATCGGGCCCAGCTCGGTAAGCGATTTGCCAGCCCGAGGTGGGGCTCTCAGGGTGCTCTCTTCTCCTCTCCCCTAGCTACGTGGCAATAATCCTAGTCCCAACCTGCTGCCCTGCTCCTCGGTTCCCTGTCTGTGAGCTCCTGCTGCCTGCTCCCAGAACCAAAGCATCACCATGGCATGCTTGGGAGAGATCCTGTCCCCTGCCCACCCTCCATCCATTTGGGTGGGATCTCATCAGTAGGGCAGCAGTTGGGAAGGGAGGTGGAGATGGGGTGCGACCCGGAGCATCCCTCAGAGCACCCCCTCCTTCCAGATCGACCTGATCCACCTGGGAGCCAAATTCTCACCCTGCATCCGGAAGGACCGCCAGGTGGAGCGGCTCATCCAGCGCGAGCGGGACCGGGAGCGTAACTCTGGCTGCTGCGTCCAGAATGACAAATCAGGCTGCGTCCAAACACTGCCGCAGGACTGCTCGGTGCGGGCATGGCTGGGGCATGGGATGCACGTGGGGCAGAGCAGTGCCCACGTGCCCACACTCTGAGCATCTCCATCCCTGCAGGAAACACTGGCGACCTTCATCAAGTGGCCCAACAACAACACGCCGACCATGGGCTCCGGGGAGAAGCGCACGTCGGGGGCTGTGTGTCACCAGGACCCCAGGTGGGTTGTGTGGGGCTGGGTTTGCAGCTTGAATGCCTGGAGTTGATTTGGCCAAGGGGTTGGTGGCTCTTCCATGCCATAGGGCAGTGATGAGGAAGAGAGAATTGGTGGGGAAATGGAGGTGAAGTCTGTTCTAGGTGTGGTGGGTGAGCCAGAAAGCTACCTGAGGAGCATTGCTGTCCTGAGCTTGGCCCTGCCTGCCCCAATCCCTGGGCTGAGATAAGCAGGGACACATGACGTTTTAAGGGGACACTCCGTGAAGTTACCTGATGGGTGATTTGGCTGCAGTGCATTTCACTGTAGGATATTGAACATGCAAGGATCTCCCTGAGTCCAGGAACCTTAGGGGGGTGGCTCCAGGTCCCCTGTCTTGTGCCTGGCCTCAGGCTGGTGGCAGGGTTGTGCTAGGGGAGACTCTCAGTGACCCCCCCGCATCCTCCTCCTGTCACCAGGACATGTGAAGAGCCGGCCTCAAACCCCCCCCACGTGTGGCCAGACGACATCACCAGGTGGCCGGTAAGAGCCCTTAGTGAGGTGCCCACCATCCACACCAACACAGCCTCTGCAGGAGGCGGGCAGCCTCAAGCACGGTGTGGGGGCTGTAGGAGGCTCTTAGCAGCCCTCCCACTGCAGCTCCTTTCCCTTCTCATAGATCTGCACCTATGAAACCAAAACCAACCACACAGGCCTCCCTCACATGGACTGCCAGATCAAGGGCAGGCCCTGCTGCATCGGCACCAAGGGCAGGTGAGATACAGCCAGTGGGGACCAAGCCTAGGGCAGGTTGGGCAGTGCTCCCTGCGCCCTTCTGGTGCTCCTTGGTGCCCCCCATTGGTGTCCTGAGTTGTGCCAGGGATAGAGGGAGGCCCTGGGGTTGAGGGTGGGACATGCAGTGACAGCAGGACCGTGCACTGGGGGTGCTTGGAGCAGGGAGTGCACCCTGCCCCAGGTGAGCCCACTGCCTGCCCTCTGCCCAGCTGTGAGATCACAACGCGGGAGTACTGCGAGTTCATGCATGGCTACTTCCACGAGGAGGCAACGCTCTGCTCACAGGTGAGGGGCTGTAGGAGAAACACAGAGGGCTTGGGGCAAGCAGCCTGGCTGGGCATCACTGCGCTGGCAGGATGGGCTGCCACCCCATTGCCTCCCACCCACGTCTGCCTTGCCAGGTGCACTGCCTGGATGAAGTCTGTGGCCTCCTGCCCTTCCTCAACCCAGAGGTCCCCGACCAGATCTACCGCCTGTGGCTGTCCCTGTTCCTGCATGCAGGGTGAGCAGCAGGCTGCGGGCACCGGGGGTGGCTTGGGATAGCAGCATCCTTTGGGACAGCCTGTCTGTGGTCCATGATGGGCTGGGAGGGGAGATGGGGGAGCACTCCAATGCTTACAGCAATGCATGCTGTCAATGGGGGACAGCTTTGTGAGCTGTCTCGTATGCGTGAGCAGTGGGTGGGAGCGCTGGGCAGGGGCTGTGGTATGGCAGGGTCTAACACTGATCCTCCACCTCCAGCATCATCCACTGCCTGGTGTCGGTGACCTTCCAGATGACGGTGCTACGGGACCTGGAGAAGCTGGCAGGCTGGCACCGCATCTCCATCATCTTCATCCTCAGTGGCATCACGGGCAATCTGGCCAGTGCCATCTTCTTGCCATACCGGGCGGAGGTGAGGGCAGTTTGTGGAGCTGGGGGGAGCCCTCCCAATAACTCTGCCCCCCTAGATGAGCTCTGGGGTGGGCACTGAGCAAACGTGCTTGTGTGCACGGAGCATCACCACCCTGAGCTTCATGGGGAGGGGGCTGCGGAGCCCAGCACAGAGCTCTCACCCCTCAGCAGGTTGTGCCATGCGTGGGGAGGGGAGTCTCTGCCCCACGTGCAGGGCTTGCGTGGGCCGTGTGCCCCACGTGTTGGTGTGTGTGTGGGCTGGCAGATGGCTAATCTGCTGGCAGCAGAGCTGGCGGGCTTTAGAGGGGATCACGCCGAGTGCCCTAATTCCCCTGCTGTGTGGGATGGGTGTGGGAGGCACCCAATGCCTGGCTCTGCCAAAACAGCACCGGTGCTCCCTGCGGCAAATGTGTTGTGTGAGGGGAGACCCTGGGGACGTGGGGACACAGCTGGGTGATGTAAGTGGGGTCTGACCTCTTGCAGGTGGGCCCTGCCGGGTCGCAGTTCGGTTTGCTGGCCTGCCTCTTTGTGGAGCTCTTCCAGAGCTGGCAGGCGCTGGAGAAGCCATGGAAAGCCTTGCTCAACCTCTCCGGCATCGTCCTCTTCCTCTTTGTCTGCGGCCTCCTGCCCTGGATCGACAACATTGCCCACCTCTTTGGCTTCCTCAGCGGCCTGCTGCTCTCCTTTGCCTTCCTGCCCTACATCACCTTCGGCACGGTGGACAAGTACCGCAAGCGGGCCATGATCATCGTGTCCCTGCTGGTCTTCCTGGGCCTCTTCACCTCGCTGTTCATCTGGCTGTATGTCTACCCCATCAACTGGCGCTGGATCGAGTACCTCACCTGCCTGCCCTTCACCAGCAAGTTCTGTGAGAAGTACGAGCTGGAGCAGGTCCTGCACTGACCCATGGAGGGGCTGCGGGGCTGAGGCCGGCCTGCTCAGGGCCTCCAGGCCCTGCTAACCCCAGGACAGCTTTGTGGGGTGAGGCAGCAACAGGGCCCCCCAGTGCCAATTCTACTGTGAACACAACCCCCTTTTTGCAGGGGCACTTTTGTACCTATGGTTCTTGGCCGTGTCCATCACCTCAGGACTGCCTGGGGCTTACAGGGGCTCTGTGGCCACGCTCTGGTTCGTCCCTTTCTCCAACCTGTCCCAGTGGGATGGGGTCCTCCAGCACTTCTCAGCCCTGGGATTTCTAATTTTGGGAGGCTGGAGGTGTTTTCCTGAATGGGCTGTGGGGGACCCTGGTGGTTTCCCCAGTGGAGGACTCTGGAGATTATTTTTTTGTGTGTGTTTTTTTTTCTTTTTTGCAGCTCTGACACTCTCAGAGCTGAGGATTGAAGGTATTTTCAGCCCCCTGTTTGCTCCCCAGGGGCTTGGGAGCAAAGCTGTGCTCCTCACGGTGGGCTCCTCACTGGGTGGGATGGGGGTGCTGCTTTTTCTCCTCATCTCAGTGAGGTTCCTTGGAAGTGGAGCACTGTGCTGGGATGTAAACATAGAAGAAAGCACTCCAGTGGTTTTGTTCAGCTCCTTCTGGATCCCCAGGGTGATGCAGGGCTTGGCTTCTCAGGACCCCCTCCTGCTGCTGCCCTGGGCCCACGGTGTCACCTCTTGTCCTTCAGGGTGTAACCGGGTGGCTTATCCTGTGCTGTGGGTGACAGCACTGTTAACAGGGGCAGCACAAGTCCCCCATCAAAACAAGCATCCAGGTGCTGGGGTCTCAGCCCCACGTGCCCCCCCTGCTCCGCCGCAGGCCGGCTGCAGCCCCATTCCTTGCTCCTCCGGTGCTGCTCCAGCCAAAGATTGGCTCCTCACCTCAGTTGTCTCTTTTTGATACTTTTTTTTTTAAAAGCTGTGGAATTTTTTTCACCCTGAATAAATTTCTACCTGTATTTAATGAGATCCACGAGGCCTCAATTCCCTCTATGCTTTTGGTGGGGGGATTTAGCAGCAGCCAGTAGGGCTGTCCCTGCTCTGCGGGGGAAGGCTCTCCCCAGTTCCCCTCTAAAAACCCCTCCTGCAGCAGGATTTGAGGACAGTTCTCTTGGCTGAAGCAAAATGAGCCACAGAGCCTCACCTCCCATCAGGTACCGTGGGGCACATCTGCCCCATTTTGCTTAAAGCTGAGACACCCCAAAAGGCAGTACGTGGCTCAGGTCCAGCCAAACAGCCCAATCTGTGCATGGGGCAGAGACAGGCAGGCGTGTAGAAAACAACCACTGCATCTTTATTTGCTGCTTCACAACCCCCTTTGCAGAGGGCTCTTCCTGGGCAGGTGATGTCTGCATGCAGGACTGGCCCTGCAGGGAGGATCCTGGCCGTGCGATTTGGGGTGGGGGACCCTGGGGTTCTCATGCTGTAAAGGTGCCTGCAGGCAGGGGGTGGCTGCAGGGGCTGCTAAGAGCAGGGCTTGGCTTCATGCATGGTGTTGGGCTGTGCTTGGGAGGGAGACCCTGGGCTGGGGGCTCAAGGTTTTCAGGCTCTGCTGAGGCTGTTGGCCTTTCCATCCCTAATGGATCCCTTAGGGGCACAGCCCTCCCAGCCTCCCCTTCACGACCCCAGCTATAGAAGGGGGGGGTGCAGGCTGGGTGTTTCCCCAGCCCTGGGAGAGAGAGGCACAGGGATGAGCTGGGGCCATGCTCGTCCCTTGGCCAAAAGGCAGATGTGTGAGCAGCGAGCTGGGGCTGGGGCCGGCAGGGAAAGATGTGCAGCCACGGTGAGGACGGAGAGGGCTCACGGTATTTACCATCAGTGAGGCTGGCGTGTAGCTGGGCTGCGGGGCTCAGCAGCCGCTGTTCCTGCGCATGAAGGCGTGGCCCCGCACCTCGTGCTGCATCTCAGTGAAGGCCAACGCGCCCACCGTCACCTGGCAGGGACCCACAGCCTCGAAACCGCACTTCTCGTAGAAGGGCACGAGGAAATCTTCGCACATGAGCACGGCGCGGCGGGCGCAGGGCAGGCAGCGCAGGTACTGCAGGTACCGCCACATCAGGATGGAGCCCTTGCCCTGCTGCCGGAAGGTGCGGTGCACGGCCAGCACGTGGATGTGCACCGCTGTGCCCCGCGGCTTGTGCAGGGTCAGTGCCGCCTGTGGGGAGGGAACGGGGCCGTTAGCGGGGCCGGGCAGGGCAGCCCGAGTCTCTGCTCCCTGTACCCTGGGCCCGGCTCCTACCTGGCTGAGCCTGTCCTGGTCCCAGAGGGAGCCGATGATGAAGGCTACCAGGCGCCCTTCCTCGAACCACCCGAGGGACAGCTCCGGGCACAGCGTCAGGAAGTGGCGGATCTCATCCAGGTGCAGCGGGCAGTCACCGGAGACGGAGATGAAGGCTGGAAG